>JBBPBQ010000004.1:17359748-17424242 GCA_037974755.1 Cicer yamashitae | reverse complement strand
TTTAATTCATTTTCTTTATTTATCTTTTATAAATAATGAATGCTAATATTTTTCATCATAACTTTGTGTTAAATAGTTAATCCTTTGAAAAAACTATTGATGTCTAATTTTGAATTAGTTATAAAGTTAAGTTTGCAAATTTAACGAGGATAAAATGAAAATATAAAGAACTCTGATAAATATAATTCCTGTTCAAAGAGTTTATATCTATTTCAAAGCATGCAAGGAGAGTTTTTCAAGTGCAAACTTATTATCGAGTTAAATAGATATTTATTTGAAAGAATATTATAGTACACACCTATTGATAATTTAGAGATAATAGTTTAAGTATTTTTAATACATAATATTATGAACTAATAAAAAGTAATTATGTTTACTAATAGAGTAAATCATAATATAAGTTGTAAGAAGCTTTTTAAAAAAGCATTTAGTTATCTACAGACTAAGTCAAAACACTAAAGACAAAGAAAACACGAGTCAATGATTGACCCTTTGATCATAAGCGAAAAGAACATTACAATTGTCATCTGCCTCTATCAAAATTTAACTAAGAGTCAAGAGCTTAATTGATCATCTTACTTAAGACCAAATAAAAAAGTCTTGAATGAAGCCTTTGTTCGAGTCAATGCTCTAAAAAGCATATCCTCCAATAAACAAAGAAAAAGAATTAATTACTCAAGGCAAATGCACTGATGCTATGAAGAATCGATTAAAGATGTTTCTAACTCTGATAAATGCACTCTTAGTGTGCCTTTGAAAATCTAATTATACAAGCTCGCTCTGACTATTTTGCGTCTGATAAATCTGAAAAAACAAGTTGATAATCTAGTCAACTCGTCAAGATAACACTCTGATAAAGACAACACTCTGACAAAATCAATGCTTTGAGAAAAAGTCAACCTTCTTAAGTCAATCATCTGAACCCAAAATCATGGAGAAGTCAACTTCCTCTGCTCATAAAGATGGACTTATCCTCTGACTGAAAAAGTGCATGACGTACTTTGAAAGTGTCATCCTCTAAGATATGTCTTCTTAAATCAAGATACGTTGAATAAATTATGAAAATATATATGGACATGTCTTAAAGGTTGATTTGCTTGAAAGGTTGATTCAAGATCTTCAACGGTAATATCCTCAACCGATACATTCATTAGTATTTAAGTAGAAATTGATCAATATGAAAAAAATACATAGATAATGAAAAAGAGGTAATGATCCAAAAATATTTCTTAAAAGTCTAGAACACATCAAAAGAAAATAATGAAATAAAAATCCTCTTAGTAGAGAGTTATTAGAATTGATGTAAATCAATCAAGTTGTTTGATACACTTGAATTGATATAGGATTTGAAATGTAATATGCTCCCAATGAGAGTTAGAATCGTAGAAACAACTCTGTGTTTAATTTAGACATAAACGAAAACCAATGTAAATCAGCCGGATAGTGGCAACAAATCTTTCATCCATAAGAGGTGTAAGAATATTTACGAATCTCAATGGCAGCTTGCGAGAAAGTTGAGAAGAGTTCTAACAGTGACAGCCTGGAGAGGCATAAGAAAAATAATCAAAGCTTAAGAGGTAGAGTAAATAATACTTGCATGCTACTGTTTAAATAGTGGATTAAGTCATCGACTGTATTGAGGCAAAATCTCTCGATTAGGAGAAAATTAGATGTATCAACAATTTGTTGTGAACTAGTATAAAAAAACATGTGTCCCTTTTCTATCTTCACTACGTTATGTAATCTAAGTTATTTATGATTCAACTTTATTTCACTTAAACTATTTTATAATTACAAGTTGAATGATTTGATAAAGTACACAACATTTTGTTTAAGCAACTCAAATACTTTTCAGAAATGACAAAACACAATTCAAATCCCCAATTTCTTGTGTTTTCTAGCACCTTCAACTTCTTTCCAAATGGAAGTGGTGTATTCTCCAAGAGTGTGATGTTGTGTGGTGGAATATTTTATCGAACAGGTATGGGTCTATTACTTCGAAAATACTCGATAAAATTGAAAACTATTTTACCTGTAAGGATTTGATGCTAATTGTGAAAAGTTGATGTTCGGTTCTACAACCAAATTCATACTAGATTAGGTAATGGAGAACATGTTGATTTTTGGAAAGATCTTTGGTGTGTTGTGATACAATGGTACGATATTTATTTCCGGATGTTTTTATATATGTGGCTAGTCCTTCTAGGTGTGTTAAGGAAATGGGTTGTTGGATTTAAAGGTACAAACACGAGAAGGGGGGTTGAATTGTGTTTGAAAAAGTTGATAACTTTTTGCTAATTTGATAACGGCTGGTTGGTTTTTATGAATTATTTGGATAAGAAGCAATCAGATTCAGAGGTAGCAAACAATGAAAACATAAATAATTTGACACATAGATTTATCTTGGTTCACCACTAACTTGGCTACATCTAGTCCCCTCATTCAAAAGGCTTTAATCCACTAATTCAATTACCTTGAATTACAAAACACCTGACCCTCCAAGTCAGTCTTCCCAAATAGTCTGACAACCCCGAACTTTTGAGGAACTAACCACTTTAACCGTACAAGCCATGTCTTCTCCTAACAACCTAACAACCTCAGATTGAAGAAGGAAATAAACCACTATCGGGTTAGATACAAAAGATTGGAACTTGAGTAGTTGATTCTAATAAAGCTGATAATAATAATAACTCTCACACTCTAAGAAAAGAACACTCAGAGAATATTTCTAACCTGAACAAGTGTTTATCTCTTTGAACTCTAAGATGAATTAAGAACTTTGAGCTTGAGTTCTTCTACTCTTTTATGCTTTTAGATGCTTTTCATCTTCAGCCTTGAGTGTCTATTTATAGTGAAGATTTGGGCTTCAATTTAGTGCTTGTTTAATTCTGTATTGTATCTTGTTCAGATTGCGTTTGTAAATTCTTCAAATTGATTCTATTTCTATTTTGTTTAGATTGAGTTTGTAAACTCTTCATATTGACTTTGTTTTATTTTTGTTCAGATTGCGTTGGTAAATTCTTCAAATTGATTCTGTTCATATTTTGTTGTAGATAAATCTTGATCAAATCTTCTTCAAATCTTGATCAAATCTTCTTCAAATCTTAATTAAATCTTCTTCAAATTTTGATCAAATCTTCTTCAAATCTTGATCAAATCTTTTTCAAATCTTGACCATATTTTCTTTTCAACTTAGTCAAAGATTTTTTCCAATTATAAATTTGAATCAAATCTTATTTTAGATTTTCATCAATTATAATTTTGAATCGAATCTTATTTTATATTTTCTTCAATTATAAATTTGAATCCAATCTTATTTTAGATTTTCTTCAAAAATATGAATCTTCTTTTATACTCTTTGAAGTCAAATATATTGTTCTCATACAATACTTTTGTTAACATCAAAACTCTAAATGTAAAACCAACTTGGTTCCAACAATCTCCCCCTTTTTGATGATGACAAAACTTGTATTTTTGATAACAACTTTTCTTTATATTTCTTTGACTCCTGCTAACTTAGGCTCCCCCTAAATCTAAGTATAATTTTCTCCCCACTTTATCAAATATCTTTCTCCCCCTTTTGTCATCAGACAAAAAGACTTGAAAGTGAGACTTTTTTTTTTCGTGTTTTCTTTTTTTTGGTTTTTCTTTTTCTTTTTTGTTATTTTTTTTTATTTTTTTAAAATAAAATGAATATAACATAATACAAGAAAATATAAACTCTAAACTAAAACTAAACTAATTTGAAGTTATCACAACATCAATCAAGTATGAAGGTAAGATTTAGATTTTTCTAGTGGTTTGGTGAATATGTAAGCCCATTGGTGTTCAGTCTCTACAAATTGAATGTTTAGTACCCCTTTTTGAACAAATTCCCTAATGAAGTGGTGTTTGATCTCTTTGTGTTTAGCTCTAGAATGTAAGATAAGGTTTTTGGTTAGACAAATGGCATAAGTGTTATGGCAATAGATGGGAATGTTGGATTTTAGGATTTTGTAGTCTTTAAGTTAATGCTTCATCTAAAGTAGTTGAGAACTGCAGCCAATTGTTGAAATGTACTCAACCTCTGTTGTTGACATTGCAATGTTGCTTTGTCTCTTACTTGACCAAGATATTAAGTTGTCACCTAAAAAGGTGTAATTGCCACTAGTGCTCTTTCTATCAAGTTTATCTTCAGCATAATCAGAATCCCAGTATCCACTAAGTTTGTACTTAGGAGATTTCTTGTAGAACAAGGTAAGGTTGGTAGTGCCTTTTAGTTATCTAAGGATTCTCTTAACAACAGTTAAATGTGATTCCCTAAGGTCAGCTTGAAATCTTAGACATATACTAAACATGATGTCAGGTCTGGAAGCGGTAAGGTAAAGTAGGGATCGTATCATTCCTCTATAGGGTTTTTGGACAATTTTTTCGCCTGAGTCATCTTTTTCAAGTGAATAAGTAGGGTGCATTGGTGTAGCCATAAGTTTGCAATCACTCATCTTAAACTTCCTAAGAAGCTCTTTTGTATATTTAGTTTGATGAATGTATTTACCTTTTTGACTTTGCTAAATTTGTATCCCTAAGAAGAACTTAAGTTCTCCCATCATACTCATTTGAAATTCAAGCTGCATCAATTTAGAAAATTCTTGGCAAAGAGTGCCATAAGTAGATCCAAAAATAATGTCATCAACATAAATTTGAATAATAAGAATGTCATCTCCTATTGATTTTCTAAAGAATGTATTATCAACCTGTCCTCTTTCAAAGTTATTTTTAAGCAAGAAGTTACTAAGTCTATCATACCATGCCCTAGGTGCTTGTTTTAGACCATACAGAGATTTCTTATTTAAAAACATGATTTGGAAATTCAGAACTTTCAAAACTTGGGGGTTTTTTAACGGAGACTTCTGCACTTATATAACCATTTAGAAAAGCACTTTTAACATCCATTTGAAATAATGTAATGTTATTATTTGCAGCAAAAGAAATAAAGCACTTGCACTTCCAATGAGATGAGATGACTTGTACTTCCATCCAAATTTTCCTTCTGAATTATGTTGACTATTTCTAACTTGATCATATTCATCCTCTGAAGATTTGTCATTTTCTGAATTACTTGTATCCTCTTATTTTTCAAGTTCTTCTGGTTTGTCTACATTTGCTTCCCCTTGTTCTAGTAAACCTGCAGTATCCTCAACTTGCTTTGACTTTTTAAGTTCAAGCTGTTTGTGATATAACATAATATAAATAAGATAACTAAAGAATAGAATCAATACAGCCAAAACATCAGTGATGTTTCTGGTGGTTTCTACTTGTTTCTGAAAACCAAACTTGTATGCTACTTCTGCTGAAGTGTTCAGATTCTGTGGATCTCCTTGTTCCTCTAAATTTTTGAGAACCTACAAAATACTTATCTAGTTTTGATTTTTAAGATCAAGCTTCTTGTTATCAATAATATCAGACAATAATTAAATTTAAAGAAAGATATAACCTATATGTTAACAGTTTCAGTGTCACTGCGAAAACCCTCTTAGTTCTTCTTTTCTGGTTTTCAGATTCTGAGTTTGCATATTCTCTAATTAAAGAGTCTGGATGAAGGGATTTGAATTCCCATCCAGGTTTGTAGTCTTGATGAATTTGATTGGAGTGTTCAAAGAAGTCTCCTGATTTTGATTGTTAATCTGATACTTCTGTTTCTATTGATGTATCAATTTTCCGTGGTAATTTTGGAACTGATGGTAATTATGATTCTTCTGGTAGTTCCAGTTCTATTGATATATGTGATTTCTCTGCCATTTTTGATTCTGTTGATACTCCATATTTTTCTGATATTTCTAGTCCATAATATGGTTCTGGTTCTAATAGGTATTATGATGACCAGTCCTTCTTCCACCAGAGTCAGTTGGCTTTTGTTTGGTAAGTCTTGGAACATAGACCTTTTTCCCTTCATATATTGCAAGCATCCATTGACCAGGCACAATGACTGGTGTTTCAATTTGGTTGTTTAGAATATCTGCAACATAAACAATTTTATCCTTTGGTACCCAAATCTGGTTAGGTCCTGGTTTGTTAGTTCTTAAAGGTTTTTTGTCTTACCATGTGGTTAGAATAAGACAAGATATTTTAGTGTGACATTTCTTATAGCAAATAGTACATAAATCATCAGAGGCAACAAACTTAGGTTCAAACTTAGGTTCTACTAGCACCATAAATCATAGATGCATACTTCCTTCTTTCTATACCATTAACAAGAAAATATTTAAATACTTCTTCATGCTTATCAGAGTTAAATGTGGTATTTTTTAATTGATGTTGAACTATAATTACTTTTCAAAGTTAAATTTTTAGCCTTAAAATTAGAAATATTAGTTTTCAAATTTGCATTATCTGTTTTAAGTTTTGTAATATTAGTTTTCAGAGTTGCATTTTCTGGTTTATGTGCAAAAATACCAGTTTTTAGAGTTGTGTTTTCTGTTTTAAGTTCAGTAATATCAGTTTTCAGAGTTGCATTTTCTGTTTTAAATTCAACACTTTGATTCTTTAAAGTATTAACTTTTTCAGTTAGATTTGTATTTTCTTTCCTAAGTGTTTTCAATTTTAAAGACAATTTGTGATTATTATTTAAAAAATCATTTATATCAGTAATTAAATCAGATAGAGTAAATTCAGAAAATACCTCAATTTCTTCATCTGTTTATTTACTAAATCGAGACTTGTTGAACCCTTGGATCTTTCCTCAAACAATGTAAAGTGCTCAGCCTTGAGACCGAGCTCTGATGCCAATTGAAGGTGCAAACACGAGAATGGGGTTGAATTGTGTTTGAAAAAGTTGATAACTTTTTGCTAATTTGATAACGGCTGATTGGTTTTTATGTATTACTTGGATAAAAAGCAATCGGATTCAGAGGTAGCAAACAATGAAAACATAAATAATTTAACACATAGATTTATCCTAGTTCACCACTAACTTGGCTACATCCAGTTCCCTCATTCAAAAGGCTATAATCCACTAATTCAATTACCTTGAATTACAAAACACCTGACCCTCCAAGCCAGTCTTTCCAAACAGTCTGACAACCCCAGACTTTTGAGGAACTAACCACCTTGACCCTACAAGCCAAATCTTCTCCTAACAACTTGACAACCCCAGATTGAAGAAGGAACTAAACCACTATCGGGTTGGATACAAAACATTGGAACTTGAGTAGTTGCTTCTAATAAAGCTGATAATAATAATAATAATAATAATAATAACTCTCACACACTAAGAAAAGAACACTCAGAAAATATTTTTAACCTGAACAAGTGTTTCTCTCTTTGAACTCTAAGATGCATTAAGAACTTTGAGTTTGAGTTCTTCTACTCTTTTCTGCTTTTCGATGCTTTTCTCCTTCAGCCTTGAGTATCTATTTATAGTGAAGATTTGGGCTTCAATTTAGTTCTTGTTTAATTATGAATTGTATTATGTTCAAATTGAGTTTGTAAATTCTTCAAATTTATTTTATTTCTATTTTGTTTAGATTGAGTTTGTAAACTATTCAGATTGATTTTGTTTTACTTTTGTTCAGATTGCATTTGCAAATTCTTCAAATTGATTTTGTTCATATTTTGTTGTATATAAATCTTGATCAAATCTTCTTCGAATCTTCTTCAAATTTTGATCAAATCTTGATCAAATCTTGATCAAATCTTCTTTAAATCTTGATCATATTTTCTTTTCAACTTGGTTAAAGATTTTCTTCAATTATAAATTTGAATCAAATTATGTTTTAGATTTTCATCAATTATAATTTTGAATCAAATCTTATTTTAGATTTTCTTCAAATATAAATTTGAATGCAATCTTATTTTAGATTTTTTTCAAAAACATGAATCTTCTTTCATACTCTTTGAAGTTAAATATATTATTCGCATAAAATACTTTTGTTAACATCGAAACTTTAAATGTAAAATCCACTTAGTTCCAGCAGGATTAACTCCATTTGGCGGTGAACTATTGTTTCACAAGTTGGGGATAGGGGGATGTGTACCCTCACCGTGATGAATTGTATGGAATGTGCAAGGTATTTCGTCTATGCCGAATAAAGCTAATAACTGGGATTGGATTCTGGATAAATCTAGTGGATTCTCTTTCATTAATTGGATTATTGTAGTTCCGTTAATACATTTGCTTATAAAAAAAACAATTTTTTATTTCATTTATAATCATTTCTTTTATATATATATATATAAAGAAAAACAACAATTATTGAGATGAATTTGTCTATTTAGTTATGAATAATTATATTTTCAAATAAATAATTTATTTGTTTCTTATTTTTTTTTCATAGAAAAAATCAACTTCCTATGTTCCATAAAGAGTGACTCATTTATAAAAAGAAATTTTCTCAAAATAAATTACCTTTTCAATTAAATGTAATATTAAATATATTTTTTTTCTTTCAATTATATTATTTAATTAATATTACATGCATTACTTTCAATGTAAAAAATGATCATTATGAATAAATGAAGTAAGAGTTTATAAAAAAGTTAATACTTCGTTGATCAGCGAGAGCCTAAAGGTACTTGACATTGACTTTGATTATTATTATAACCTTATAGGGAATGCATAAAGTTTTTTTTTTTGAAGTTAAGATAAATTCCATTCAACTAGCCAAAGCTATATCAAGTACATGAATAAAGCCAACAGAGTAGCAACATTTAGGAATACAACTATACCAAGTTCTACATCCTACAGATTTTGACAAGTCCATTAGCATATTTTCTACAACGTTCAATTGACACCTAACATGAAAAATAATTGTTGAGATAAAATCTCGAATAAAGTGTTTTGAAGATAAACAAACAATTTAATTAATTTTTAATCATGATTTTGATTATGTTCCTATTTAACTTGTGTTTTTGACTGATTTATTTAAAGATAGGTGATCTAGTACATTTATAACACAATCTCACCATAAAATAAATCAAGGACATCATGTTTTAATTAAACTGGAGATTGATATCAAATGATCATTCCAGTTTATCAAATGATCATTCTGGTTTACCAAAGAATCATTCTGGTTTATCAAGGACCATTCTGGTTAATAAAAACATCATTCTAGTTATTACATTTTAAGGACATAATTAAAACAAATCATTCTCCACAGTCCAAACCTCAAGATAAAAGAATATCAAGACTACTCAAAACTATAATCAAGCCCATAACTCAAGTTGAAGGCCCAAAAAAGAAAAAGTATCCCCCAAATTGATGACCAGATTGATGAGTTGTGAGCAAGGACAACAAGGACGAAAGTACATTGTTGCTGCATTTTTTGCAGAAAGCTCAACATACTTCTGAGACAAAAGAATGACACTAAACAGCTACTCAATCACTCATCCACGTTTTTCATACAACACAGAACTAAGAACGTTATGATTTTGAAGAAGAACGTTCTGGATTGAATAGCACACATGCCTATTAGATCCCACTATGAACAAACATTTTACTCAAGATTAGTAACGACTACAATGAGACTTTTGTAACCTTTTCGTTATCTATAAAAGTAACATCAAGGTGAAGACAATAGTAAGAGTTTTTAGTGCAATCATTCCAATACTCAAACAATCATACTCAAGTAACGAAACTCTTTACTCAAGCAAAACTCTAGCTTTCTCTTATTATATTCAAGGATCTTTTCATTGAGTTATTGCTGATAATCAATCTCAAACAAGTGTTGAGTAGATTCTAATCCTAAAACCTTTTATCATACACATCATTTGAAACTCAAGTCTGTCTCTTAAGATAGTGTGAGTATGTTGTAAAAATCCTTTTAGTAATTAAAAGGTAAATTGTAAAAATCCTTTATGGAGTGAAAGGTAACTGTAAATATTTTTTCAAGGTTGAAAGGTGAATTATGTAAACTGATCGAGAGTGATTAAGAAAGATAGTGTGAAAGCAAGAATGTTATTGTGTCACGCACATTAGTGGAAAAAACTCACAGATTGTGAGGACTAGACGTAGTCCACCTTGGGTGAACTAGGATACATCATTGTGTGATCTCTTTATCTCTATCCTTATTTATTTCTCACTCACTAATCACATATCACCTAGAAATAATTTGTTTTATTAATTTTTAACTTACCCAGAACATTATGGATTTTTTTTTTGTAACCAATATTGATCTTGAGTTAATTTAAATTAAAATCAAGTATTAAATTTTTAAAAGGGACCACAATTCAACCCACCTTGTGATATACATTGCTACTTCAACAACAACTCTACTTAAATCCCTTATCAGCCCTTTACAGTCTTGAACTATTGGATCAATGACAACCACAACTAGATTAGAATTTAAGGCTATTTACAACAGTTGTTGCATAAATACAAACAACTAATTTCACCAGTTCTTGTTGCACAACAGTTTGTTAACACCATTGGACTCCAAGAGCTTTTGCCATGATATGTTCAACTTCAATAAACTCTCTTTAGTAGGATGCAAACTGTACAACCCTAAATTGGTTATATGTAACCAGTCTCCAACCTGTTGATCCACCAGAAAAGCAACCAACATCAACAAAAATATAGTTTTCAGCAGTAGGCAGATTTGACATAGCATGTTTGGAATTTTGAACTATCACATAATTTTCATTACGAGAATTTGGACTGATTTCTTGTACAAATGCCATAGTTGTTTGAGCTATCTTAATTGGGTTCATAACTTTATGGTTGAAAACAATTTGATTATGAGCTCCCCAAATTTTCCACAGTATAAACATTGTTTGGGGGGCATAGATCCCAAGTTGAGATGAAAACCATGTAAGTTGAGTGGCAATGTAGGTAGGGATGGCAACAAAATCCGCACCCGCGGGTACCCACCGAACCCGCTTGATTTGGGCGGGGAAAACCCGCTTTAATTGGGTGCGGGTGCGGATTTTCCCCGAAATTAAAATTTGAGGGCGGGGGCGGATTTGGGGGTGGTGATATTCACCCCGCACCCGCACCCACACTCGAACCTGCCCCACAAGTAATATTATTGCAATTTTCAAATTTTATATACATATACATATTGAATATGCTTAATATTTTTTTAAATATTAAAAATTATAATATTATCTCTATAGAAAATACTTTTTTAATTTTATTATTGTCTAATAATAATTATTTTATTATATTAATTATAATAGATATGATTTTTAAATTTATAATTATATATATATATATGAGTGGGTGCGGGTGTGGGTGGGGAAACCCGAGCCCCGTTGCGGGCAGGGATGGGGGCCTAAATTTTACACCCGCTATAAAACGGGGGTAGGTGCGGGTTTTCCCTGATTAGCCGGGTGCGGGGGTGGAGGAGACGAAATCCATCCCCGCCCCGCCTCGTTGCCATGCCTAAATGTAGGAACAAGTGGTTAGTTGACTCTACTGCAAGGTGGCAAAGAAAGTAAAGATCCTCTAATGGAATCCTTTTCTTTGAAAGGTTTTCTCTTATGGGTAGGACATTTTTGGAGAGTATACAAAGGAAGTTTCTAACTCTTATGGGGATAAAGGCTCTCCAAATCTCTCTCCATGGTCTATAGTCTTGAGAACTAGATTGTTCGGACTTGTTCCTTAATTCATGTTGTTTCATCAAATGGTGGGTTGATCTTATTGAGTACTCTCCATCTTTTTCATAATGCCAAATCAATTTATCTTCAAGCAGCCTCAGTGATAAAGGAATGCTTAAAATTTTTTTTGCTTCATGGCTTTTGAATACGAAGGATATCGAGTTCAATTCCAGTTCTTTGTGTGAGAATCAATGAGTTCACTCACCATGGTTTCCTCATCCATTCCTTGCATTGAGCTTTATATCTTAAATCCCACTTGATTTGGCATTTATTTGTCATGTTGAACTGTAACCTTTTGGCCATTACCAATCCTTAATCTCGTTCCTAAGTTAATGACTTTTTTTGCGCTCATCATGCTACGTCAAGCATAGCTTGGTTGATATCCAACTTTTGCTTATGTGAAGTACAATTTGGGGTAATATTTGCTTTTAAAACTCTTCCTATGAGGGGGCTCTTCCCCTTTGAGAAGTCTCCAACAATGTTTTCTAAGAAGGGCTTTATTGGACATACTAAGGCCTCGAAATCCCATCCCAATTGATTTTTTATTTTTATTTTGACAACCTATCCCAACTCATACAGTGTATCTTCCGATTTCAATTATTAGATCCCCACCAGAACTTTGCGAACATAGCTTAAATCTTCTTACAACATCCCTCTAGTAGCTTGTAGCAACCCATTATGTAGTTAGGGATTGCTTGGGCCATAACTTTGATTAGAACTTCCTTCACTGCCCTTGACAACCATTTCTCCATCCATCCCTTCAATTTCTTCAAGACACGGTCAATGACAAGTGAAAAGATAGTCTTATTCGACCTACCAAATATCATAGGCAAGCCTAGATACTTAGAGTGGGTATCCACAATCTTTACTCCCATTTTGTTACAGATAATTTATTACACATTTTGGCTAAAGGATACCTTAGACTTTTCAAAATTAACCACTTTTCTAGAAGCTTGTTGATACTCTTCAAGGATTCTTAGCATCTCTTTTGCCTCATACTTGTTCGCCCTAGAAAATAGTAAATTATCATCCGCAAAAAGGATATGTGATATTTTTGGGGTTTGCCTAGCAATTTGAATACCATTAATCTTGTTATTGATTCTTCACTAACCTAGATAAGACATCAACACACAATATAACTTAGTATGGTGAGAGGGGATCACTTTGTCTCAATCCTCGTATGGGAAAAAACACTTGCTTGGTTGGCCATTTATAAGGATTTGGTATGAAACCGTATAAATACATCTTATAATTAAGCTTACACGTCTTTCAGGGAAATCTATAGCTTTTAAAGTTCCTTGAACAAATGGCCATTCAATTCGGTCATAGGCTTTTGACATATCCAATTTAAGTGCCATCATTCCTTTTTCCCCCTTTTTCTTCTTCTTAAGCCAATGGAAGCATTCCATTACAATTAGTGCATTATCAGTAATCAACCAACCTTTTAACAAAAGTTGATTGCTACTCATCAATAATGTCTGGAAGAATAGGTTTTTAATGACTATCTTCATGACCACATTACACAAGCTAATTGGTCTATAGTGTTTTGGAGAAGAGTGATTCTTAATTTTTATGATTAAAACTATAAAAGTTCTGTTAATATCCTAAGGTGATCTCTCATTATTAAGGATATCTAAAACCAATCTTTGAATGTCATTCCCAACAATGGTACCATAACTTTTGGAAGAAGGATATATTTATTATTATTATTATTATTATTATTATTATTATTATTATTATTATTATTGTTATTATTATTATTATATAAAGTAAAGTAAGAATTTGCATGCCGTAACATTTGAAAAGCTGAGTTGCGAAACAAATTTGAGATTTCCAATCTTTTTTAATTTGTTAAATGAGTTTAGTTGATAAACTTAAAACTTTTAGAACAAAAAAAAACAAGAATTTCACTATTAGAAAAACCCATTTTAGCTGTCATATTTAGTGTCGGTCCCGACTCCGACGCTAGTTAGCGTCGGTGTAGCGTCAGTCACACAGACGCTAGCGTGCCAAATTTTATTTTTTTACTTTATTAATAATTAGCGTCGGGTGAGCCGACGCTAAATAAAATAAGGCTTATTTTTTATTTTAATAATTAGCGTCGGGGTGGCCGACGCTACGTTTAGGATATTTTAAAATTAATTTTTTTAATATTATTTGAAAAATTAAAATTATGTTTTCTCAAAACTAATCACACGTATTTTCATGTGCCTAGCTCTCACTTCATCACTTTGTAACCCTTCATCTCACTTCATCACTCTGTAACCCTAGCTCTAGCGGCAGATCTTGAACCAAAACATTGAGGTGACCAAATTTTTAAAACTTTAATTGATAAATAAAAAGTATAATTTTAATAAATATAAAAAATCTTAAACAAACACCATTCAATCAATAAAAAATGAATTTTGGTTTAAAAAAAATAGATTTTTCCAAAAAAAAAATCTGAAACAAACGCACTCAATATTGTATTGTATATAAGAATTTTAAATTGTAAATTTACAAAAAATATATTGGAGAGACAGGTAGTAAATCAAATTTTGGTTAATATATTTAATAATTAAAAATTAGTTGGAATTTAGATTGAAAAATTTATTTTATTTTATAGTTATAGTAGTTGTTTTTGTAGTTTTTTTATAAATTATTCCCTTTGATTTTTTTTATAATAAACATCTAGATTATAATTTAGTCTACAAAAAAAATTGGGCCTTATTCTAATCTTAAAAATTTGTCATAATAAAAAAAGTGCAATTTTAATAATTAAAAAAATTGGTAAAATAAGTTTTAGAGATACCAATCCAATGAGGATCTACACATACCAATCTACATTATGCATGTCATTTCTCATTTGGTTGAGTTAATTCATGTAACAAGAAAAAATGCACATATAATATGTTATCTTCGCATATTAGTCTCAAGCATACATCTTGACAACATAATCTAACAAACGCAATTCAACTCATAAACATAATTTAACTCACAAAATACACCGATTATAGAACCTAAAATTAAAACAACATACACCACAATATCTATATTAATTAGTATATATATATATATATATATATATATATATATATATATATATATATATATATATATATATATATATATATACATATGTCATATTTGATCTAGTCGGAATTCATCACCTGTTATCATATATCAAACCACACAAACCAAAATTATCTTATATAATATATTTTCGAAATGCGTGTCATAGTTAATAGTTATTCATTTTTAAAATTTTTTTTAATACATATGTTATTTTCTTATAAATTTTAACTGTTTACACAATATTAAGGATAAGTATTAATTTTTATTTAACAAATTATAGTATTATAAATAAAATAATTGTTTAAAAAAAGTTAGTGAGATTTTGGGGTGGCCGCGGCCGTCCTCCGCCATTGTCTAGTTTTTTGATGCCTTCCACTACCTAGCTTTTGATGCCGTCACCCATTCCATATTCACCATCAAGCTCAGCCTATCGCCGTAGCATCACCGTTTCCATCACCTCACTCACTCTCGCGCATCACCGTCTCTTACTCTGAACCCTAGCCCTCCAACCCGTCACCCACTCTGAACCCTCTCGAACCTGTCACCCACTCCGTACTCGCCGTCAAGCTCAGCCTTTCGCCGCCGCATCACCATTTCCCTCACCTCACTCACTCTCACGGCCTCGCCGTTTCCCTGACTCTCATTGTCGCCGTCTCACTCTCGTCTCTGGTCCATTCTTAATGTAAGTGTAACCTTAACCTTTTTCTTGTTCGCTTTTGGTTTAGGGTTTGGTTTGGATACAAACATTTGATTTGCGTTGACTCATTGTCAGTTATTTTTAATTTTATTTTGGTACCACAGTTGCATGTTCAGTTTAATTGTTCTGTATTTCATCAATTTAGGTTTTCTTGCATTTTATTTGTGTATTTTTTTGGATAGAATGTGAGATCGAATTTACCGAATCAATTCAGATTGTTAATGTTATTAGTGTTGATTCTTGATTGTCAATTTCAAGTGTGTTGATTCCTGTCGTTATGAAGTTAAGTAGGTGAAGATGATGAATTAGATGAAATTGAAAATGGTTTGTCACATGATGGAATTGGAATTGGATGAGATTCAACAAAATCTACAATAAGTTTTACTGTGCAATAACATACTTACATGACTTCAACGAGGTTGAGTCAGTTAGAAGAATCCAAACTATTACAATGTAGTGAAGGTTCAAATACGTAAGTATTTATAGTGTCTCTATCTTTATTACATTTTGTATTTTTTACTCTTATTAGAAAAAAATTAATTTAATGGGTCGATGCTCTTAAGTTTTTTTTTTTTTAATATATTAATGTATCTATTATTTAATTTATTTTTTTTATCTTTTAAAATAAAATAGTAAAATTAATAAGAGAAACATCTATAAAAATAACAATAAATATATTAATATATTTTTCTTAATAAATATGAAATGATTGAATTGTTTTGGGACTCAACGAGAAAGAGTAAGAATTTGCACGTTAGACACGTGCCATTTCTACGGCGCACTTATTACGATCTAATAAAAGTGGAACTGTGGTGGCAACATGGACTGTGGTCTACCAATGTATAGGATTTTTCGCCGTATTGGGATTTGGATCGTGCCACATTCATCCAAGACAGTGAGAGCTATATGAGAATTAAAATTTATTTTTACATTTTTTATGTGAATTATGGGGTATGCTCTATTCGTAGACATTATATAAGTGAGATTACATTAGAATTTGTAGTTTATCTAAGAGAAAATAAACAAAATATTTGATACATGAAATAGAATATATTTGTGACACCCCAGCAAGCTTATTGATCATGGAGCTATCAAAGACATTTAGATTCCAATCACAGAACCTCACATCCTTCATACCTTTCTCTCCTATAAACAACCCTTTGAAGAATCAACTACCCTTTACAACAAAACTCATCAATAATAAATCTAAGACAACCAAACTAACAGTAACAGCAAAGAGAAAAGCACCCATTGAAGGGGTAAGCGAAGAGTTGAACGATATAGCTTCTTATAATCTTGACTTTGCATATACTCGAAGAAGGGTTCGTTCTGCTTTCACTGAAGTTCAACAACAGCTTGATCATTGCTTGTTTAAGGTTTGTTTAGTTTTGAATTTTGATCATGATCAATGCAAGGCTTCCATTAATCAATTTTCCACATTAAGAGTTTTTTATTTTAATTATATTTATTTTTTGTAATTTTTTGGTTTTGTTTATTTGGTTTATTTTGACTTTGTTGAAGAATCAGACTTTGACTGATGTTTTGATCTCTTGTTGCTAGGATGCTCCTGCGGGAATCAGAACAGAAGAAGTAAGTGACCCTTTACTTTTAATGTTCATGTTTTATTAAAACGGATCTATTTTAATTTGAAAATGCCGAAACACAATTTTTTGTTTCTGAAAAATTCTAGACCTATGTTGATGTTTCGTATATTTTTTCAATTCGATGATTTTGTTAGCTTGGTGTGGAAAGTTATTTTCTGTTTTAATTTTATTTGTGAAGTAGTGGTATGAAAGGAATTCGAGGGGATTGGAAATTTTCTGTAAAAGCTGGATGCCAGAGCCTGGAATTCCAATTAAGGCTTCTGTGTGTTTTTGTCATGGATATGGTGACACTTGCACCTTCTTCTTTGAAGGTTTGTTGTTGTGTGTTTTGAAAGTCTTTCTTTGAGAATGATGTGTATGCTAGTGATTCATTGTGTTTGATTTGGGTGCGGATTCGAATTTTTATTCAGGCATAGCTAGGAGAATTGCTGCATCTGGGTATGCTGTTTTTGCTATGGACTATCCTGGTTTTGGACTTTCAGAAGGATTACATGGTTACATTCCAAATTTTGATGATCTAGTTGATGATGTTATAAAGCATTATACACAAATAAAAGGTTCGTTCTATTCATCTGGTTTTAGCTATGATGCATTGACATAGACACCAGGAAAAATACTTACTGACATATAGTCACCGGTAATAATTTGAGAAAATTGAAGTGATTGAATGTATTCATGTGTGTCAGTGTCCAATATTGACAGGTTTTAGACACCAAATACGCCTTTAATCTTGAGTGTCAGTGCTACATAGGTTTTTAGTATCGATGGTGTTTTATGGATAATTGATGTTATTTGTCAAATAAAAACACACTATGTTGTTGATCGTGCTTTTGTATTTCAATTAACAGCAAGACCTGATATGAGAGAATTACCGCGATTTTTGTTGGGGCAGTCAATGGGAGGGGCAGTTTCGCTCAAAGTTCATTTGAAGGAGCCAGATAATTGGGATGGAGTGATACTTGTAGCACCAATGTGTAAAGTAAGCTCATTCCTTCTTTGTATTGCTACCAATGCTCACCAACTTCATTATTTTAATTTTGAACGTTCTGATTCAGTTCAAGCTCCGATCACTGGATTGTTTCAAAATGCAAAGGAATCTATATAAAACATATTTGTACCATTGTTTAAAAAATGACTGAAACTCAAAAGTGATTTTGTTATTGCTATATTGGAAATTGATACAACCTGTTTGCTTAGTTTGGCAAGTATAAATGATAACCAAAGTTAATTTTAAAACTAACTAAAATGCCTCCCTCGATCATATTTTCAAGACATATGAGGAAATACAATACAACGAAAACTACTATGGATCTGAAGATGATTTTCTATTTTCGAATCATCCCTTGAGAGAGACTTTGGTTTTTCTCGAAAGTGGAAATGGAAAGGATGCTTTAGTTATGTTTTGGTTTCAATATTTACCTATCATAGACAAGTATTTTTAAGGATGCCCTTCTTGAAGATGCAGATCATGTGATCGATAAAATTATCAATTCATTCTGGACTTTTTTTGGGAATTTTGGACATTTTTTAGGAATTTGAGCTGGCTACCTTCAGAAATTCCACGCAGTTAGCATGTTGGTGGCCGTTGGATCGAGATTAGACGTTTTAGATTGTAATGCAGATTTTGATTTAAAGAAAATACGGAAATACCGTGTTGGAAATCTGGGCTATCCGATCTCGATCAAACGCCCACATACGAACCAAATGCATGAATGCGTGGCAGCAAATCCAAATCCATTCTTTAGGTATAATTGTTACACTTGGAATGACCTTTTGTTAGTAGTCCATATGAAGCAACTATTTATATTGACATTATGAAAAGTTGTACGCAACAAATTTCATGATCAAGTGATATGGTATTAAATTATCTGAAGTTGAATAAAAATTTTGAATTTTGTTTTTAGTTCCTTTAAAATGGGCTGTATTGGTTTAATAATCAGATGAAGAACGACTGCTTGATTTGCTGATTTGTGTAACTGGTAAGATTGCAGATGATGTGTTACCACCGGACGCAGTTATGAAGGTGTTAACTCTTTTATCAAAAGTTATGCCAAAAGCAAAACTCTTCCCAAACAAAGACCTAGCGGAACTCGCAATTAGAGATCCGAGCAAAAGAAAATTGGTTGGTAGCTCATTTCTCTTTCATTTGCATTTTAAACAAAATGCAATTATAATTATCATTATGGTCGTAGTTTGGTTACGATTGCTGGAAACAAACTATTAGTCTATATAGGAAATAAGAATATTCGATATTTTCTTAAACCAAACATGCCCTCATGTTCTACTTCTTTAAACTTATGATCTTCAGTAATTGTATACAATTATGTTAAGTGTCTTTCTTCAAGCTTTTTCATTATGAGGTCACCGGTTAGCCACATTGATATGTATGAGGGAGCTCAATGCATCTTCACTAAACGTTATGCCTAAATGAAACTTTTACATGTTTCTGTTTGCAGCTTTAAAAAGCTTTTCTTTTATCGAACATCAGCTACAAAATAGTAGCTTCTATAATTCAGTTTGTTGCACACATATGTTGAACATTTGCATTGGATTTCCTCTTTGAAAAGATGAAAAGTTAGTGTTGATTGCTATTTCTGTGATTTAATAGTTTTTCCTACTTTACACTGTACTCAAACAATATTTTATTGCCTTGCATTGTAACATCTTGGTTAATCTAATGTTATATAATATATTTTAATAAATCAAACAAATTTTTGAATCTAAGTGTTATTCTTTATAGGCTGTTTACAATGTTATTTGTTATGAGGATCAACCACGACTGAGAACTGGCATGGAACTTTTAAGGGTCACAAAACAGATTGAGTCGCAAGTTGAGCAGGTTATTTTTTGTTATCTAGCTTTACACTTTATTCAATTTAGAGGAGTAGAATGTTATAATCATGATCTAAGTTATGGTTTTTATTTAATCTATACAACTATTGTCATATCAATACAAAATAACATTGAATTTCTTTTATGATTGTTTTGGTGATTGCAGGTGTCAGCACCATTATTGATTCTTCATGGAGAAGCAGATAAGGTGACAGATCCATTAGTTAGCCAATTTCTGTATGAAAATGCTTCTAGCAAGGATAAGACTTTAAAGCTCTATGAAAATGGTTACCACTGCATTTTGGAAGGGGAACCTGATGACAGAATAAATACTATACATGATGACATTGTCTCATGGCTTGATTTTAGGTGTTCAATTAGTTGATGTTTTTTTTGTCCATGGAAATATTTCTTTCATCTTTCTATGTCATTAGAGTCAAACAATACATTATGTTTCAACCGTTAAAATCTTCCTTACTGTATAGTATTGTGCGATTCAATTTCTGCCATAAAATATGTCTACCTTACTGTGATACGTGAACATAACAATAACAATTTTCTCATCTTTTGTGGGTTTTTTTTCTTACCTCAAAAAATTTGGATGAGTTGGATTTCAGAACTACATTTCCTAGGAATTAAAGTAATGTGTCGCTATCAACTACTATTATATTGATTAGATAACTACTATTATATTGATTAGATGGTTTAGTTCATAAGTCGGTGTTTGAACACTACAAATAAATTTAATAAGCTTTGAAAATTTAATTAATAAAAACCAAAGAGAAATATTTTCACTTTTAATAAAATTTCTTATAGTCTATCCTAGAGCAATAAAAAGATAGATTAAATAAGTGTTACACAAATTCCTTTACGGCGAGCCGACTGCTGTTGGCAATAGGCGATAAACAAAAACAACCTCTAGATTGTGAAGAAAAAGTGTAAAATGATAGGGATACATGAGCCCATCTCCTTTCCTTTCGTGATAAGATGTTTGGCAAACGAATTCTTGTCATTAGGGATAAAACAGATCTTGTAGCAGAGAAACTTTTTCGTAAACTATAAAATATAAATTATCAATTAATTACCATGTTAAATCTTTTTAATAAATAAAGATGTAATTAGTAGTTAAGTTTAAAGTTAAAACTAAATATTAATCTGCGCGAAGCGCGTTAAAATTTAATATATTAGTAAGTCTAAAATAATAATAATATGTAATTTAAAAATGTTATTTTTGTTTTAAAATATAATATGTTCGAGTTTTTATGTGCCTAAAGGTAAATATATTTTTGAGTAGTTATATATAAATTAAGTTTGCTTTAGTACAAAGAAAAATGTAAAACATTGTTGACTAATAAGATTATACGACTTTAGAGATGCAATTCTTGTCTTTAATATTTTTTAAATGTGGAATTGTTTAGCTTTTTAGTTTTATTGAAGTGTTCATTCTAATAATATATTTGTTAAATAGTTATGCATTTCTTTATTGTTAAAGTTGCACATTTAACGTCTTAAATCATAGTTCAACTGACAAATGTCGATATTGCTAGGTTGAACATCTTGTCTCGGGTCAAACCCGAGACCTCACAGTCGTGTGAGTTAATTATGGTGAAATTTACCATCTCTTCTAAGACAAAAAAAAAGTTGTACATTTAACTATAATATGTTCTTCATTTTATATAATTTATATTAGTTTTGAAACATTAGATTTATAAATTTATGTATTTTTTGACATTTTCAATTTGATATGCTCATCGTAATCGTGTCAATCTCACCGTCCATCTAAGCATATTCTAAATGATATTGTACGTCTTGTGATTTATTACAATATTCATTTGTGAGTGGTAGTTTGTTAAAAAACAATGAAATAATTCTTCATGTATGCAAATATAGGTGGTATATATGGAAAGAACACTACAAAGTAAAATAGAAATTTCTAAGTTTCAAAAACCATAAATAAGAACAATGTTTTTTACGCAATAAAATGTTAACTACACACAATTGTCAAGCCAAATAAAAATTTAATATAGAATGTAACCAAATTCTATGGTTATGGTATTTATGATGGATAAACAATTTGAATTTTTTTAACTATTGTTTTGTCTAAATAATTAGAATGTTTTAAGAGTGCGTTGCAAAAAATTATAGGCAAGAAAAATTTGTGGATGTTTAAGACATATAAATTTCGAATGAATAGTGAAATAGTTAGAAGTCAATCATTTCCAAATATTTAATATTATTCATTTTTTTGTTGTTTCGATTATGATTTATGTTTTCTTAATGATAAAAAGAAAAAAAAATACTATGAGAGACACATTCAACATCGTAGGGAAAAAATTCACCTCATATGCAATAATAGTTATACATGATCTTGAACAATAATTGAAAATAGAGAAACAATATTGTTCAAGTAACTATGAAATGAGAATGTGTTACACAAATGTGAACTCAGAATGTGTTACCCAAATAGGTGTAGCTTGTTTTCATTTCATTATGTCGTTATCATCGATTGAACTGAAACTGAGAATGTGCAAGAAAGTGGTTGAAAAACATAACATAGATCTTTATGATGTGTGTATGTCGAGCATTGGGATGCTTTAAAGATATTGGATGGTTTGTTCTTTTTTATATGAGTTATTGAAATTAAAGTTTTGATGAGTAATTATTGATGAGTCATGGGTGATAGATTAAAGCTGAAATTGCATAACGTATGGAATAATTGTATTTGGATGGACAAGTGAATATAGTTTGAGGTTCAGTTTTAATATAATATTATAATTGAAATAGATTTTTTTTTTAAATTTGAATAAACCACAATATAAAAAAATCATGTCTATAGAGTTGTAATCAGAATGTGCATTCGTGACAATAATGATAATTTTGTCCTAGTTAAAACTCAATGGTTTTCTCTATGTGTTTATTTATAGTAAGTGAAACTTATAGATTTCTTCGTGCTTTGCAATGAGTTCAAGAGCTTCTGATAGAATATGTTGACTTTGAGTTGGACTCCAAATGTGTAATTGATAAGTTCCATCAAGTTCAAGTGGATGTTTCGAAGTTTAGTGCTATTCTATCTAATTGTCGTTTTATTTTCTATTTTGTCTTTAAAAACTCAAAAGTAGAGTTTATTCAAAAGCAAGTCAATGAGATAGCTCATGATTGAAAAAGAGAAGCCACCTTAACATCCAATTGGATCTTAGTCTCTCAATTATAGTTACTACAAAGAATAACAGTTTGAGGTAATATAATAGAAAGACACCAAGGTGCAAAATGCTCTAAGTACCATAGTTTTTAAAAAAATCACAACAAAAATTTCAAATAAAACCGTATTAAAAATTAAATTATGAATGTGAATTACAAACTAATAACTAAGCACACCCAAAGATATACATAATAAGATATTATATATATATATATATAATAGTCAATTTTGAATTTATTTTTGTTTTACAAAAGGTAGCTTATAGTATATAATTTATAATATATATATAGATGTTGAGCCTTGCTTTGTGCGGGTGAATTCAATGTAATATTAATTTAGATTAATGTTAATATAATCGATGAAAGAAATATATTTTTTAAATAACTTTTCAAAATTTTAAATAGTTAATTTGTCAATTTAATCTCCAATAATTATTTCTAGAGATTATTGTTATTGAATATTTTCAAAATCAAAATCAATATAATTTTCACATTTCGTTAGTTTCATCAACAATATTCACAATTTCCTACAATTTTTGAAGTTAAAGCGGTGATTCTTTCATATTATCTTTTTAAGACAAAATGTAATTTTTGTTGAGTTAGTATATTTATTAAGAATCTGGTATCCATATTCATGGATGTCACCATGACCAAAAATTTAACAGATCAAAGAATATTCAATGTTTTTTATGAAAAAGAAATCAAAATGACCGTTTATTTTCCTTGGTGTAGACACAAAAAGGGAAAATAAAATATATGATTTAAAAAGAAAATGTTCTATGTGAAAACTTTAACTTTAGAATCATTAATAATGGTGTACAATTTATAAAAAAATAAATAAATAATGGTGCGTACACAAAGACACATTAAGTGATAATTGATTAGAGAAAAATGATTATATCACTGTCTATTTTGTTTTTTTATGAGCAACCACAATCTAATTAAGTTGAAGTGAAGGAATAATATTTAGAGTTTGTCATCATATTATATTTTGTAATATTAGTATATAATTTATTAAAAACACATGTTGACAAAATTAGATTTCAATAGCATATCATATTTATATAGACAATATCATAAAAGAACTTACATGTTATACATTTCACACTACTTGTGGTTTCATTGTTCAATTGTTGTAAGGAAATGTTTCTAACTACATAAAGAGGTTGAATGTGCAAAACAAATTGTCATCTCAAACACAAATCGGAATCATCATTATTTTATCAACTATAGGGTTACTTCAATATTCTCATTACAATTTTATAACATCATTAATTGTGAATTCAAAACAATATCACAAAGAACTTACATGTTATACATTTTACACTACTTGTGGTTTCATTGTTCAATTGTTGTAAGCAAATGTTTCAACTACATAAAGAGGTTGAATGTGCAAAACAAATTGTCATCTCAAACACAAATCGGAATCATCATTATTTTATCAACTATAGGGTTACTTCAATATTCTCATTACAATTTTATAACATCATTAATCATACATAATCATGGTAATCATATAAACTCATCACAAATTTATAACATCACTATCATCAATCAAACATCATCATTATCATCACATAAACTTATCACAAATTTATATCATAAATCACACATCATCATCAAATAAACTTACATCATACACTACATTCTTATTTTATTATCACTTCACATAAACTCATCTAATTAAACATATGCACCAAATTCATTTGAAATCAAATATCACAATAATATCAAATACCACACATTTAACAAAATTAAATCAATCAGCACCTTATAAATATTTCTATTCCACATTTTAATCTCACAATTTCCATATTTGCACATTAATTAATTTATCACTCAAATGATTACTGCCGTACGTGAGCCCTAGATGAATTGTTGGGAAATACGGTTTTTCCGTTCATCTGACAATATATTATACTCATGAACTCAAACGCTCTCTCACCCCTTACCTAATTTAGACGCTTTCTCAAATACATAAGTCAATGGAAGTTTTCAACAACAACTGCAGATCGACAACGTACAACGAGCGAATCCAAATAAACGACGAGTTCACAAAATTGCCGAGACGTGACTGATAAATTATGCCGAGCATAAAAATCAATGTAAAAAAACTTAATAATAATTTTTGGAGCAAAAATGGAGTCAAAACGACGAGAAAAAAACTGCAGAAGAAGTCTCACCAACTCGTCGAAGCGCCGGAAGGGTTTGACGTCAACTTCACCGAAAAATACAACTGATTGTGCTTCTTGAAGGTTTCAACGAGAGGAATCCAAAAACGATACCAGTTTTCTGAGACGACAAACGTAGTGATCGGAATCGACCAAAAATAGCTCGTCCAAGGAAAGAAACGCAACTATTTATGATGAAACAGAGCAGCGATTGATAAAAAATGGATTCAGTGGCCGATTTTGTGTGGGATAGAGGTTGGGATTGATTCAAATGACAAGGAATTGGTGGGAGTGAATTTGAGAGAAAAAGCGTTTGATGCGATTTGGCTGCCATTAGTCTGATTTTCGTTTTTTATTTTTTTAATTGCAGAATGAGGGGTGCAGATAGTAGATGTACAGGTAGAAGAGTAAAACTGTAAGGCCCAACTCAGGGAAGTTAACTCTGAGGCAGAAATAGGGGTGTAATGAGCAACTCTCAGGTGTAGGAAAGAAAAGTTAAATGAGTAATAGCCCAAATTAATATGCAGAAGTAGAAAATAGGGGTGTAAACAGTGATCTGGTCTGAAATTCATTTTCTAGTATTTCTAAAAGCCCTAAATAAATAAATAATTTATTTTACTTTTATAGAAACGTTTTCTCCAAAATACTCATTTTAACATAATATTATTTATCCTTAACATAGATAAATCTAATTTTAACCAAAACTCTCATATTCAAAATAATAACTATAATTATTACAATAACATTTTTTAGAATAATCACATAAAAATACATCATCTTTATAGAATAGTCGAAAGGATAAAATAAATAAATAAATAAATATAACACCAACAATTTATATTAATTATTAAATTAAAATAAATATGTATAAAATCGTCGTACCATAACAACTATATAAAAATAAAGAAACTCAATATCAATATTACGCACATATACACGTAGAATCGCCTACAATCTTATACCTTAAATTATGTACACTAAAATACTATTATTTATAGAAAAATATATAAAATAATAAAATATAATATTTGTTATTTATATTATGACACCCTAAACCCCAAAATAACATTTATAATAATTTAAACTAAATTATTTGAATCAAAACTAAATTATTTTCTCCCCTCGTTGGCCTATGATACTCCATTAAGACCGTCATCTCAAACACAAATTAGAATCATCATTATTTCATCAACTATGGGGTTACTTCAATATTGTCATCACAATTTTATGACATCATTAATCATACGTAATCATTATCATCATATAAACTCATCACAAATTTACAACATCACTATCATCAATCAAACATCTTCACATAAACTTAGCACAAATTTATATCATAAATCACACATCATCATCAAATAAACTTACATCATACACTGCATTCATATTTTATTATCACTTCACGTAAACTCATCTAATCAAACATATGCACCAAATTCATTTGAAATCAAATATCACAATAGTATCAAATATCACACATTCAACGAAATTAAATCAATCAACACCTTATAAATATTTCTATTCCCTATTTTAATCTCACAATTTTCATATTTGCACATTAATTAATTTAGCACTCAAAGGGCTACTGCCGTAGGTAGCGAGCCCCTGATGAATCATTGGGAAATACGGTTTTCCCATTCATCTCACAATATATTATACTCATGAATTCAAACGCTCTCTCACCCCTTACCTTATTTCGACGCTTTCACACAAGAATACGATTCAACGAGCAAACAACCTTTATTCTTCGACTCTCTGTCCATCAATCGATCTAACTCGACAGTTTATGGGTAAACGTTAAAAATAAATTATAAGAAGACACACTAAAAACTAAATTTCGAAATTCGGTCAAGAAAACTTACCATAAATCAGAAAACCAATTGGTTGATAATATAGACGTTTTTCACACGATCGTTTTGGCGTTGGTTTCACTCAAATCGGAGTTACGGTGAAAAAGAACGATGCAAAATAAGGAATTTTATAAACGGAGAAGTGGAGTATTTTAGAGGGAAATTGAGATGGTTAAAAATCTGAGGAAGTATGTTTATTTGACTACCTAAATAAATAAAACAACATACTGAAATTTGGATTAAAAAAGAGAAAGTTTTCTGGGGCAGCTATCGATCACCGGTATCGATTTTCTATTTTTTTTTCAACAAGGTGCGGCTGGTTCTTCAGTTTTCTACTGTAGGATGCGGCTGGTTCTTATTTTTCTACTGTAGCGTGCGGCTCCTCTTCAGCTTTTATACTGTAGCGTTATTTGGATTGCATTTGACCTTTTATATATATATATATATATATATATTAGTTATTATTAATCTTGAATCCCATTTTATTTTTATTTTTGGGTTTTTTTTTCACAAGACCCAACTAATTACACAGTTATTTTTAATTTATTTATTTGTCACTAAAATAATATCTTCCAATTAATTAAATTAAAAGATTATTACATGATGATAATAGTTAAAATGACAAAATAAATAAATATAACATCAGTATTTTATATAAGTCACAAAATCAATTAAATATGTATAAAATTAATACATCATAGAAAACACACATATGAAGAGAATTAATTATCAAACTGATCAACATATATTCTAAAATAACTTTAACACCAAATTAATTATCTAAAATCCTATTTAATTTATAAAATAATTTATTATAAAATTTGGAGTGTTACATATATCACTTACTTAGTTAAATATGTATCAGATTAACACATCATAGAAAAAACCCATATAACGAAAATTAGTCACAAAATTTATCCACATATATTCTAAAATAGTTTTAACACCAAATTAATTATCTAAAATCCTATTTCATTAAGAAAATATTTATTATAAAATTTGGGTGTTACAAACACAAACAACAAAGGAGATGAGTTTCGAAATCATGTTGATAGTATAATACAAGTAAGAAGAACCCACAATTAATCATAAATAAATCGTATCATTAAACAAACATTCGTCAAGGAAAAACATCACATTATAAAATCAAAATCACTCAACGAAAATCAATATATTTCACTATACCAACAAATCATCTAAGAGAAATTAATATCGCACACAATACATATTAATCACAACAAAACAATCACAAGAAAATGCAATGCTATGCATGAGCTTAGACTCTACTTCACAATGTGGTACCATTCTAACTCTGAAGTATTTGGTCAGGAGGATTGATACTATGCCACCATCCCGGTGGACGGACAATTGAAATTGGCATTGTCCTCATAGATCACCTCCACTCAACCCGAGACACATATACACGACAGTCGAGGTAAACGTGTGTTGCATGGTAGCTCCTGACATTTGGAGTGCTACCTCCAAGTCACCTAGGAATTCCCCACCCAAATACCTCCAAGGTCTAACAATCTTGCCTTAAGGCTCGACAACAGACAACCACAATTAGGCTCATTCAGTTGTACTTCCCCGGAATCACTAGGCTTGTTAGACCCTACCTATATGATGACAAAATAATCTTCACTTCACAAAATTTCAATATTTATTTTCTCCCCTCATTGGCCTATGATACTCCATTAAGACCGTCATCTGAAACACAAATTGGAATCACCATTATTTCATCAATTATGGGGTTACTTCAATATTCTCATCACAAATTTATATCATCATAATCATTAATCACACATCATCATAATCACATAAACTCATCACAAATTTATAGCATCACTATCATGAATCATACCACATCACATAAACTTATCACAAATTTATAATATCACAATTATTATTCATACATCATCATCATCACATAAAATTATCACAATGCATTCATCTTTTATCATCACATAACATAAACTCATCTAATAAAACATATACTTAAAATTAATTCGAAACCCAATATCACAATAATATCAAATACCACACATTTAAAGAAATTAAATCAATCAACACTTTACAAATATTTCTATTCTATATTTTAATCTCTCAATTTCCATATTTGCATATTAATTAATTTATCCCTCAAAGGGCTACTGCCGTACGTAGCGAGCCCCAGATGAATCGTTTGGAAATACGGTTTTCTCGTTCATCTAACAATATGTTATACTCATGAATTCAAACGCTCTCTCACCCTTTACCTTATTTCGACACTTTCACACACGAATACGATTCCACCAGCAAACAACCTTTGTTCTTTAACTATTTCTCCTTCACTTGATCTAACTCGATAGTTTATGGGTAAACGTCAAAAATAAATTATGAGAAAAAACTTTAAAAAATAATTTCGAAATTCAGTCAATGAAACTTACCATAAATCATAAAACCAATCAGTGGATAATATAGCCAATTTTCACACAATTGTTTTGGCGTTGGTTTCACTCAAATAGGACTTACGGTGAAGAAGAAAGATTCAAAATAAGTAATTTTAGAAATGGAGAAGTCAGATATTTTATAGAGAAATTGGAATGGTTAAAAATATGAGAAAATGTGTTTAATTGACTAGCTAAATGAATGTAACAAACGATAGACTATTTGTCGTAACACTCCATTGCTATTCCGGCGGCCGGGAACAACTCTCTCTCCCTTGCTTATTATTATTATTATTATTATTATTATTATTATTATTATTATTATTGTTATTGTTATTATTATTATTATTATTATTATTATTATTATTATTATTATTATTATTACACATGGGCCAAGCCCATTGATCCCCTTATGTATTTTTTGTTTTACGCCTCCAAACATGCTTCAATTTTTAAAACATTACTAATATTTCAGAACCAATATATGATAAATTAGAGTAATTAGAATAATTAACCTTTAATAAAAAAATATATTACTTCTAATTGAAACTCCCACATTCAAGGTAATCACTATAATTATACTTTTTTTTCAAAATACCCACATTATAATAATACCATCATTAGAGAATAGTCAAAATTATAAAATAAATAAATATAACATCAATATTTTATATTAATTACTAAATCATAATATATATAAAAATAAAGAAAATCAAACAGAATATTACTACTATCCCAAGATAATTATTTATAAAATAAATAATTAAAATAAAATATATTTAGAATTAATTAAATATAATTACGTGCACATTTAATGTTAGTCAAACGCACAAGAAAGTATCACATTAATTACCAACTCAAATATACACGTAAAATCACCTAAATCTTATTCTCTAAAATATTTACACTAAAATACTATTGTTTTTAGAAAAATATACAAGATAATAAAATATAATATTTATTATTTATATCCCTCATTTATTCAAATATGTACAAAATTAGCATATCATAGAAAATACACATATAATGAAAATGAATCATAAAAATAATCAACCTATATTCTAAAATAATTTTAGCACCAAATTAATTATCTAAAATTCTATTTAATTAATAAAATAGTTTATTATAAAATTTGGGGTGTTACAATCCTCCCCTCGTTAAAAAAATTTTGTCCTCGAAATTTGTGGTGAGTGAACTAATATCTAATTGACCACCTCCAAGATTCGAACTTAGTCTATAAATATATTTAAGACATTCATTGTTGGAACCAAGTTAGTTTTACATTTAGAGTTTTGATGTTAGCAAAAGTATTTTATGAGAACAATATATTTGACTTCAAAGAGTATGAAAGAAGATTCTTGTTTTTGAACAAAATCTAAAATAGGATTTGATTCAAATTTATAATTGAAGAAAATCTAAAATAAGATTTGATTCAAAATTATAATTGATGAAAATCTAAAATAAAGATTTGATTCAAAGTTATAATTGGTGAAAATCTTTGACCAAATTGAAAAGAAGATATAGTCAAGATTTGAAGAATATTTGAAGAATATTTGATCAACATTTGATGAAGATTTGAAGAAGATTTTGTTTGAAGAATTTACAAATTCAATCTACACAAAATAGGAACAGAGTTAATCTGAAGAATTTACAAACTCAATCTACACAAAATAGGAACATAATCAATCTAAAGAATTTGCAAAATCAATCTGAACAAGATACAATTCAGAATTAAACAAGGACTAAATCGAAGCCCAAATTTTCACTATAAATAGACACTCAAGGCTGAAGGAGAAAAACATCGAAAAAACAGAAAAGAGTATAAGAACTCAAGCTCAAAGTTCTGAATTCATCTTAGAGTTCAAAGAGAGAAACACATGTTCAGGTTAGAAATATTTTCTGAGTGTTCTTTTCTTGGAGTGTGAGAGTTATTATTATTACTACCAGCTTTGTTAGAAGCAACTACTCAAGTTCCAATCTTTTGTATCTAACCCGATAGTGGTTTAGTTCCTTCTTCAATCTGCGATTGTCAGGTTGTTAGGAGAAGACTTGGCTTGTAGGGTCAATGTGGTTAGTTCCTCAAAAGTCTGGGGTTGTTAGGCTGTTTGGGAAGACTGACTTGGAGGATCAGGTGCTTTGTAATTCAAGGTATTTGAATTAGTGGATTAAAGCCTTCTTAATGTAGCCAAGTTAGTGGTGAACCAAGATAAATCTTCGTGTCAAATTATTTATGCTTTCATTGCTTGCTATCTCTGAATCCGATTGCTTCTACTCCAAGTAAGTCACCAAAACCAAACTAATTTTTTAATTATTTATAAATTATCAAAAAGTTGTCAACTTTGGCAAACACAATTCAACCCCCTTCTCGTGTTTGCACCTTCATTCATTACTCATTTAAGCACAACATGTCAAAAATCAGGTAGTTTGGCGTGATAGACTAAAATGACACAATAAATCAATCAAACAATCGCATATAACATTTCAATCATGAACGAAATACGACAATTACTCAGTATAATTTACGAATGAAACAAAACTTATAGATTTAGTAACCACAAACTTACTACTTAAGTCGAGTGAAGCAAAAATATGTCAAATAGATTGTCAAGTTCTTCTAACTTCTCAAACAATTATTTTCAAGTTTTACTCTCTTAAAAAAATGTTTAAATCCTAACAACAATTACTCTACAGGTTTCACAAAACTCTGGCATATAGAGAAACATTTAAAATATTTCACACCTCCATGAATTACAAACAGAAATGCATATAACAACTCAATGTCATGCAGTCACTTGAATTTCATTTTTAGAAAAACTAATATGTATAATCATAGTGGAATAAGACCAATGTTTTCACATATAGTTTCAAACACACACAAAGTCTAGATTAATTTCAAAGTCCTATAGGAAAATTTCATTTATAGAATTCCTAGAATAGTTTTAGGTCCCAAAAAAATTACAATATAGAAAATATAAGATACCAACACAATGCACTTATTTATTTTAAGCATGTTACTTAGAAGATGAAACATACTTAATTCAATGTTTAATTTAAGTACACACCACCATACCAATCCACACCACATAAAACGGTTATTAACATTTGACATTGATACTACATAGGACTTATAATAACTCAAAATTGTGTAAGAGATGAACATGGTTTTTAACTTTATATTTCAAAAATAAAATTAAAAAGTATTCCCAACGGTAATAACAATGGATTATTATTACCTCTTTTATTGATGATGAGTTATTTATCTACTTGAAGATATGAATTATTTACAAGAAGAATTGATCATAATCTACAAGAAGACATGATCAAGAATTGTTTACAAGAAGAAATACTCACAAGAAGATACATGATACATTTATTATTTGCAAAGATATGATTTAGATTTTGCAAGGACAAAGGAGAAACCATAACCTATTCTATAAATTGATACTGAAGGCTATAGAAGAAAATAAGAGAACTCACAAGCACAAAAATTTGGTTAAGGTCTAGAGAAACACTTGCTCAAAAGAAATATTATCTAAGTGTTTTCTTATGTGAGAGTCATTGTTACAATCAGCGTGTTAGAAGAAAACCAATTTGTTCCAAATTCTTATAGCTCAGCCCGATAATGGCTTTCATGCTCCTCAAGCAATCTATAGGTTTTCAAATTGTGTTGAGAAGACTTGGCTTGTAGAGTCAAGGTGTTTGTGTTCCTCAAAAAGTCTGTAGGTGTCAGGTTGTTTTGAGAAGACTAGCTTGTAGGGTCAGATGCTATGAAATTCAAGTTTTGAATTAGTGGATTAAAACCTTCTGAGTGAGAGGACTATACGTAGCTACCAACTTGGCGGTGAACCAGGATAAATTATTGTGTCACTTTAATTCTGCAATTCTCGTTTTACTTCTGCCTCTGATCACTTAACCTGATCTCTACTACTTTTATTCTAAGTAAGTCACCAAACCCGAACTAGTTTTAAATAAATTATCAAAAAGAATCAAACTTACTCAATCACAATTCAACACCCCTTCTTGTGTTTGCACCTTTTATTGGCATCAAGAGTTCGATTTCAAAAATAAGCACTTGACAGTGTTTGAAAAAAGATCCAAGGATTCAAAAATGTCTATATGTGGTGAATAAGCTACTGGAGGAAACATCAATAAGCCACCTTTGTTTGATGGTGAATGATTTGAGTACTGAAAGGACAGGCTGAGGAGTTTCTTTATCTCACAAGATCCTGAACTTTTGGAGTTAGTGGAAGATGGCTACACTACTCCAACAAATTCTGATGGTACTAAAATTTGAAGAAAATAGATGGATGTTGAACACAAGAAAATGTACAAGATGCATCACAAGTCAAGAACCTTCAGTATCAATGCACTTACCTTCAAGGAATTTGATAAGTGTAGTGACAAAGAAAACAAAATCTATGACAATTTGGTTCTAACTTATGAAGGAAGCAAGCAAGTTCAAGAACCAAAGGTCAACCTCCTATTCAGAAAGTATCAACTACTCCAGATGGAAGAAGATGAATACATTGAAACAATATTTTCCAGATTCCAGACCCAGGTCTCAAGATTAAAGGTACTTGAGAAGAGTTATACTACTGTTGATCATGTGAGTAAAATTCTTAAGAGTTTGCCAAGAAAGTGGAGACCTTAGATTACAATTATTCAAGAAACTAGGGAACTCAATAATCTTAAATTGAGAGGGTTGATTAGCTCCTTGAGATCACTTGAAATTGAAATTGGAATGAATGAGCCCAAGAAGAAGCGACCAACTTTGGCCTTAAAATCCTAGCAGAAGAAGGTTCTAAAGGCAACAACAGAATCAGAGGATAATGTTTCAGATGATCAGAATCTGAACTCAAAGGATGGGTGAAGGAGCAAACACGAGAAGGGGGTGAATTGTGCTTGTCTAAGTTGGATTATTTTTTATTATTTGATTAAAACTGATTCGGGTTTAATGACTTAAAGTAGAAGCAGTAGCAAAACTAAGGAATGCAGGAGTAAAGTTACATAAGCAATTTATCCTGGCTCATCACCAACTTGGTAGCTACGTCTAGTCCCCTTACTTAGAAGGATTGAATCCACAATTCAACTCTTTGAATTACACATCACCTGACCCAACAAGTGAGTCTTCTCAAAAAAGCCTGACAACCCTATACTTTTTGAGGAAGAAAAACACCTTGACTCTGTAACACCCCAAATTTTATAATAAACTATTTCAATAATGAAATATGATTTTAAATAATTAATTTGGTGTTAAAATTATTTTAGAATACATGTGATAAATTTCGTGATTAGTTTTCGTTATACGGGTGCTTTAGATGATGTGCTACTATTATACATATTGGACTACATGAGTAATCTAAATAAATAATATTATATTTTATATATTTTTCTAAATAGTATTTTAGTGTAATATTTTAAAAAATAAGATTTTAGAAGATTTTACGTGTATATACTTGTACCAAATTAATGTAATATTTTTTTGTACGTTTGACTGATATTAAGTATGCACGTAGTTATATTTCAATTATTTGTAACCATTTTCTATTTTTAATTATTTATTTTATAAATAATTATCTCAGAATAGTAGTGATATTGTGTTTGATTTCCTTTATTTTTATATACTTGTTATGACATGGTGATTTTATATATATTTATTATGATTTAGTAATTAATATAAAGTTTTGATATTATATTTATTTATTTTTATAATTTCGACTATTCTCAAAAGATGGTAATATTTTAATTTGAGTGTTTTGAAAAATAAGTATTATTATAGTGATAATTTTAAATATAAGAGTTTTGGTTACTAATGTATTTTAGAAGATTAATTATTTTATTTTATATAGTAGTAGTTTTGAAATATTAGTAATTAAATTGTGTTAAAAAAAAGTGTTAAAAAAATAACTTTCGTAATTGTTGGTTTTATTAAAAAATAATAATAATAATAATAATAATAATAATAATAATAATAATAAAAAGAGTAAAATGTATTTCATGGGTTAAGCCCAAGTAAAACCTAATTAAAGAATAAAAGAACAAATAGAGGAAGAGAAAGGTATGGGCACGGCAAGCAGCAACTTCCAAGGAGGAATTGGAGGAAAAATAGAAGAAAATTGATACCGGTGATCGATAATTGTTTCAGAAAATTTTCTCCGTTCTCGTCCAAATTTCAGTATGTTGTTTTATTCATTTAGGTAGTCAAATAAACATACTTTCTCAGATTTTTAAGCGTCCCAATTTCTCTCTAAAATATCCGACTTCTCCGCTTGTGGAATTCGTTATTTTGCACCGTTCTTCTTAACCGTAAGTCTGATTTGAGTGAAACCAACGCCAAAACGATCGTGTGAAAAGTGGCTATATTATCCATTGATTGGTTTTCTGATTTATGGTAAGATTCCTTGATCGAATTTCGAAATAAATTTTAGAGTGCCTCCTCATAATTTACTTTTAACGTTTACCCATAAACTGTGGAGTTAGATCGATTGAAGGACAAAGAGTCAATGAACAAAGGCTGTTTGCTCGTGGAATCGTATTCGTGTTTGAAAGCGTCGAAATAAGGTAAGGGGTGAGAGAGCGTTTGAATTCATGAGTATAATATATTGTGAGATGAACGGGAAAACCGTATTTCCCAACGATTCATCCGGGGCTTGCTACGTACGGCAGTAGCCCTTTGAGTGTTAAATTAATTAATGTGCAAATATGGAAATTGTGAGATTAAAATATAGAATAGAAATATTTATAAGGTGCTGATTGATTTAATTCCGTTAAATGTGTGGTATTTGATACTATTGTGATATTTGATTCAAATGAATTTGTTGCATATGTTTGATTAGAAAAGTTTATATGAAGATGTTTGATTGATTATAGTGATGTTGTAAATTTGTGATGAGTTTATATGATGACGATGATTATGTATGATTAATGATGTTATAAAATTGTGATGAGAATATTGAAGTAACCCCATAGTTGATGAAATAATGATGATTCTAATTTGTGTTTGAGATGACAGTCTTAATGGAGTATCATAGGCCAACGAGGGGAGAAAATAAATATTGTGAATTTGTGAAGTGGAGATTATTTTGTCATCATATAGGTAGGGCATGACAAGCCTAGCGATTCCGGGGAAGTACAACTGAATTGAGCCTGATCGTGGCGGTCTGCTGTTGAGCCTTAAGGCAAGATTGTTAGACCTTGGAGGTATTTGGGTGGGAAATTCCTAGGTGACTTGGAGGTAGCACTCCAAATGTCGGGAGCTACCATGCAACACACGTTTACCTCGACTGTCGCGTATATGTGTCTCGGGTTGAGTTGAGGGGATCTATGAGGACAGGGCCAATTTGAATTGTCCGTCCACCGGGATGGTGGCATAGTATCATGGCCTCCTAACCAGGTACTTCAGAGTTAGAATGGTACCACATTGTGAAGTAGAGTCTAAGCTCATGCATAACATTGCATTTTTGTGTGATTGTTTGTTGTGATTAATATGTATTGTGTGCGATGATAGTTTCTTAGATGATTTGATGTTATTGTGAAATGTATTGATTTTCCTTGATTTTGACTATATAACGTGGTGTTTTTCCTTGAAGAATGTTTGTGTAATGATACGGTTTTATGTATGATTAACTGCGTGTTCTTCTTACTTATATTATATTATTAACATGATTTCAAAACTCACCTCCTTCGTTGTTTGTGTTTGACTGGGTTGGCCCTGCGTTTGCGAAATCGCAGTTGTTACAGGTTAATGAATCTTCAAGTTCAAGTTGGGAGGAACCCGCTCTGATAGGTGATACCGGGAATAAGGGTTGCAAATTGTATTTTACTCATTTAATTTGAAACGACTTTTTGTATGAAAACCTTATAAGTACTAGTAAGTTTTTAGAATTAAATCAAGTAATTATACTTAAATCAAGCTTATTGAGATTGCACTATTTTATAGGAGTAAAGAAGTTTAAAGTGTTTCTTTTGATTTTTGAGAAACATGATATCTTAAAATAGATATAAATAATTTTATTTTCTTGGAAACCTATCTTCATTTATCCGCTACAAATTTTTATAGAAATACGATATAAATTATTATATATATTATTTTGGGGTTTAGGGTGTCACAGACTCTACAAGCCAAGTCTTCCCACACAATCTGGCCAAAACCTCTTTCACCTTTGGATCTTCACTTTCCTTAACAACGTCTTGGGGTAGGCATAACACTCTTTCTAATTGCAAAATGGGTGCTTGATGCTCAATTTCTTCCTTGACTATCGCATCTAAGATCTCAATTCGATTGCACCCTTCTCTTTCTTTTGAATGTTCCATGGCTTCAGAATGTTGAAAGTGACGGTTTCTTCATTTACCTTTAAGGTTATGGTTCCATCCGCTACATCGATCATAGCTCGCCTTGTTGCTTAGAATGGTCTCCCCAAAATCAAAGGAATGTCATTTTCCTCCTCCATGTCTAGTACCACGAAATCCACTGGAAAAATGAACTTATCCACTTTGACTAACATATCTTCTACCACCCCATATGGGTGTTTCATTGAGCGATCCGCAAATTGTGTGTCTTTGACTCTTCCAATACCTAGCTTTTTGTATATGGAAAGGGGCATGAGACTTACACTAGCTCCAAGATCACACAGGGCCTTCCCAAAAGTTCTATTTCCAATAGCGCCAGGGAATGAGAAGCTTCCAGGATCTTTGAGCTTTGGTGGCAGCTTCCTCTGTAGGATAGCACTACACTCTTCGGTAAGCATCACCGTTTCACCGCCAATTTTTCTTTTCTTTGACAAAATTTCCTTCATGAACTTGGCGTATGTCGGCATCTGTTCTAATGCTTCTGCAAAAGGAATGTTGATTTGCAATTTTTTAAAAACATCAAGAAATTTACCGAATTGTTTTTCAGTTTCTTCCTTTTTTAATCTTTGAGGAAACGGAAGTCGAATCTCTGGTTTTGGCAGTGTCTCCCTTTTCTGTACCACATGTTCTTCCTCCTTTTCAAGAGCGATGTGCTCCTCTACTGATGTCGGGTGACCATTTCCTCCGAGTGGGTTGAAGTTGAAGTACTTTCACTCTGTTTGGCTTTAGGTGGTACTTGTTCACTTACCTTGCCACTCATCGTTGTCATGGCATTGACATTATGTAACACCCTGATTTTTAACAGTGCGAGTGTATTTTGTTTTCAAAATAAAATAAATTGATATAAATACCAAGTTAAATCCATAAATGAAGAAAATACTTTTGGATAAAATATTTAAGTCGTTACCCAACGACAAAGGTCAACAATAATTACAAACATCAGAAATGGTTTTGAACAAAAATCCAAAGTATCCAAATATAAAATACACCGGCTAAAATAGTTTGTTTCAATTACAAAAGTTCCCTTTGTGACAACAACCTTGAAATAAGAAAGGGAAAATAAATAAAATTCGTAGCTAAAACTCTAAGCTGATCTTAAATCTAACTGAGGGTGACTGGGTACTGAAATATATATATATATATATATATATATATATATATATATATATTTATATATATATATATATTTAATTCAAACCAACAAATATCTAAATACTCATCCACACGTCACTTCACTCACATCTCAAACTATTTTGATAAAAATATCTATTCCCGTGGCAGCTCAATTGACAGGTAAAATTTTCAACAACCAGAGATATTTTTAAGAAAACTGTTCGGTATTAAATTCTTCGCAACATAAATAAATTATTCTTCGACGAATAATTTTAACTGGATCTAAAATATATATATATATATATAAGGAACATACGACAAACTATAGTAAAATAGGCTTTTGGTATTCAATTCGCAAAATGAATTAAAATTGGGCTAAATGCCTCAACAATTCAACACCAAATATACTAAAATTGCATAAATTAGAGTTTGAAATTAAGGGTTTTACATTACTACCCTCCAAAAAGAAGTTTTGTCCTCGAAACTTAAGGTAAGAGTAATACCCACACTAGGTTTGCACTCCAACTTAACATACATGCTAGAACTTGTTTCTCACGCCTACGTGAAGGAAGTGCCGTATAACCCTTCTCATAGGGTGCTTAATAACTTTACGCACTATCATAGTCGATAAGAATCGCCCGTTCCATTCAACATGATTTTGTCTACTATCAACAAGAGATTGGGGATGATCAGTTCCTCAATTTGTCAGTAAGTAGCCAACGACCATGATGATGGCATAGACCATCTTAACCTAACTGTAATAATGCTCCCTTCGACTTGGACTTAAAGCTATCCCGAGGCACAAGCGGTCTAACAATCTTCTCAAGGTCCACTAAGTTTCCCTTATTTCCCTATCGATGAAGTACAACCGCCCAGAACTATGTCACACAGCCTCATATACGTCTACTAGGTACGAAACATCCATTAGATACCAAACTAAAACACTAATTATGGCACCAGCACACTGGCATAAAACAATCATTTCTGCCGAGAACTCCCTAATTTCTCCATTGCTCACAAATCCTCAATTTTCTTTAGTCGCACAACTACACCAAACCACAGTGTTCTCATCTGAATGTTTGTTTAACTATAACTTTAATAATCACATCCCGACATCCGATTGGTGATCAAAGTTTCCTCCAATATTTTCGACAACTTGCCAGAACTATACCACCTACACACACAGACTCCCTTTAGGTTTAGTGATTCATTTCCAGAGTCACGTCTCCAACAAAAATCCAATTTGAATTTCATTCACTGGTTAAGACTTACATTTGTCTCATTCTTAACACCTCAAATTCACGTTTCACTAGTCAATTTCCTACATACTTCGCAATTCTTGACAAACCCGAAAATAATTTTCCTATATCTGCTGCCAACATTCATTCTAATACTTCTCAATTTCGCCGCGTCCTTTATTTGCAGCTCGATGGTTACCTTTTCATTATAACTAGTCAAACACATTGTATTCACTCCATTACTTTTCCATTTATACAAACCTTAAATTTCTATCTCGAATCTTGACACATCTTCATTATTTTGAAACTATTACTTAGCTTAATCTTGTATGTCTTTTTCCAAAATGTCGCGTCAGGTTTGTCCGCGAAAAAGGAGTCGCCACCAATTTTATTTTATTCGAAGGAAAAATTGGATAAAACCTAAAATAATGATTTTTGAACCAAAAATTCGGATTCGGGAGTCGATTACGAGTAGGGAAAGTATTACCACCGTACAACGTCCGTTAAAACGGTTACCCTATAATTAATTGTATACAAACTATTTATTTATTTATTCATTTATTTTTACCCCAAAAAGAATACTAAAAAATAAATAAATTATTTACATTAATAAAAGAAGGAAAAATATTTTTTTATTAATTTGGTTTGACAAGGAAGAAACCTTGCTCCTACGTATCCCCGGGTGCAATGGGGAAATCAAAACACACGTAGTTCTTGTGTAGAAAATATTTATGTGTTGACTGATTTTATTATTAATTTTACTTTATATATATACATATCAAAATAAATTAACAACATAATAGTGATAATAATAATAATAGTAATAATGATAATAGTGATAATAATAATAATAATAATAATAATAATAATAATAATAATAATAATAATAATAATAATAATAATAATAACGAAAAAAGAGGTGAGATGTTTGTTCACGGATTATATCTTTTTATTTTTTTTTAAAGAAAAATTAATGTTTGTTAAAAAAAAAACAACGTAACAAAAATATAATAATAACGAAAAAAGAGTTGAGATGTGGCGCGGCGAGCGAGGATGAATTTCATCCGGCGGCAGCGACCATTAATTCTAATCCTAAGGGAAAACTATTCATTTGTTATGATTTTTTTGTTATTTTGATAAAGACGTGATATGAGCTATAAATTCAATATTACGATATGGTGAAATTTGTTTCTTGGTGATTGGTTTATAAACATCAATTAGTTGTATTTTTCTAGCATTTTGTGTTGCAAAGAAAACAATTTTAAGAACAGACAACCTTAGAAAAATGAAAGCTTAACACATGAGTTTATTTTTGTATAAATAAAAAAAAGAGAAAGAAAAAAAGAACATTTTTAAAGGGATGCAATACAAAGACTAACAAGAAGAAATTAGAAAAGTGATACATTACTACTGAAGCGGTTTCTTGTTGGACTGATTTTCCCAAGACCAGATTCTCTACTCCTCTTTCACCTGTTATTCTCTCTTCTTTCTTTCTTTCTTGTGCTCTCAAAATGTGCTTCCTCTTCTACTTTTACTATCGATTATTTATAGGCCTTTCGGGTGTAGGTTACAAAAGACAAGGGAATAATTGCCCATTGATCACCATTTTATTACTATTAATATTTTTTTTTTTGTTTCTTTTCTTTCAATTGATGATCATTATACCGATTTTTATGACCATCAATCCATTCAATTGATCCTCATTATACCGATTTTTATGACCATCAATCCATTTCTTTTCAGTTTCTTTCATTCAATTATGTACCTTTATTTATTTGTTATTAATTTTTTTTATTTTTTATTATTATTTTTTTTTTAGAAAAAAGTCTAAACAGGAATTAGAGGCAAACAAAAACTGGGAACATATGTGATTGTTTAAAGTTTAAAGCCCTAATTATTTATTTTTATTTATATTTTTATATTTCTATACATTTATTATTATTATTTCCCCTTTTTTTTATTAAAAGTAAAATATAAATAAATAGATAAATAAATAAAAAGCGGACAAAATTAGGTGTCAACACAAAAATTGCTCTCTTCTCTGACACCCACAATTGGTACACACCATTGTGCGTCATATCCCAAAATATCATCCAACTTAACTTGATTTTCTTTTTGTCTTTCCTCTTACTATTAAACTTTTCTTCCTTCAGATAAGCTTGTCATCCTGGTCTTTAAGAATTTCTTCAACAATTCAACAAAATCTTAATTCCTCCAAATTTTCACACTTCCTATGGAATATTCTCCATATGAAATATATTTCAAAACACTTTTCACCTCTACCGTCATTCAACCGTTTATTTGCTTAACTCATCTGTCATCATACTTCGTCTTGCTTCATTATAGTGATTTCAATAATTCATGCCTTATTAGTTCCCACCAAACTTTTCCATTCCATGCTCAATTCTTCCATACCAACAAACATTTAACTCTTTTGATTAACGAACACAATAGCATACCCCTATGTCATGCATTCAAGTAGTGTCGTTGAATTCATTGGCATACCCTTCTAATAACAATGTGTGATTTACGGGTGGAATAATTTATTTCATGAATCCTTAATTGACATAAGCCACATACCCATGTGCTACTCCAACAAGTTTTCATGGCACGTTTTCCAAAATTTGATTCACTCGTTGGATTTCTTATTCATTCTCAACCTTCACCGAGGTACTAACTAAAAGAATCTTAGCAATCGAACATCCTAAAGAACTACTTCTCAAACATTCCCAATAAGCATCTCCTAAAGAATAATTATCTTTAAACCCCATCCTCATAAGTTAGCAGTAAAATATCTCCAAGACCCACATATCTTCCTCGTCCATCTAGTAACTGAAACACTCATTTCAAATCTTAACGCTGAGCTTCCCAAGAACAACAATTAAATCATAAATCATTTGTTACATTTCTTCCTATTCACTCTATGTCGTTGAATAAAATTATGAAATATGATCCTTGAAATCTTCGAATACTCATTACACCGTCTAAATTTATCCATCTCACCTTAAGATACAATACAAGGTCTTATTCATCATTGACTCTAACCGCCTTAGTAATCTCACTATTGAAAACTCTTCCAATCATAACACAACATGATTAGTAAGTCTTCAAACACTTCTATCCATAACATGAATTATTTATCACTTGCCTACCTCAACTCCCTCGATCATACAAGTTTAAGGTGTCACTTGGTCCTCAATCCAACCTTGTGGATTTTGAATCGTTGACTTAAAGAATAACCATCTCAGGGTCTTAAATCAAATCTTGATTAATCCCTATAACTTATCAAAATATTCACACTCTCCTAGTGTTTACCATCCTTTAATAGACACTCCAAGCTTACATTGTAACATTCTCTAAGTATTCCTGTACTTTGTACTTCTAATTCCACTTAATTGTAACTCCTTATGCTTACCCGAACATCACTCAAAATTCACACTTACGCGTCCATAGTTTCATCTAAAGTCACTATCCATACTTTTATCTCCTAAACCACACAGAGATTTGTCACTTACCAACAAAATATATAGCCTCACTCCTTTAATCGTCATGAGATTCATACTCAACAATTTAAGTCACGAATATAGTTTAATTCGAATGCTCGACCTTACCCCTCGAGGTATCGACTATTCCTCAAAGCGTCCTTTATCTAACAAAACTAGTATTCACCCCTAATGTGTAGCGCACCTTAACTTCAATACAAGCCTCCTTAGTTGACACCTAAGCACCAAATGCTATTCCAAATGGAAGCCTCGTCTTCTCAACAATTCCATGGTGTTCACATCTCTTTGACAGTTATCAAACTTTATCCAGTCTCGTCCTGAAATCTACCAGGAAAACATCCAATACTTTGCTTAAAAAAAATTCTCCACTTAGATCTTTACTTGAAATCCCCTATCAGTCTAACATTAATCCATCCATACCCATCATCTTCGAGTTACCACCAACAACATAGCCTCTATATCCTTGGAACCACTTCATAAATCCCATGCCGTCATGATTCGCTTCAACCCTGCCTTTCCTAGACTGATACGTTTAGGAATTCAGAGACACTCATCGACCAAAGCCGACTAATGTTCTATGTTTTAACTACTCTTCCAACTAAAGTGCTACAAGGCACGTTGTTTCGTATAAGAAACAATAAACTACTTAAGCATATCATACTTGACCCAAGACAACAAAACACAAAGTACACGTTGACTCCAGTTATTTGATACCCCTAACCTCGACTCTTGATCAGCTTAGGACACCCAAATCACAGCCCCAAAGAAATTTAAACCAAAACTCTGATACCACAATGTAACACCCCAATTTTTAATAGTGCGAGTGTATTTTTTTTTTTCAAAATAAAATTAATTGATAAAAATACCAAGTTAAATCCATAAATGAAGAAAATACTTTTGGATAAAATATTTAAGTCGTAACCCAACGACAAAGGTCAACAATAATTACAAATAGCGGAAATGGTTTTGAACAAAAATCCAAAGTATCCAAATATAAAATACACCGGCTAAAATAGTTTGTTTCAATTACAAAAGTTCCCTTTGCGACAACAACCTTGAAATAAGAAAGGGAAAATAAATAAAATTCTTAACTAAAACTCTAAGCTGATCTTTAATCTAACTGAGGGTGACTGGGCAATGAGAATCCACGAGCGGCATCAAGCCCCACTACTTTCGATCACAAATCCAACTCATCGCTATGCTACGCCTTAGGACGAACCTGGTTTTCATATGAGGGCAAAGCCCAGATTTCCACAATAATTGTAAAGGTTCACCAACCAAAATTAATAAATAACACATATCATTTAAATTTCAAATGCACAAAATAACCTTTCAACTTACCATACATCTAGAAAGGGTTTTCATATGCCAAACATGCATAATCAAAATTGAAAAATGAAGTTTTGGACCAAACTACACTGTCGTATTCGAATACACTGTTATTTTGCAAGTCAGAAGCAAACAAGCAGCAAAATCAGCACAAACAATACAACTGTATTCAAATACAGACCTGTTGTATTCAAATACAGATGGGAAAACAACAAAAACAGCACAAACAGAACAACTGTATTCGAATACAGCCTCCTTGTATTCGAATACAAATGCGAAAACAGTGAAAAATCCTGTAGATTTTGTATTCGACTACAACCTTCTTGTATTCAAATACATTTGCGAAGTTAGTGGCAAAAATTTGATATCTGTATTCGAGTACAACATCCCCGTAGCCGAATACAAGTGCGAATTCACAAGTGAGTAGCTAAATTGAATATCTGTATTCGACTACATACTGCTTGTAGCCGAATACAATTGCTAAAATTTGCAGATTTCAGTTTCGAAAACGTTTCGCAATCAATCACACTCATCAATTACCACACAAAGTCACTCAATCACACTCATCAATTACGGCACAAATACAAACAACAACCGAGTGTGTATATACAACCATCACAGTATATCAAACATGTCACGCGTGTTAAGCACCCTAATGCAATGCGTATATGCCAAAATGCATGATTCTAGAATTCCAAACCAAAATCCTCCTCGAAGGGGCGTAAATCTAATTGTACTGCATATCACGGGCCAGTACTAATTACCAAGGTGCCACCTATCATGGGCCCACACAATTTACTCCAGTGTAGCCTATCACAGGCCTACACTGTTTTCTAGAGTGCAATCGCGCACATATCAGCACAACTAGAGTGCAATCTCTCACAGATCAACACGATGTGATAATCCTCGTAAGGATAAGATGAACCAACAAATCACATGGCATCATCCCGTGGCCCATCACGGACACCACTATCACCATGGCCCATCACGGTCACCATGTACTATGAAAATGCACTCTTTTCACCACAACCATTAAGTAAATGCAGCTATTAAAAGATTCCCCATTTTTAATGCTCATTTAACACTAATGATTTTTCAAATTCAACACAGAGCATACTCAAACATATTTACTCATAATCCCACAAAATGCACATAAAACACATCTAAAAAATTCATAAAATTAATTATGAACTCATCAATCACACCAAACATGAATCACCACAACCATTACTTAAATGCAGTTATTAAAAGATTCCCTTTTTTTAATTCTCATTTAACGATAATGGTTTTTCAAACATTTCACAGAGTACACTCAAAACAGATTTTCCTCAAACCCACATCAAATTTAATCTACAATCGACATTAAATTTAATTCACCATACATACCAAATTTCATCCATTCATTTTCCACAAAACCACACAAAAATCACATTTATTCAAAACTCCACATTTCCAAACATAAATCACCAAATTTAAATCTCCAAAATTTCAACCATAAATCACCAATTTAATTCTCCAAATTTTCAACCATAAATCACCAAATTTAAATCTCCAAAATTTCAACCATAAATCACCAAATTTAAATCTCCAAAATTTCAACCATAAATCACCAATTTAAATCTCCAAAATTTCAACCATAAATCACCAAATTTAAATCTCCAAAATTTCAACCATAAATCACCAATTTAAATCTCCAAAATTTCAACCATAAATCACCAAATTTAAATCTCCAAATTTTCAACCACAAATCAGCAAATTTAAATCTCCAAAATTTCAACCATAAATCACCAAATTTAAATCTCCAAAATTTCACCCATAAACACATTAAATTCATTTCCCACAAATCTACTCCTCAAACACATCGAATTTATTTTCCACAAATTCACATATACGCTCCTCAATGCAGACTAAAAGTTTGGAAGGAGCCCTTACCTCAACGGTAGCTCTAACAATTGATTACAGCACCGTGATTAATTCCGGTAAAAACTTTGCCCACGCCGTTTCTTTGAAAACTAGCTCACTAGCACCGCTTCGTGGCAAGGAGCAACTTTCCCTTCTGTCACTTCGCAAGATGGAGCTCAGAAGTCGAAGAAAAGTGGAGGTTTGTGTTTGGCAGTTTTGAAAACCATTAACACAATGGTTTCTTTTCTTTGAAGCAGAAGATAGAGAAAGAAGAGGAAGGGGTCGCGCGCGCAGGGAGGGAAAATGTTTGCTTCTTTGTTTGCAAACTTGCCTTTAGTTAACATATATATAAAAGTTATTAACTCACCAAACAAAATATATATATATTTAAATCAAACCAACAAATATCTAAATACTCTTCCACACGTCACTTCACTCACATCTCAAACTATTTTGATAAAAATATCTATTCCCATTGCAGCTCAATTGACAGGTAAAATTTTCAGCAACTAGTGTAACATACTAATTTATTGTTATACCTTAGTGATATTTTCTTATACATGTGTTTCTTGTGGTGTAATAATTTTGTTACGTGATTGTCCTTTTTGCTTATCTTTATAGTTATTTAAATTAAAATAAGTGATCATTGTTATTAAACTTATTTGTTTTATTTAAAAATAATAATAATAATAATAATAATAATAATAGTAGTAGTAGTAGTCGTAGTAAGAAGAAGACCTAGGCTATACACCTATACTATATATATATATGGAGATGCACGCTGTTGGCCTGGCTTACGAGAGAGAAAGAACAAACATTGGGAATTTGGGATTAGCCGCTGGGAAAGAAAAAAAGAAAGAAAAAATTAGGATTAGCCGCTGGGAAAGGAAGAACAAATATTAGGAATAGCCGCTGCTTTTTGGCCTCCAACCGTGTTTCATTAACCAGGACCATACTTTGAATTCAACGAAAAGAAGAAAAGAAAAAAACAGGTCCAGCTTTGCTAATTACATCAATTAGATATACTTTGCCCAATTCCATCAATTATATCATTATAGGGCTGTTGATCGAAGTATATTAACGTTGGGCAGTATATGTATAGTAATAGTTGCTTGATCGAATTATATGAGTACATGGCATATATTACTTTATTTCAATTTTTAGTAATAGTAGACTTGGGCATATGATTGAATTATATTACTGGACACATATTCTGAAATTAATATGCATCTAAAGAATTCATTTTATTTTATTTATAATTAAAAGTGATTTGTCGTACGCATCAATTTAAATAAATACTATCAATTTCATTATATATATATATATATATATATATATATTATATGCGATTCTACCTTATCTTAATTAAAATTATACATTATTTTATGTTATTATATTTATAAGTATGTTTTTATCAAGTATTGTTCTCTACATTTTTTTAAAGTAGCAGACTTGCTACATTAGGCTGAAGTTAATATGAATTACTCTCAATTTGCTGTCGACATCCCTCTGATGGTGTTTGCCTAATGCATTGTTTTTACATATGTTTTTATTTTTATTTTTATATATATTTGAAACACACTAGAAGGGCTGGAAATTTTTAAATGGTTTTTATTGGTTGTTTGAAAGGTTCTTAAAAACAAAAACTGTGACTTCGTTAACTGATATGTGAAATAAAATCTTATTATATTAATATGTATGTTTTGACGATATTAAATATATTTTTGGGTTATATTACAAATTGCAGATAATTTATTTATTTATTTTTAGTAAGTGATTTATTTGTATTTGGTTATTGTGTTGTTATAATTCTCTCACGGGTTATTAGAGACGACGATCGACGAAGACGCGACACATTAGCAGATCAGATTCGTTTGGCAAAATCTTCAATCGAGGTTAGGGGTGAGAGGAGGTTCGACTTTATGAGTATAAAATAACGTGGGATGAACGGGAATACCGAAATTCCCAGATATTCATCCGGGGCTTACTACGTACGGTCGAGCCCTATTGAGCAATAATACTTAATTAATAATATATGAATGGTAATAGTGAGGACTAAAATATAATTTAGCAACCTATAGAATTGTTGTGAATTTATTTATAGCAAGATTGCATGTTGATGATTTTATGAAAGGTGATGCTGATTGTTACTGTATGAATGATATATATTGGAGTGTTCTTGCTATTTGATTGAAATCGTGAAATTATTTGAATGTGCTACCCGTTGATTTTTTTATTGCGATTGGTAAGATTGGATTGTGCATTGTGAGTAGTGTAAACCAAATATTGGGATTGTATTGTGATTGACTGATATACGTATATAATGATGAATATTGTGAAGTCAAACTGAAATTTATTGAGTTGTGATGATCGAGTAAGTTTGAGATATGTGTTGTAGAGATTCGGAGTTAGGATTATTTTGTCATCATATAGGGAGGGTCTGACAAACCTAGCGATTCGGGGAAGTACAATTGAATGAGCCTGATCGTGGAGGGCTACAGTCGAACTGTAAGGTAAGACTGATAGACCTTGGGGGTACATCTAGTGGGGAATTCCTAAGTGGATTAGTGGGTTATTCCCTAAGGCTGGGAACTACCGTGCAACACAGGAGTACCCCGACTGTCGCGTATATGTGTCTCGGGTTGAGTTGAGGGGATCTATGAGGACTTGGCCATTCATGAATTGTCCGTCCACTCTTGTAGTGGCATAGTATCAGGCCTCCTAACCAAGTACTTCAGAGTAGAATGGTACTAAATGATGAAGTATAGAGTATAGGACATGCATAGCATTTCATCCTTGTAACTGTTTTATTGTGATTAAATTAGAATAACCTTTGATATTATGTTCTTGAATGTTCTCTTTATTTGTGCTGTTTTGACTAATTGCGTGTTCTCCTCGTGTATTTTATACTGTTACATAATTTCGAAACTCACCCCTCGTTGCTTGTGTTTGGCGCTTGCGAGAGCGCAGTTATTTCAGGTTATCGATTGATGATCCATGCTCTGATAGGTGATACTGGGTGGGAGTAATTCATTGTGTTTTATCGGGTTACGAACTAATTTTTGTTTTGTAAACTATATTGATGTTAAATGATTTTTTTTATTAAGAAATTTTATGTAAAGGTCTTGTGTAAGTGTGAGTGTGACGTCCTAATCCTTATGTTTTAAAAGAAATATTTTTATACTCTACTTTTGGACCGCTGCGAATCTCTTTCAAAACTAGTGCATTTGACTTTTTATATTAATTTGGGTATAGGGTGTCACATTAGTGGTATCAGAGCTGGTCTGTCCAATCAGACCGTGTGGGCGATGTGTCTATGGAGATGGTTTGTGTCCTTGTTAATTGTGTGATTTTTTTTTTACTATTATTGATTAGATGTCAATGGAGTTTTTGTTGTGTGCTATGTGAAAATGTTGTGAAATTAACGTGAAGATATGTTGAGTGTTGTGACTGTCATTGCATTGTACATTATATAATATTTGATGTGTTTTCAAATTTTGTGTTGGTGGGATTTAATCAAACTTGAAGTGGTTAAGATAATTATACAAACTCAGTTACAGATGATCTTAACTTGTTTAAAACAATTGAATAAAAATGGTTGTTCATTTATATGCCTAATGTTGTTTAATTTTTTTTTTTTTATCTACTTTAGAATCTTCTCAGACTCTTAATTTCTACATTTTAGTTGCTGGACTTTCTAGTTGACATTTTGTAAGAACTTCTTAGGAAGTAAAACATAGTCATGAGTTTAAGGTGGTAATTGAAGTTAAGGTATAGATTCTATGTTTGAGTCTAGTTGTTATAAAAGAGAACATAACCAAGAATTCATAGGCTAGTAATTTAACGAATGTTGTGTAGATAATTGTTTTGGTTGATTGTTGCTCAGAGACTTTAGTGATTGTTAAGTTAAAAAGAAAGTGTGTTGCAGATTTTTTTTTAGTCTTGATGATTTATTGTGGTTTAGAGTGTCATGAGAATACTACTACTACCATTAGAGTAGGTCTTGAGAACATAGAGTATAACTAGTTTTAAGATAGAGTTCAAAGCAACATTTCAAGGCATTTTGGGTTTCAATTAGGTGGAAAAAAAAATTTGGGGACTATTTTCGACGTGCCAAGTTCTTTAAGTAGCATTTTTGTTTTGAAAAGTTAGAAATAGGGGTTTATTGCTTTGGATCTTTAAATTTGTTATTGTGCTTTTATTTCATTAAGGATCTTAGTTTGTTAAAATTATTGGTCACATATGGATACATCTTTTGTTTCGGTGGGCATTCTTTTTTTTTTTTATACAAGTACCCATGTATTTGTGCAAATATATATATATTATAATATAATAACACTTTGTATATGGTGGCTTGAATGAGAAAATATCTTTGTTTATTTGTATGAGAGTAATCGAAAGTAATGATTTCTATTTGATAAAGGTGTGTTATGTGTTTTAATGGTCATTCCTTTTATTTTATAGGTTTCTATTATTGCTATTCTCAATTAATTATTATACGTTAGTAATAACTAAAAGAATTCTAACGTGTGATGGAGTTGAAGACGTGACGATGCCTTCACACTTTTGATTGCGTTAAAAGTCCTTTAATAATTGCTATACAATTTAATGATTACAATTGTTATTTTTCTGAATAACCGACTACATAAGTATGAGGGATTGATCATCCTAGTGACTTATCGTCGATGAAAGAACAATAACAACTCGTTATGAATGGTTTCTAATTTTAGTTTGATTAGTCTAAAGCATGTTTGTCACTCAAAAATACATTTAAGTGATCTAATTGTTTGATAAAAAAAAATAGTTTTTACTATAAAAGAAAATAGCAAATTCTTGTTTCATGTGTAAGACGTACATCATGATACGCACACCTGTAATGGCATAAGTATTTTATTAATAGTGGTAAATTCCTAAGTTATTTGATTAAACTAAATAAATGTATTATATAGATGTATTGGACCGAATTATTTTAATAAGACCTTAAGTTATTGTATAAAGTTCCAAGGAACCAATCTTGTGGGTAGAACTACAGAGTGTGCTAGATTTAAATATTGATTACATATGATATATAATACAGGTATTTGTTGATATTGAATAGGATACCAAAGCTTAAGTTAGGATTTTTGGAATCTCAAATTGTTAAGGGAGTTGAGTAAGAAGATTAAATAGTTATGATGCCCGGAGCGAACATAAATTCCGAAGACAAAATTTATTTGCTAGATCAATATTTTTTTTATATACTTTATACTTATGTTAATCATATTATATATTTATTTATTTAATAATTTGTTCTATATATTTGGTTTATTTAAATTAATGCGTTAATAGTACAACTTAGCCATGCTTAGGTTTTTGAGATAAAGTTAAATTTCAATATTGCTCCTATCTTTATAATTGTGTGGAAAAAAAAACAGAGAGAGAGGGAGCTGATGTTTATTTTGGAATATAGACACTTTAAGAATATTTTTCATTTTATTTGATTGCATGTACTAAATTAATATTCTATAAATTTATATGTTCTCCCTTATTATCTGAATTATAGAGAGTAGCTATGTTATTTCCTCCATGATTGGAAACTATTAAATGTGACATGCACACTTTGCTATTTCATTTTACCATGTCAATTTATCATGTAAAGCAATTTTTTTTCATATTACATTTAAATGAATATAAGAAATTATGAATTGCTAAACTGTTTACAATTGAGGTGATAAAATTCTTTTACTTTTTCTAATCATTATTTGACTCATAATAATTTCATAATTTTGAGACACATAATTATCATATAAATGTTTGTGTATTTCTGAATATCAACTTGCGTGTCACCTTATTATTAGGAAGTAACATTGATCCCATTTTAGTGTTTGAAATTAAGGGTCTTACACATTATTCGCGGATTCGGAATTGTGTCACTAGGCAAATTTCCAGGAGTTCTTTGTGCCATTTGTTGAGCAAGTTGACCCAGTTGGGTCCCAGATTCTTTATTGATGCTGAGTGATTTTTCTGGATGGCTCTTGACTCTTCAATGAAAGAACTTGTGCTTGCTACTAACTTCTCAATAGCACTCTCTCAAGCAAGTTTTCGAGGTGGAGCTTGATTTGCTTGAGCTCCTTGTTGACCTTGAAATCCACCCTATTGATCTTTCCATGAAAAATTTGGATGATTTTTCCAACCCAGATTGTACGTACCAGAGTAGGGATTGTTCTGCTTCCCATTGTTACCCACAAAATTCACCTCTTCCAATTCTTCTATATCATTTTCATCCAGTGCTTCACAAGCTCCATTTTTATGTGCTCCCCCACAAAAGTTACAACCCGTATGTTTCAATAATTTGACAGGGGCCGCTTGGGGTTGTATATTTAGAGCTTCCATCCCCTTCTTTATCTCAGCGGCAATAATATCTTCTATCTGTTTTGAGAGCAACTTGCCCGGAGCCAACCCAATATCCATAACATTCAATTCCAATATACCACTTGTTGACCCACCACCTCTATCATACAACATCATTTGTTCATTTGATGTCATGATCTCAATAATTTTGCGTGCTTCTGATGCGGTCTTGTTCATTTGTTCATTTTTACAGCTGTATTCGAATACAATAGGGTTGTAGTCGAATACAAATGAATTGTTTTTGCCTCTGACTTGCGTATTTGCATGTGTATTCGACTACGAGGAGGGTGTAGTCGAATACACATCTCAAAGTTTTGTCACTGTTTTCGCAACTGTATTTGAATACAAGGGGGTTGTTTTCGAATACAAAATCTGCAGGATTTTTCACTGTTTTCGCATCTGTATTCGACTACAAGGAGGCTGTAGTCGAATACAGTTGTGCTGTTTGTGCTGTTTTGCTGCTTTTGCTGTTTTTCTGCTGTTTTCGCATCTGTAGTCCAATACAACAGTGTAGTTTTGTCCGAAACTTCATTTTTCAACCTTGTTTATGCATGTTTAGCATATGCAAACCCTTTCTAGATGCATGCTAAGTTGAAAGGTGATTTTGTGCATTTAAAATTTAAATGCTAGGTGGTATTTGTTAATTTCGATTGGTGACCCTTTACAACATTTGTGAAAATCTGGGATTTGCCCTCAGATGAGATTCAGGACCGTTCTACCAGTTAGTACCTGGAGAGGGGAAGGTAGTTAGTCATGCCTGATCGGAGCTGGGTCAGGAGGTTTTTGCTGGGCGCGTGGAGATCACCTGAGTTGTATAGCTTTTTGTAGTATGATCAAATTAGGTGACTGTATAGGGACTAATCGGGCTGTTACACCAAACCCTCGCTTGATACGCCACCACTCAAACATATTTAGCCTCAAAAGGACGATAAGAGCGCCACACGTAGAAAAGTAAAATATTCTCTGTAAGACCCTAAATTTCAAACTCTAATTTATGCAATTTTAGTATATTTTTGGTGTTGAATTGCTGAGGCATTTAGCCCAATTTTAATTCATTTTGTGAATTAAATACCAAAAGCATATTTTATTAGAGTTTGCTTTATGTTCATTATATATATATGTATTTAGATCTGGTGAGAATTATTTGGCGAGAAATAATTTATTTACGTTGTAGAGAATTTATTACCAGACTGTTTTGTTAAAAATATCTATAGTTGCTAAAAAATTTACCTGTCAATTGAGTTGCAATGAGAATAGATATTTTTATCAAAATTGTTGGGGTGTGTGAGAGTGTTTGAAATTTGTTGGTTTGATATATATATATATATATATATATATATATATATATGGTAAGTTAATATATATATTTATATGGGAAGGCTAGGAATTGGAAGGAGAATCAGAAACATTTCTCTGCGCACGTGACCCATTCCTTTTTTTTTTCTTCTTTCTCTCTCTCTCTCTCTGTTTCAAAACCGTGTTGGTGGTTTTTAAAACCGCCAAACACAAACCTCCACTTTTCTTCGACTTCTGAGCTCTATCTCGCAAAGTGACAGAAGGGAAAGTTGCTCGTCTCCACGGTACGGTGCTAGTGAGCCAACTTTGGAAGCGTCGTGCGAAGCAAAGTCTTACCGGAATTTAATCGCAGTGCCGTAATCGGCCGTTAAAGCTACAACGAAGGTAAGGGATTCTTCCAAATTTTTAGCTTGCATATAGGACTCTATATGTGTATTAGTGGGGTTTGATTTTGATGGGGTTTATGTGTGAATTTGGCGAAAAGGAATTTGATGGGTTTTATGTGAGTTCTGGAAAAAACAAATTGGTGGTTTATGTTTAACAATTTGGAGTTTTGATTTGGTGTGTTATGGTTGAAAATTTTGGAAAATGAATTTGATGGGTTTAAGGTGTAATGTTGTGGGAAATGAATTTAATGCATTTTATGGGTGAAATGGTGAAATTGAATTTAATGAGTTTTGAGGTGTGGGTGGTGGTGATTTTTACTTGGTGTGATTGATGTGTTTATGGGTAATATTATGAATGTGAAAATTTGCTTTATGTTTGAGGATGTTGAGTTTTGAATAAATGTAATTTATGTGTGGATTTTGATTTGGTGTGAAATGAATTGATGAGATTGGTGTATATGGTGATTTGAATTTCCTGTGATTTGAGGATTATATGTATGAGTATGCTCTGTGTTAAATGTGAAAATCATTAGTGTTAAATGAGCATTAAAAATGGGGAATCTTTTAATAGCTGCATTTACTTAATGATTGTGGTGTCGAGAGTCAAAGTATGCTCATGCATTTCATAGTACATGGTGACCGAATGGGCCATGGTAATAGTGGTGACCGGATGAGACACGAGATAATGCATTTCATAGTACATGGTGATCGGATGGGCCACGAGATAATGCATTTCATAGTACATGGTGACCAGATGGGCCATGGTGATAGTGGTGACCGGATGGGCCACGAGATAATGCATTTCATAGTACATGGTGACCGGATGGGCCATGATGGTGGTAGTGACCGGATGGGCCACGAGATAATGCATTTCATAGTACATGGTGACCGGATGGGCCACGTAACGATGTCATATGCATTGGTATACACGCATTGCATTAGGGTGTTTGGCACACGAGTCATTTTTGATATACTGTGATGGTTGTATATGCATACTTGATTGTGGTGTGTGAATTGAGCCGTATTTGGTGTTGTGATTGATTGATTGGGTGTTGAAAGTGTTTGAATGACTTTGGTGTGTTTCAAAACTGAAAATCTATCATTTTTACAGATGTATTCGAATACAACATGGTTGTAGTCGAATACAGTTGAGTTGTTTTTGCCTCTGACTTGCATTTTTGAAAGTGTATTCGACTACAAGGAGGCTGTAGTCGAATACAGTTGAATGGATTTTGTTACTGACTTCGCAATTGTATTCGAATACAAGGGGGTTGTAATCGAATACAAAATCTGCAGAATTTTTCACTATTTTCGCAAGTGTATTTGACTACATGGAGGCTGTAGTTGAATACAGTTGTGTTGTTTGTGCTGTTTTTGCTGTTTTTGCTGTTTTTCTGTTGTTTTCGCATCTGTATTCGACTACAGATATGTTGTATTCGAATACAACAGTGCAGTTTTGTCCGAAACTTTGTTTAAGCATGTTTAGCATATGCAAACCCTTTCTAGATGCATGCTAAGTTGAAAGGTGATTTTGTACATTTAAAATTTAAATGTTATGTGGTATTTGTTAATTTCAGTTGGTGACCCTTTACAATTTTGTGAAAATCTGGGCCTTGCCCTCAGATGAGAAACAGGATCGATCTAAGGCGTGGCACAGTGACGGGTTGGTTGTGTAACCGAAAGTAGTGGGGCTTGTTGCCGCTCGTGGATTCTTAGTACCTAGTCACCCTCAGTTAGATTAATGATCAACTTAGGGTTCTATTTAAGAATTTTATTTATTTCCCTTTCTTATTTCAAGGCTGTGGTTGTAAAAAGGGAACTTATGTATTTGAAACAGATAATTTTAGTCGATGTATTTTATATTTGGATACTTTGAATTTTTGTTCAAAACCATTTTCGCTGTTTGTAATTAATGCTGACCTTTGTCGTGGTGTTACAACTCAAATATTTTATCCAAGAGCATTTTCTTCATTTATGGAGTTAACTTGGTGTTTTTATCAATTTATTTTGAAAAAAATACACTCGCGCTTTTAAAAATCGAGGTGTTACATTCTCATTCTGGTAGCATTAGAAGCAATTTAGAATAAATCAATTGGCACCGTTTAGATTATTCTATCAGGTGAGTATATGTTGGTAACTATACAAATTTTCCATTGTATTATTTTTATATTAAGTGTTCATTTTATGAAATTGACATAAACTCTAAAGATTATGGTAGGATTATCGTCTCTGATATTAGTCTTCATCATATGGCTTTAATCCCTTATTTTCTTTTACTCCTTCCTTGTAAACCAACAATTTCTTTTCTTTTGGTATAAAACACTTGGGTATTTAAATTATTATTCTGCTATATTTATCAATATGCAAATTTGAGAGGCTTGAATCTAAATGAGTACAAATTACATATAATTTCTTTTCATGTTCAGGGTCAATATACAATCTAGAACTTGACTAATTTATATTAATATTGTGCATAATTTTTCTTTATGTTTCTAATTATTATATTATCATGTTTATAATTATAATTTATTATTCTATTTATATGCTTTATAATTATAATTTTATGTTATATCAAAGAGTCTAAAATTTGTTTTATGTCTAAAGGCTTTGGTTTATTTTAATTATAATTCAAAATTTTATATAGCGTTCACCAAACAGTAAATAAACATTATTAATTGCATTGATATATTATCATCTATTTTAATATCAATAATAATAATAATAATAATAATAATAATAATAATAATAATAATAATGAAACATTTGCCTACATTAATATAATCATAAATATGTATAGTACTAAACATATTTGTGGATGATAGTACAAACAATAGGCACTTTATTTATTTATTTTAGCAAGTAATTAATTTGTATTTGGTTGTTGTGTTGTTTTATTACTTCAACGGATTAATAGAGACGGTGGTTGGCAAAGATGCGACACATTAAATAAGCGGATCGACTTCATTGGGAAAAATCTTCAACCAAGGTAAGGGGTGAGAGGAGGTTCGATTTTATGAGTATAATGTAACGTGGGATGAAAGGGAATGCCGTAATTCCCATAGATTCATTAGGTCTTACTACGTACGGTCGAACCCTATTGAGTAATAAAAATTAATTAATAGCATATGGATGGCAATAGTGATGACTAAGATATAATTTGGATGGCAATAGAATTGACATGAATTAATTTATATCAAGATTGTATGATATTTGATTTTATGAAATCTTACTAATTGTCATTGTATGAATGATATGTATTTGAGTGCTCTTGTATACTTGACTGAAATTATGATTTTACTTGAATGCACCACTTGTTCGATTTCCTATTTTGTGATTGATAGGACTAGACTGTGCATTGTATGTGGTGTAGACCAAATATTGGGATTTTATTGAGATTGGCTTATATGCATATATGATGATGTAAATTCTGGTGATTATTGTTGAATGATTGATATTTACGTAGACGTAAATTTTAATGAATATTGTGAATTCAAACTGAGAGTTGTTGAGTTGTGATAATCGAATAAGTATGAGCTAGATGTTGGAGATTTTTGGAGTTAAGATTATTTTGTCATCATATAGGAAGGGCCTGACAAACCTAGTGATTTTGGGGAAGTACAATTGAATGAGCCTGATCGTGGAGGGCTACGAGCGAACCGCAAGGTAAGACTGATAGACCTTGGGGGTATCTCTGGTGGGGAATTCCTAAGTGGATTAGTGGGTTATTCCCTAAGGCAAGGAGCTATCGTGCAACACATGAGTACCCCAATCGTCGCGTATATGTGTCTCGGGTTTAGTTGAGAGGATCTATGAGGACTTGGTCATTCATGAATTCTCCGTCCACTCTTGTAGTGGCATAGTATCAACCCTTCTAACCATGTACTTTAGAGTATAATGGTACCAAATGATGGAGAAGTATAGAGTATACGACATGCATAAAATTCATCCTTGTGACTGTTTTATTGCGATTGATTTGGATTAACTTTTGATATTATGTTCTTGAATATTTCTCATGCTTGTGCCAATTGGACTACTTGTGTGTTCTCCTCGCTTATCTTATATTTTTACCTGATTTTGAAACTCACCCTTGGTTGTTTGTGTTTGGTGTTTGTGATGGACGTAGACGAGCTGCAAGCGGCAAGTGATGACTAGTACCCTCAGAGTGTCGGAAGTCGTCTTGTCATGGAGAATTTTATTATATGCCTTATGTTGACGTCATTTTTTAATGTCTTTTAATTTTGGGAATTCCCGCTCAGATAGTGACATCGGGTTGGGACAATATTTGCATTTATTACTAAACTTATTTACGTGTATTTCAAAAGAATTTTGTTGTGTAATATTACGACTTTGAGTTGTTAAATTTGATGGATGTTTTTGGATTAATATGACGTGTTAAGTGATTACGTGATACTCTTTACCTTGTAAAAATATTTTTTTTTTATTGAAGAATTTCATTACTCAATATACAATTATTTTTAATATCAATATTTTATAAATCAAGTTGAATGTGTTTATAAAAAAGTTTATTTATAAATTTGTGTTGCACGTGTTTATATATTTAATTAACTCAATCAATTATACTATTAAAATTTACAAAGTGTTTAATTTTTATAGAGGGTAAGTAAAATTTTATTTTTGATGTGAAGCAAACACATCAAATTATAGTTTTTACTTTTTAGATAATTTTAATCAAAGTTAAATATTTTTTAATATTTCAAAATTATAATTGATTAATTGTGTAAAAACTTTTACGTCTACGACACATCAATATATAACTTTTTCAAAAATATAATAATATATTCAATACACGTATTTTTGTCAAATTCAATAACAATAATAATCTATCATATCGATGAGGTTAATTTGTTTAAAAAAATTGGAAAAAGGGTAAACTTATAAATAATTAAAGTGATACTAATGGCCATTTTAAAAAGCTCACAAGTGGATTTAAACTTTGTCTCTTGATGTCACATCTACAAATTCTTACCATTAAACTAAAATCTTATAGACTATGAATAATAGTGTTTGAAAATATTTGTAAACTATTTTTAATTTATTATAAATAATTTACTACAGAAATATGTTTGAATATGTTCGGCAAATACATTAGGGTTTATCTAAATAGGTTTAGTACTTTACATTATTTATTATTTGGAAAATACAATAAATATTATATTTCTACAAAACAACTAAATTATATTTTGCAAACGAAAAACTAAATTTGACCTAATTTATTTAATTCTTTTAATGATTTGTTGTATCTATATTAACATTAAAACCTGATTTTTTGATTAAAATTCTCTAAATATCTTATATATTTCTCAAAATTGAAAGATACTAGATTTTTTACCTAGAGACTGGTAACTTTTGTTACCGTGCATAAGACTAAAACTACCACCCTCCAATTGTAATTAGATGATCTCCCATGCATGGATAAATAATTTTTGAAATTTGTTTACAATTGAGTAGATAGCATTATATATAAATATATATATATTTGTGCAATTATATTTGTACACACATATATTATTTTCCAACTTAAAAATATCTAATTAAAGGCAAACAACAATAGTGAATACAAAATGTTAATTAGTTTTTAACCATTATTATTAATCAATTATTACGTATGATATGATATTTATCAAATACAAAATTAGTTCTTCCAAATTTTATTAGATCTTCAAAGTTTTAGGGAATCACGTCACTGGTTGGAGGGATGCAACATGGAAGCTTACGACAGTGAATTGGTTGACATTCTAACGATTTATCTGCTGGGCAACATGGTGTTAGACCTTGTACATTGCCAACCATAGCACCTGCAGCAACAACAAGTAACACAACAAATTTCATGAACATCTTCAACATAGATTCCATGATAAAAACAATTGGTTTTTGTTATGAAAATAATATTGATATTTTATTGTGAATGGTATGTTATAGAGATTGTACTTATTTATAGGGAAATGGTCAATCCTTTTAAATATCTTAATTAGAAATATTAAGACGATAATAATGTTTCTACTTAATTCTTTATTATCATATTAGGAAACTTTTAGTATCCATTGACTAATATCTAATACCATCTTTTTTAAACTAACTACAATTTCTATTAAAATGTATTAAGATTTGTTTTCCATTTTAAATTTACTTCAAACGATTCATATAGGATTGTATACTAATGCTTATAAATAGGTTAAATATGTTTTTGGTCTCTATAAATTTTTTGAAATTCACTTTTAGCACCCTTTAAAGAATTGCATTTTTCAGTTCATTCAAATTTTTCTACAAATAGTTTTAGTCCCTATTATAATGAAACATGTGCAGCACTTGAACTTTAAAATTTTGTAATGTTTTTCTGCACACACAATTAAAACATAATAAAAAGATTCTTCATAAAAATATCAATTTTTTTAACTTAAGTTAAATTATATATGAAAATTTTTGAATGTGCAAAATCCATGGGAAAAGTAACAAAACTATGGAACTAAAAATCAACTTTTTAATTCATTTTTTAATAAATGACCTTTTGACATTGTTGCAACATGTCGATAAAAAACACAAACAAATATATATAATGATCATCTAACACGGACTAAAAATACTTGCATAACAATTTGGTAGGAAATAAAAAATGTTAAATTGTTTATAAGAACTAGAAATGAAATTTCAAAATTTTATAGCGACTAAAAATTATTGAACATTTAAAAAATATAGTATTTAACACTTACACATATTGTATTTTAGGTAAGAAATTTATATTATTAAAATATAATATCTGAAGTTATTTAACATGTTCTTTGCCTTAAAATATATTTTTACTACACTTACTTTAATATTTTTTTTTGACTAACACTTACATTAATAATTCATTTCTAATAAAACATTATCCTTTTGTGTTATTGTTTTTATCAAATTCAAACTTTTTTATGTGCTAATTGAAATTCACTTGACTACAAATTTTAAATACATTGTTTTCAAAAATTTACATTCTTAAATAATACAATTTTTCTTTTATTAATTTAATTGATATAAAAGAAGTTTTCCTAAAAATAATAATTTATAAAACAACTAGAAACAAAAACCTCTAAGTTCTAAACCTTATCTGATAAAAATTAAAATAAAAAAAAATGAAATAGATAGAAACTAAAAAGTGACACTAAGCCTAATTTTTGAACTGCTCAAAAAAAAAATTGAGCTTGAGAGTTGAAGGTCAAACACTTACCCCCAATCTTACACCTTTAGGATGCTACCTATTAATATTATTTATTTCCATACTACTAATAAATATAAACCATTTTTAATATCTTATATAAAATCTCAAAAAATATTATGACTTACATAAATCATGTACGATTATTTATAATATCAATATTTCAAAAATCAAGTTGAACGTGTTTAAAAATAAAAAATTTATTTATAAATTTGTGTTGCACGTGTTTATATATTTAATTAATTCACTAAAGTATACAACTTAAATTTTTAAAGTGTTTAATATTTATAGAGGGTAAGTGAAATTTTATTTTTGCTGTGAAGCAAACACATCCAATTTTAGTTTTTACTTTTTAGATAATTTTAATTAAAGTCAAATATTTTTAAATATTTCCAAATTTTAATTGATGGATTGTATAAAAAAATTTGTGGTTACGGCACATGTCAATATATTTCTTTTTCAAAAATATAATACTATACTCAAAACACGTATTTTGGTCAAATTCAATAACAATAATAATCTATCCTATCGATGAGGTTAATTGGTTTTAAAAAATTGGAAAAAGGGTAAAGTTATAAATAATTTAAGTGACATTAATAACTATTTTAAAAAGCTCACAAGTGGATTTAAACTTTATCCCTTGATGTCACATCAACAAATTCTTACCATTAAACAAAAATCTTATTGACTATGAATTTGTATTAGTGTTTGAAAGTATTTGTAAACTATTTTTAATTTATTATAAATAATGTACTACAGAAGTATGTTTGAATAGGTTTGCATGATAGAATCTTTTTTAGAGTTGCGCTCACAAAAATAATTTAAATAATAATTATTAGCAAATTGTTAGTCCTTTACATTATTTATTATTTGGAAAATACAATAAATATTATATCTCTACAAAACAACTAAATAATATTTTCCAAACGAAAAACTATATTTGACCTAATTTATTTTATTGTTTTAATGATTTGTTGTATCTATATTAAATTTAAAACCTGTTTTTTTTTTCAAATTAAAATTATGATGTATGTAAGAAATTTTTTCATTAAAATTCTCTAAATATTGTATATATTTCTCAAAATTTAAAGATACTAGATCTCTTACCTTGAGATTGGTAACTTTTGTTAGGGTGCATAATACTAAAACTACCACCCTCCAATTGTAATTAGATGATCTACCATGCATTCATAAATAATTTTTGAAATTTTTTTACAATTAAGTAGACACCAATTTATATAAATATATATATTTGTGCAGTTATGTTTGTTGTTTATACACACCTATATATGTTCACACATAAAAATATCTAATTAAAGGCAAACAACAATAGTGAATAGAAAATATTAATTAGTTTTTAACCATTATTATTAATCCAATTATTACATATGATATGATATTTATGAGATACAAAATAAGTTCTTCCTAATTTTATTAGATCTTCAAAGTTTTAGGGATTCACATCACTGGTTGGAGGGATGCAACAAGGGAGCTTACGGCAGTGAATTGGTTGACATTCTAATGATTTATCTGCTGGGCAACATGGTGGCAGACCTTGTACATTGTCAACCATAGCACCTGCAACAACAACAAGTAACACAACAAACATCATGAACATCTTCAACATAGATTCCATGATAAAAAACTTGGTTTTCGTTACGAAAATACTAGTGATATTTTATTGTGAATGGTATGTGAAAGATATTGTACTTATTTATAGGGAAAGAGTCAGTCCTTTTAAATATCTTAATTAGAAATATGAAGACGATAATAATGTTTCTACTTAATTCTTTATTATCATATTAGGAAACTTTTAGTATCCACCGACTAGTTTCTAATACCATATTTTTTAAACTAGCTACAATTTCTATTAAAATGTATTAAGATTTGTTTTTCATTTTAAATTTACTTCTAACGATTCATATATGATTGTATACTAATGCTTATAAATAGATTAAATAAATTTTCGGTCCCTATAAACTTTTTGAAATTCACTTTTAGTCCGTTTTAATAAACTGCATTTTTCCATCCATTCAAATTTTTCTGCAAATAGTTTTAGTCCCTGTTATAATGAAACATGTGCAGTACTTGAACTTTAAAGTTTTGTAATGATTTTCTGCACACACGATTAAAACATTAAAAAAAATTCTTCATAAAAATATCAAATTTGTTAACTTAAATTAAATTATAGATGAATATTTTTGAATGTCCAAAATCCATGGGAAAAATAACAAACTACGGAACTAGAAATCTTTTTCATTCATTTTTTAATAAATGACCTTTTGACATTGTTGCAACATGTCTATAAGAAACAAAATAAAAAATATATATCGATCATCTAACACGGACTAAAAATGCTTGCATAACAATTT
>JBBPBQ010000004.1:17299498-17341543 GCA_037974755.1 Cicer yamashitae | reverse complement strand
ATTTCCTTTATTTTTATATACTTGTTGTGGCATTGCGATTTTATATATATTTATTATGATTTAGTAATTAATGTAAAGTAGCAATGTTATATTTATTTATTTTGTGATTTTGACTATTCTCTAATGATGGTAGTATTTTAATATGAGTATTTTGAAAAATAAGTATAATTATAGTGATATTTTGAATATGATAGTTTCAATTGTTAGTAATATGTATTTTTTTAAAAGGTTAATTATTTTAATTACTCCAATTTATCATATATTAGTTATGAAATATTAGTAATGTTTTGAAAATTAAATGATGTTTGGAGGAGTATTAAAAATGAAAAAAATGAGATTAGGTAACTATTAATTTTGATTTAGCAAAATAAAAATAGTAATAGTAATAAAAAAAAATTAAATGATGTTAACAAAAAAAAAGAGACCAATGGGTTTGACCCATGTGTGAACCCTAATTGTTAACAAAAAAAAATTTGTGACAGAATTCCTCTTCTTCTTGAAAGAACGCAACCATCCATTCTTCCTCTTCTCTAAAATTCATTGCCACCAATTCCTTGCCTTTTTAATCGATCCCAACCTTTACCCCACACAAAATCGGCGACGGAATCCATTTTTGGCATCAGTTTTATCAATCGTTGCTCCGTTTCTTCAGAAACAGCTCAATTTCTTTCCTTGGGCGAGCTGTTTTTGGCCGATTCCGATCACCACGTTTGTCGTTTCGAAAAACTGGCATCATTTTTGGATTCCTCTCGTCGAAACCTATAAGAAGCACTACTCATTTGCATTTTTCGGTGAAGTTGACGTCAAACCCTTCCGGCGCTCCGACGAGTCGGTGAGACCTTTTCTGTAGTTTTTCTCGTTGTTTTGACTCCATTTTTGTTCCTAAAATTATTATTAATTATTTAAAATTTATTTTTATGCTTAGTATAATTTATCAGTCACGTCTCAACGATTTTGTGAACGCCGTTATTCGGATTCGCTCGCTTTGTCGTTTTGCAGTTGCTGTTGAAAATTTCCATTGATTTCTGTATTTGAGAAAGCGTCTAAATAAGGTAAGGGGTGAGAGAGCGTTTGAATTCATGAGTATAATATATTGTGAGATGAACGGGAAAACCGTATTTCCCAACGATTCATCCGGGACTTGCTACGTACGGCAGTAGCCCTTTGAGTGATAAATTAATTAATGCAAAAATATGGAACTTGTGAGATTAAAATATAGAATAGAAATATTTGTAAGGTGTTGATTGATTTAATTTCTATAAATGTGTGGTATTTGATATTATTGTGATATTGGGTACACAATTAGTTTTATATGTATGTTTGATTAGATGAGTTTATGTGATCTGATAATAAAGATGAATGTGTTGTGATAATTTTATGTGATGATGACGATGTATGAATAATAATTGTGATTTCATAAATTTGTGATAAGTTTATGTGATGAGTTACGATTGATGATAGTGATGTTCTAAATTTGTGATGAGTTATGTAATGATGATGATGTGTGATTTATAATAGTGATGTTATGAGTTGGTGATGAAAAGATTGAAGTAACCTCTGATGAAATAATTGTGATTCCAATTTGTGTTTGAGATGACGGTCTTAATAGAGTATCATAGGCCAACGAGGGGAGAAAATAAATATTGAGAATTTGTGAAGTGGAGATTATTTTGTCATCATATAGGTAGGGCCTGATCGTGGCGGTCTACTGTTGAGCCTTAAGGCAAGATTGTTAGACCTTGGAGGTATTCGGGTGGGGAATTCCTAGGTGACTTGGAGGTAGCACTCCAAATGTCGGGAGCTACCATGCAACACACGTTTACCTCGACTGTCGCGTATATGTGTCTCGGGTTGAGTTGAGGGGATCTATGAGGATAGGGCCAATTTGAATTGTACGTCCACCGGGATGGTGGCATAGTATCATGGCCTCCTAACCAAGTACTTCAGAGTTAGAATGGTACCACATTATGAAGTAGAGTTTAAGCTCATGCATAGCATTGCATTTTCTCGTGATTATTTTGTTGTGATTAATATGTGTCGTGTGCGATAATAATTCTTCTTAGATGATTTGATGTTATAGTGAAATGTATTGATTTTCCTTGAGTGGTTTTGACTTTATAATGTTATGTTGTTCTTGAAGAATGTTTGTCTAATGATATGGTTTATTTATGATTAATTGCGTATTCTCCTTACTTATATTATACTATTAACATGATTTCAAAACTCACCTCCTTCGTTGTTTGTGTTTGACTGGCTTGGCCCTGCGTTTGCAAAATCGCAGTTGTTGCAGGTTAATGAATCTTGAAGTTCAAGTTGGGAGGAACCCCGCTCTGATAGGTGATACCGGGAATAAGGGTTGTAATTTGTATTTTACTTATTTAATTTGAAACGACTTTTTGTATGAAAACCATATAAGTACTAGTAAGTTTTTAGAATTAAATCAAGTAATTATACTTAAATCAAATTTTATGGAGATTGTATTATTTTATAGGAGGAAAAAGTTTAAAGTGTTCCTTTTGATTTTTGAGAAACGTGATACTTTAAATTAGTTAACAACGTTTTTATTCCCTTGAAAACTTATTTGCTTTACCCGCTGCGAATTAAAGTTAAAAATTCTATTATAAATTATTATATATTATTTTGGGGTTTAGGGTGTCACATTAGTGGTATCAGAGCAGGTCTGTCCAATCAGACCGAGTGGGTCGAATGTCGATTTTGTGTTAGTCGAATGTCAGTCATGTCAATTGTGTTTCCTTGTGTTCCCTATTAAATGTTGAAAAGTTTAGTTAAACGCTTATCTGTTATTTTGCTGTTAAGCGTGTATTTTTCCATTACAATACATGGCTTTTGAAAGATGATTGTTAATTGTTAACGACTTACTTATGGTTGTGCTGTGAATTCTCTTATTTTTGAAGATAATTGTTAACGTTAATTGCTTGTTCCTTCTTGTTGTGTTGTGTATTTGTTGACATTAAGTTAATTTGAATTGTTGACATGAATAAGTTAATTACCTTTTGATTGGACTTGTGGCTTATGGTTCTAATTTTGATTTGCTGCTATTTTGTTACAGTGGATAGTTAGAAATAAATATTTTTTTATTGACTAACTATATGTTTGAAATTATTACTTTAGTTAAGGTAATACTTATTGTTGATTGATTCCTTTGAGATCGTAACATGATTAGTAAAGTTTTGATCTTGCTAATGAAATCAATTTAGAACGTTATTAATAGTTTTGAAACATTAGGAAATTCATATTATTAATAATATTCGTGAATATTAGAATTTGGTAGAACTTAGAGTAAAAAAAAAAAAATGACATTTTAAAGGAGTTAAAGTTGATTTATTTTGTAAAATGAAAATAACTTTTGTTTGAATTAATCTCAATTACTTTAAAGATATTAAAATGAGTTGAATTTTTATTTATTTATAAAATAACAATAATTCTATACTACTGATTTTATTTAATGTTTAAAATAGCTTAAAATTTAGAGCATGTTTTATTATGTATTGTTTTTAAGAAAATTAAAAAGAGTTGTTGTTATGTTTGTTAGGGGGCTGGTGTGAATATTGAATCATGAGGGTGTTTGGATATTTGTTTGAAATGATTGATTTTATGATTCTAATATTATGAACTCATTAGAGTTTAACTCGATGTTAGAGTTTTTGATTTTAAGAGCTCATTAGTGATTTATAATTGTACAAAAAAAATGGGTAAAATAATAAAATGTCTACTAATTGAGAAAGAGAAAGAAAACAGAATAAAAGAAACAATGTTTTTAAAAGAACTATCTCAATGGTGAAACTCTTTTTGAAAAGTTATCTAAATTTTGGATTCTACAATTGATGTATTTTATGAGTAGAATTTTTTTTTATTTTTTTTTTGTAGAATTATAGTTGTTGTGTTATCATTGTTGAAATGTATATATGAGTTTAATATAAGAAAGTGACATGTTGTTTGTAAAATTGATGGTGTGTTATGCTTTAGACCAATTTTGTGCCTTGATAGAAACTGATGATGTATCTATAGACATGTTGAGTAGTTGGTGTGAGAGGAGAATGTTATTTAGTAGATTTGTCAATTAGTGTAATTCATTATCATAACCAAGTATGCCTTATGCATTGTGTCATGTACACTACTTTAATAAATTTTGAGAAAATAAATTAGAACTATTTTGGAAGTGTTAATTTATTGGAAAACTTTTTATCTATCTATATATATAATTTAAATCTTCTTTCAAAATATAAGTTGAAAATAATAATGTTTATAATGATTAATTATTTAGAAATGTGTTTTTGACGATTAAAGTACGAGTGATTTCAAAAATCTTATAGATTTTAAAAATACATGTGATTTATTTTATTTTTAATTGTATTTAGAAATATGATTTGTTTTAGTTGTTTTTATTTAGACGTGATTTATTGAAAAGTGATTTAAGGAAATTGTTTGAATTCCCAATGATTTTTTTTTTGTAGTAAATGTGTAACCTTTAAAGTGGTTTATGTACTACTTGATTCAATTTGGTTTGGTAGCGTGCTGTGTCTTCTAGTAAATAATTATTTATCTTATTTGCTACTTGGAAATCCATGTTTTAGTTTGTTGTAACTTTTAAGTGATGATTAATTCAAAAGAAAATTTGAGCGTAATCAATTTAGAGCAGTTACCCTTCTATAAGAGTATGTTACATGTATTTGAATCATCGTTTGAGTTATGAGTTGAACGTAAAATGATGGTACTAATTTTTGGAATAACTATGTGAATGTGTATGAATATTAAATTGTTTGTGTTTTAAGTGTTCTAGTTGTTGGGAATTAGTGTATAGCGTTAGAGTAGTCGAGAGCATCTAAAAGTGAAATAGTTCTATATTTCTTCAATCGGATTATTGATTATATATTGATGTAAGTGTCATTTCTTTTGTTGTTGTAACTAGTTGTAAATTACAAATAAATTATTGTGAATGTGTAATTAAGTGAGTTTTTAACTTGAACTAAGGAGTAGGAGTTGTGGCGCCGCCTTCGCACTCCTGAACCACGTTAAAGATACTTTTAATTACCCATGTTTGAATTTGAATGAATGTAGTTATAGTTACCTTAAGTAGTTGACTACATGAGTAGGAGGGACTAGCTACCCCGATGACTCATCGTCGATAAAAGAGGCAACGATAACCCATTGTTATTATTGTTATAGATACTTATTAATTTTATTTTGGAAATAGTTAGAAACCATGTTCACCCCTTATACAACTTTGAGTGATTATGAGTCTTATGTGGCATCAATGTTGAATGTTAATAATTGATTATGTGACACAAATATTACGTTGGTGGTGTGTACTTAAATTAAACATTCAATTAAGTATTTTTTATCTTCTAAATAATTTGCTTAAAATGAATAAGGACATTGTGTTAGTATCTTATTTGTTCTATATTGTCTCATTTGGTAAGGATCTAGAACTATGGTATGAGTTCTATAAATGAATCTTGTGTATAAGACTTTGAAATTAAGTTATACTTTGAGTGTGTTTGAAATCGTATGTGAAAATATTTGTCCTATTTCACTATGATTATACGCTTAAGTGACTGCATGTCATTGAGTTGTTATATGCGTTTTTGTTTGTTATTCTTGAAGGTGTAAAATATTTTAAAAGTTTCTCTAGATGTCTAATTTTTTGAAATCCGTACAGTAATTGTTGTTAGGATTTAGACATTCTTTAAAGAGACCAAAACTAGTAGAATATTGTTTAAGTTGTTAGTTGAACTCGATAGCGTATTTGATATGTGTTAATTGATTTGTTGTGTCATATTACCTTATCATGCTAGGATTCTTGACATGTTATGTCTAAGTGAGTAGTAAATGCCGTAAATATGTTTATTATATCATTTGTGACTAAGTTTGAATCTTGAGGGTAGTTAGTTAGATATTAGTTTATTTATTATTCACCAAAAATTTCGAGGACGAAATTTCTTTAACGAGGGGAGAATTGTAACACTCCAAATTTTATAATAAACTATTTTATTAATTAAATAAGATTTTAGATAATTAATTTTGTGTTAAAATTATTTTAGAATATATGTTGATTAGTTTTATGATTAATTTTGTTTATAGGTGTGTTTTCTATGATGTGCTAATCTTGTACATATTTGACCTTATATGAATAAAAAATGTAATATTTTATTATTTTATATATTTTTCTAAAAATAATAGTATATTAGTGTAAATATTTTAAAGAATAAGATTTAGGAGATTTTACGTGTATATGTGAGTTGATAATTAATATGATATTTTCTCGTGTGTTTGACTAATATTAAATGTATGTGCACTTAATTATATTTAATTAATTATAGATATATCTTATTTTAATTATTTATTTTATAAATAATTATTTGAGATATTAGTAATTTTGCGTTTGATTTCCTTATTTTTATATATGTGTTATGCCATTGTGATTTTATATATATATATATATATATATTTATTATGATATAATAACAAATATAAAGTGTGATTTGTTTTATAGTTTTGATTATTCTCTAATGATGGTAATATTTTAAATTGAGTGTTTTGAAACATAAGTATTATTATAGTGATAGTTTTGAGTGTAAGAGTTTTGGTTATTAATGTGTTTTAAAATATTAATTACTTTATTTTTTGTGTTTTAAAAAAAATAGCTTTGCTAATTGTTGGTAAAAAAAAAATAAGTAAAATGTGATTCATGGGTTAGGCCCATATGGAAGTAAAACCTAATTAAATAATAATAATAATAATAATAATAATAATAATAATAATAATAATAAAATATAAGGAAGGAGGAGTAGAAGCCGCATAAGGAATAGAAAACATAAATTAGGATTATCGTTTGGCACCGATGAGCGATAACTTTTTCAAAAAAGTTTCTCCATTTTCCCCCAAATTTCAGTATGTTTTTTTAGAGGAAAGACAATCACCAAAAGAGAAAAGAGAAGAGTAAACCCTATTCCCGATTTTGTTAAATCAATCTCAGAAAAACATCGATTACGCATTCGTTAACCGTTGGATCGGGCTGAAATTTGGACAGTAGGTTCGCAACACTTAGGGCTTCGTTTTCATCGGTCGAATCGGCAAAACGACGTCTGGAGAGGGAGAAATCGTGCTCGCACAGCAGCAGATCGATTGAAGGACAAAAAGTCAATGAACAAAGGCGGTTTGCTCGTGGAATCGTATTCGTGTTTGAAAGCGTCGAAATAAGGTAAGGTGTGAGAGAGCGTTTGAATTCATGGGTGTAATATATTGTGAGATGAACGGGAAAATCGTATTTCCCAAAGATTCATCCGGGGCTTGTACGGCAGTAGCCCTTTGAGGGATAAATTAATTAATGTGCAAATATGGAAATTGTGAGATTAAAATATAGAATAGAAATATTTGTAAGGTGTTGATTGATTTAATTTGTTTAAATGTGTGGTATTTGATGTTATTGTGATATTGAGTGTCGAATTAATTTTATGTATATGTTTGATTAGATGAGTTTATGTGATATGATGATAAAAGATGGATGTGTTGTGATAATTTTATGTGATGATAATGATGTATGAATAATAATTGTGATTTCATAAATTTGTGATAAGTTTATGTGATGAGTTACGATTGATGATAATGATGTTCTAAATTTGTGATGAGTTATGTAATGATGATGATGTGTGATTTATAATAGTGATGTTATGAGTTGGTGATGAAAAGATTGAAGTAACCTCTGATGAAATAATTGTGATTCCAATTTGTGTTTGAGATGACGGTCTTAATGGAGTATCATAGGCCAACGAGGGGAGAAAATAAATATTGAGAATTTGTGAAGTGGAGATTATTTTGTCATCATATAGGTAGGGCCTGACAAGCCTAGCGATTCCGGGGAAGTACAACTGAATTGAGCCTGATTGTGGCGGTCTACTGTTGAGCCTTAAGGCAAGATTGTTAGACCTTGGAGGTATTCGGGTGGGGAATTCCTAGGTGACTTGGAGGTAGCACTCCAAATGTCGGGAGCTACCATGCAACACACGTTTACCTCGACTGTCGCGTATATGTGTCTCGGGTTGAGTTGAGGGGATCTATGAGGACAGGGCCAATTTGAATTGTCCGTCCACCGGGATGGTGGCATAGTATCATGGCCTCCTAACCAAGTACTTCAGAGTTAGAATGGTACCACATTGTGAAGTAGAGTTTAAGCTCATGCATAGCATTGCATTTTCTCGTGATTATTTTGTTGTTATTAATATGTGTCGTGTGCGATAATAATTCTTCTTAGATGATTTGATGTTATAGTGAAATGTATTGATTTTCCTTGAGTGGTTTTGACTTTATAATGTTATTTTGTTCTTGAAGAATGTTTGTCTAATGATATGGTTTATTTATGATTAATTGCGTATTCTCCTTACTTATATTATACTATTAACATGATTTCAAAACTCACCTCCTTCGTTGTTTGTGTTTGACTGGCTTGGCCCTGCGTTTGCGAAATCGCAGTTGTTGCAGGTTAATGAATCTTGAAGTTCAAGTTGGGAGGAACCCCGCTCTGATAGGTGATACCGGGAATAAGGGTTGTAATTTGTATTTTACTTATTTAATTTGAAACGACTTTTTGTATGAAAACCATATAAGTACTAGTAAGTTTTTAGAATTAAATCAAGTAATTATACTTAAATCAAATTTTATGGAGATTGTATTATTTTATAGGAGGAAAAAGTTTAAAGTGTTCCTTTTGATTTTTGAGAAACGTAATACTTTAAATTAGTTATCAACGTTTTTATTCCCTTGAAAACTTATTTGCTTTACCCGCTGCGAATTAAAGTTAAAAATTCTATTATAAATTATTATATATTATTTTGGGGTTTAGGGTGTCACACACTGAATAATTTCTAATACCATCTTTTTTAAACTAACTACAATTTCTATTAAAATGTATTAAGATTTGTTTTTCATTTTAAATTTACTTCAAACGATTCATATATGATTGTATACTAATGCTTATAAATAGATTAAATAAATTTTTGGTCCCTATAAATTATTTGAAATTCCCTTTTAGTCCCCTTTGAAAAACTGCATTTTTCCGTCCATTCAAATTTTTCTACAAATAGTTTTAGTCCGTGTTATAATAAAACATGTGCAGTACTTGAACTTTAAAATTTTGTAATGATTTTCTGCACACATGATTAAAACATTAAAAAAAATTCTTCATAAAAATATCAAATTTGTTAACTTAAGTTAAATTATATATGAATATTTTTGAATGTCCAAAATCCATGGGAAAAGTAACGAAACTATGGAACTAGAAATCTTTTTCATTCATTTTTTAATAAATGACCTTTTCACATTGTTGCAACATGTCTATAAAAAACAAAATAAAAAATATATATCGAGCATCTAACACGGACTAAAAATACTTGCATAACAATTTGGTAGGAAATAAAAAATGTTAAATTGTTTATAAGAACTAGAAATGAAATTTCAAAATTTTACGGCAACTAAAAATTATTTAACATTTAAAAAATATAGTATTACAAACTTTTAGATATTGTATTTTAGATAAGAAACTTATATTATTAAAATATAATATCTGAAGTTATTTAACATGTTCTTTGCCATAAAATATATATACTTTTACTACAATAACTTTAATATTTTTTTTTGACTAACACTTACATCATTATTTTATTTCTAATAAAACATTATCCTTTTGTGTTATTGTTTTTATTAAATTCAAACTTATTTATGTGCTAATTGATATTCACTTGACTACAAATTTTAAATACATTGTTTTCAAAAATTTACATTCTTAAATAATACAAGATTTTCTTTTATTAATTTAATTGATATAAAAGAAGTTTTCCTTAAAATAATAATTTATTAAACAACTAGAAACAAAAGCCTCTAAGTTCTAAACCTAATCTAATAAAAATTAAAATAAAAATAAAAAAGAAATAAATAGAAACTAAAAAGTGACACTGAGCCTAAATTTTGAACTGCTAAAAAAAAAGATGGAGCTTGAGAGTTGAAGGTCAAACACTTACCCCAATCTTACACCTTTAGGATGCTACCTATTAATATTATTTATTTCCATACTACTAATAAATATAAACCATTTTTAATATCTTATATAAGATCTCAAAAAATATTATGACTTACATAAATCATGTACGATTATTTATAATATCAATATTTCATAAATCAAGTTGAACGTGTTTAAAAAAAAAAAATTTATTTATAAATTTGTGTTGCACGTGTTTATATATTTAATTAATTCACTGAATTATACATTTTAAATTTTTAAAGTGTTTAATTTTTATAGAGGGTAAGTGAAATTTTATTTTTGCTGTGAAGCAAACACATCCAATTTTAGTTTTTACTTTTTATATAATTTAATTAAAGTCAAATATTTTTAAATATTTTCAAATTTTAATTGATGGATTGTATAAAAATTGTTGTGGTTACGGTACATGTCAATATATTACTTTTTCAAAAATATAATACTATACTCAAAACATGTATTTTGGTCAAATTCAATAACCATAATAATCAATCCTATCGATGAGGTTAATTGGTTTTAAAAAATTGGAATAAGGGTAGAGTTATAAATAATTTAAGTGACACTAATGACTATTTTAAAAAGCTCACAGCTGGATTTAAACTTTGTCCCTTGATGTCACATCAACAAATTCTTACCATTATACTAAAATCTTATTGACTATGAATTTGTATTACTGTTTGAAAGTATTTGTAAACTATTTTTAATTTATTATAAATAATGTACTACAGAAATATGTTTGAATACGTTTGCATGATAGAATCTTTTTTAGAGTTGCGCTCACAAAAATAATTTAAATAATAATTATTAGCAAATTTTTAGTCCTTTACATTATTTATTATTTGGAAAATACAATAAATATTATATCTCTACAAAACAACTAAATTATATTTTCCAAACGAAAAATTAAATTTGACCTAATTTATTTTATTGTTTTAATGATTTGTTGTATCTACATTAAATTTAAAACCTGTTTTTATTTTCAAATTAAAATTATGATGTATGTAACAAATTTTTTGATTAAAATTCTCTAAATATTGTATATATTTCAAAATTTAAAGATACTAGATCTCTTAGCTTGAGATTGGTAACTTTTGTTAGCGTGCATAATACTAAAACTACCACCCTCCAATTGTAATTAGATGATCTACCATGCATTCATAAATAATTTTTGAAATTTTTTTACAGTTAAGTAGAACCCAATATATATAAATATATATATTTGTGCAGTTATGTTTGTTGTTTATACACGCATATATATGATCACACTTAAAAATATCTACTTAAAGGCAAACAACAATAGTGAATAGAAAATATTAATTAGTTTTTAACCATTATTATTAATCCAATTATTACATATGATATGATATTTATCAGATACAAAATAAGTTCTTCCAAATTTTATTAGATGTTCAAAGTTTTAGGGATTCACATCACTGGTTGGAGGGATGCAACAAGGGAGCTTACGACAGTGAATTGGTTGACATTCTAATGATTTATCTGCTGGGCAACATGGTGGCAGACCTTGTACATTGCCAACCATAGCACCTGCAACAACAACAAGTAACACAACAAACTTCATGAACATCTTCAACATAGATTCCATGATAAAAAACATGGTTTTCGTTATGAAAATAATAGTGATATTTTATTGTGAATGGTATGTGAAAGAAATTGTACTTATTTATAGGGAAAGAGTCAATCCTTTTAAATATCTTAATTAGAAATATGAAGACGATAATAATGTTTTTTACTTAATTCTTTATTATCATATTAGGAAACTTTTAGTATCCACTGACTAATTTCTAATACCATCTTTTTTAAACTAACTACAATTTCTATTAAAATGTATTAAGATTTGTTTTTCATTTTAAATTTACTTCAAACGATTCATATATGATTGTATACTAATGCTTATAAATAGATTAAATAAATTTTTGGTCCCTATAAATTTTTTGAAATTCACTTTTAGTCCCCTTTAAAAAGCTGCATTTTTCCGTCCATTCAAATTTTTCTGCAAATAGTTTTAGTCCCTGTTATAATGAAACATGTGCAGTACTTGAACTTTAAAATTTTGTAATGATTTTCTTTCTGCAGACACGATTAAAACATTAAAAAAAATTCTTCATAAAAATATCGAATTTGTTAACTTAAGTTAAATTATATATGAATATTTTTGAATGTCCAAAATCCATGGGAAAAGTAACGAAACTATGGAACTAGAAATCTTTTTCATTCATTTTTTAATAAATGACCTTTTTACATTGTTGCAACATGTCTATAAAAAACAAAATAAAAAATATATATCGATCATCTAACACAGACTAAAAATGCTTGCATAACAATTTGGTAGGAAATAAAAAATGTTAAATTATTTATAAGAACTAGAAATGAAATTTCAAAATTTTATGGCAACTAAAAATTATTCAACATTTAAAAAATATAGTATTTAAAACTTTTACATATTGTATTTTAGGTAAGAAACTTATATTATTAAAATATAATATCTGAAGTTATTTAACATGTTCTTTGCCTTAAAATATATATATTTTTACTACACTAACTTTAATTTCTTTTTTTTTGACTAACACTTACATCAGTATTTTATTTCTAATAAAACATTATCCTTTTGTGTTATTGTTTTTATTAAATTCAAACTTATTTATGTGCTAATTGAAATTCACTTGACTACAAATTTTAAATACATTGTTTTGAAAAATTTACATTCTTAAATAATACAATTTTTCTTTTATTAATTTAATTGATATAAAAGAAGTTTTCCTTAAAATAATAATTTACTAAACAACTAGAGAGAAAAGCCTCTAAGTTCTAAACCTAATCTGATAAAAATTAAAATAAAAAAAAAGAAATAAATAGAATCTAAAAAGTGACACTAAGCCTAATTTTTGAACTGCTCAAAAAAAGATTGAGCTTGAGAATTGAAGGTCAAACACTTACCCCCAATCTTACACCTTTAGGATGCTAGCTATTAATATTATTTATTTCAAAAATATAATAATATACTTTAAACACGTATTTTTATTATTTATTTCAAAAATATAATAATATACTTTAAACACGTATTTTTGTCAAATTCAATAACAATAATAATCTATTCTATCGATGAGGTTGAATGGTTTTAAAAAATTGGAAGAAGGGTAAAGTTATAAATAATTTAAGATATACTATTGGCTATTTGGAAAAAGGGTAAAGTTATAAATAATATAAGTGATACTAATGACTATTTTAAAATGCTCACAAGTGGATTTAAACTTTGTCCCTTGATGTCACGTCAACAAATTCTTACTATTAAACTAAAATCTTATTGACTATGAATTTGTATTAGTGTTTGAAAGTATTTGTAAACTATTTTTAATTTATTATAAATAATGTACTATAGAAATATGTTTGAATAGGTTTGCATGATAGAATCTTTTCTAGAGTTGCGCTCACAAAATAATTTAAATAATAATTATTTACAATTTTTAGTCCTTTACATTATCTATTATTTTGAAAATACAATAAATATTATATCTCTACAAAACAACTAAATTATATTTTCCAAACGAAAAACTAAATTTGACCTAATTTATTTAATTGTTTTAATGATTTGTTGTATCTATATTAAATTTAAAACCTGTTTGTTTTTTTTAATTAAAATTATGATGTATGTAATAAATTTTTTGATTAAAATTCTCTAAATATTGTATATATTTCTCAAAATTTAAAGATACTAGATCTCTTACCTTGAGATTGGTAACTTTTGTTACCGTGCATAATAGTAAAACTACCACCCTCCAATTGTAATTAGATGATCTACCATGCATTCATTAATAATTTTTGATTTTTTTTTACAATTGAGTAGATACCATTATATATAAATATATATATTTGTGCAATTATGTTTGTTGTTTATACACACGTATCACTACGCCAAAAATGACATTTTATAGCGCGCCCTTTATAGCGCTTATTAAATACAAGCGCTGTTGTATAATATTTTTAAATTAACGGAGGATACAACAATGCTTTTTTGACAAGCGTTGTGGCAAATGCGCTGTTGTAGAGTCATATTGGGTCACATAGCGCTTGCACATAATGTTTACAACGCTTTTGATAAAAGCGCTGTAAATTGAAACGATCTCACATAATGTTTACAGTGCTTTGTATACAAGCGCTGTAAAATATAGCGCTCCCACCTTATGTTACATAGCTTTTAAAGCGATTTTTATACAAGCGCTGTAAATTACAAGCGATTTCACATAATTAAAGGACCTATTAGAGCGCTTTTTATACAAGCGCAGTAAACTCATTCACTTTAAATAAAAATAATTCACTTTAAATAAATAAAAACAAATTTAAAACAAATTTAATACGTTGTCCTAGCCCTACGATCCCTCATCTCCTTTACTCTACGAACCCTCCTCTCCTCTACTGTGCGCCCATCTACTGCTCCTCGTTTAAAACAAATTGGATACGTTGTCTCAGGTACTGTATTTATTAATTTGTTGTTGTCACTAAAACTGATAAATTGTTACATAATAAATCATATAAAATTTATTCTTTTTTTAAATTTGTTGATCTGTTCTGTTTTGAAATCAGACTTGGACCTCGGTTTCCATTTTCCAATATTAGATATGTGTACTATAGATTGGTATAATGTTATCAGTAGCTTATTATTTGTGTAACACTGCATTTATATAGGTCATATAAAATGGACTTGAAATGGATGTCTGCCAATCGATTGTCAAAAGAGTATGAAAATGGAGTGAAGGAGTTTGTTGAGTTTGCAGTGCAGAATGCAAAAGATCCAAATCGAATCATTTGTCCTTGTTTAAAATGTTGTTTTGGAAAACGCGTTAGAGCAGATGAATTGGAAGGACATTTAGTATGGAATGGAATTGATCAAGGCTATACATGTTGGATAAGACATGGTGAGAAAAAAAAAAGGGAACATTAATTTTGAGAATGGTTCGACATATGTTTCAATTGATTTCGACACAGATACATATGAGCGGGACCAAGTTGAGGAGATTGCAAAAGCAGTTGAAGAAGATCTTCGGGATTGTCCTAAAATGTTTGAGAGTTTGTTGAGTGATGCAGAGAAACCATTATATAATGGTTGTACTAAATTCACAAGATTATCGGCGATATTAAAGTTGTACAACTTAAAAGCAAGTAATGGATGGTATGATAAAAAGCTTCACAGAATTATTAGCACTCTTAAAAGATATGTTGCCAGATGATAATGAACTTCCCAGTCGAACCTACGAGGCTAAACGAATTTTGTGCTCTATTGGCATGAGTTACGAAAGGATTCATGCGTTTCCTAACAATTGCATTTTATTTCGAAACGAATATGAATTACTAAAGGCGTGTCCGAAATGCAATGTCTCTCGATATAAGAAGAAATAATCTACTCCAGCAAAAGTCGTGTGGTATTTTCCTATAATACCAAGATTTAGGCGCATCTATCACAGTGAAGAAGATTCAAAACACTTGACATGGCATGCAGATGAAAGAATTAGAGATGTAAAGTTTCGACACCCTGGAGATTCTCCACAATGGGCAAAAATAGATCACGAGTATCCGGAATTTGGGAGAAACATTGTAAGAAGAATGTTGGATAAGACAGTGTGCATGTCCTATATGTGAAGAGAGTACAAATTGGATGCGGTTGAAACATTGTAAGAAGAATGTATTTCTTGGACATCGTAGATTTTTACCTTATACAGTATCGTTGGTGGAGAAATGCATTCAATGGAAAATCAGAGGAAGATAAAGCTCCTTTAGCACCGACTGGATATCAAATACTTGAAAAAGTACAAGGTTTGACCAATAAATTTGGAAAACCTTTTGCGGGAGAGCTTGTCAAAACTGGGTGGAAGAAAAAGTCAATTTTCTTTGAATTGTCATATTGGAAGTCATTGTATATAAGACATTTCCTCGATGTGATGCATATTGAAAAAAATGTATTTGATAGTGTTTTTGGTACGTTACTCAATGTTCTAGGAAAGTTTAAGGATGGCATCAATGCAAGATTGGACTTGGTCGATATGGGAATAAGAAATGAATTAGGTCCCGTAAAGAAAGAAAATCTCACATATCTACATCCAGCCGCACATACTCTATCTAGAAAGGAAAAAATTGTTTTCTGTAAATTTCTACACAAAATTAAAGTTCCTAAATGATACTCTTCAAACATTAAAAATCTAGTTTGTATGAAAGACCTCAAGTTAAAAGGTTTGAAGACCCATGATTGTCATGTTCTAATGGAGCATTTGCTACCAATAGGTATACGTCCCATTTTACCTGAAAAAGTTCGACGAGCCACAACTAAATATGTTTCTTCTTCAGGGAAATTTGTAGTAAAGTGATCGATCCTCATAAATTACCGATTTTGTAGACGGAAATTGTTGTTACTTTGTGTGAGCTTGAAATGCATTTCCCACCTTCGTTTTTTGATATAATGGTTCACCTTACTGTTCATCTTGTTAAGGAGACACAACTTTGTGGGCCAGCTTATATGAGATGGATGTATCGGATGTATCCGATAGAACGATATATGAAAATATTAAAAGGGTACGTAAAAAGTAGAAGTCGACAAGAAGGTTGTATTGTTGAATGGTACATTGTCGAAGAAGCTGCTGGATTTTGTACTGAATATCTGTCCAATGTTGAATCCATAGGGCTTCCCATGTCTCGTCATTTGGGAAGAATATCAGGAGAAGGGATAATTGGAAAGAGAGTAATGACTATGTTCTGCACAATGATGATGAGGTTCAACCGTATGTTACAATACACATGGATCAGTTATCTAGTTTGAACATGAATAGGAATGAAAATTGGATAACTCGAGAGCACAATCGAAGTTTTATAACATGGTTAAAAAATCACATTAACTCAAAGTTTGATATAGACCCCGGATCAATTTCACAGAGATTGAGGTGGCTAGCAAATGGTCCAAGTTTACATGTCTTTTCTTACACCGGTTATGTAATTAACGGCTACACATTTTATACCAAAGAACAAGATGATCAAACCACTATGCAAAATAGCGGAGTCACTCTTGTAGCTGAAGCGATGCATATCTCAAGTGCAAAAGACAAAAACCCAATATATGCAAATCTATCATATTTTGGGGTTATCGAGCGCATATGGGAGTTAGACTACACAATGTTTCGTGTTCTCATATTTGGTTGCATGTGGGTCGATTATAATAATGGCGTTCAAATTGATGAGTCAGGGTTCTTGCTTGTCGATTTTAATAGGGTGGGATACAAAGATGAGCCTTTTATTTTAGCGTCGCAAGCTCAACAAGTGTTTTATGTCACTGATCCTGCTGATGATAAATGGTCCGTTGTCTTATCGACCAATAAAATAAGTGATGATAACAATAATGATGAAGATGTTGGTAATGATCTTTTCTTTGCAACATCACAACCACAAGAAATTGATTGAACTGATGATGGTTTATATCTTAGAGATGATCATGATGAGGGAATTTGGATTAATGCATCGTTTCGTATCGTTAATGGACAAACAAATGTGAATCCCACCAGGAATAGAAGAAAGGCATCTTAATGTGTTTAATTGTTTTATATAAGCCATTTTATCTGAACTGAGTTCATGTAATTTAAATGTTTGATCTGCCAGAATTGAGCATTTTAGTATTTAGCTTGAACTGTATTTTATTTTCTGCTTATATTTAGCTTGATCTTAGTGTTTTATACTAAGTTCATGTAATTTAAGTGTTTAAGTTGCCAGAACTGATTTTCTGCTTATATTGAGCATGAACCTCAAAAAGCTTTGTTTGAGTACTGGGAATTTTTCTTGAACTTGAACTGATCATCCCAATATGAGCTGATCATGTAATTTAGCATTGATATAGATATAGGTATTTAACTAATTATTTGGAAGAAAAAAAAATCCAAATATAGTTATTTTACTAATTATTTAGCATTTTACAGAAACTGAACTTATATTGTAATTTAACATATTTAACTTGAAATGAACTGAACATAAACTTATAATTTTACAGCGCTTTTGTCAATAAGCGCCATAAAAAGCCTTAAAAAAAAAAAAGGAGGTCACATCGCGCTTGCACATAATAAAACAAAGAAGTCTTTTAAAGCGCTTTTTGGACAAGCGTTGTAAAAGGCTTTTAATAAAAAAAAATAAGGAGGTCTTTTAAAGCGCTTGTTCTATAAGCGCTGTAAAATGGTTACATAGTGCTTGCACATAATAAAACAAAGAGATCTTTTAAAGCGCTTTTTGGACAAGCGCTGTAAAAGGCTTTTAATAAAATAAAATACGGAGATCTTTTAAAGCTCTTGTTCCATAAGCGCTATAAAAGGGTCAAATAGCGCTTGCACATAATAAAATAATGAGGTTTTTTAAAGCACTCAATGGACAAGCGCTATTGTGACACCCTAAACCCCAAAATAATGTATAATAATTTATAGTAGAATTTTTAACTTTAATTCGCAGCGGGTAAAGCAAATACGTTTTCAAGGAAATAAAAACTTTGATAATTAATTTAAAATATCACGTTTCTCAAAAATCAAAAGGAACACTTTAAACTTTTTCCTCCTATAAAATAGTGCAATCTCCATAAAATTTGATTGAAGTATAATTACTTGATTTAATTCTAAAAACTTACTAGTACTTATATGGTTTTCATACAAAAAGTCGTTTCAAATTAAATAAGTAAAATACACATTACAAACCTTATTCCCGGTATCACCTATCAGAGCGGGGTTCCTCCCAACTTGAACTTCAAGATTCATTAACCTGTAACAACTGCGATTTCGCAAACGCAGGGCCATGCCAATCAAACACAAACAACGAAGGAGGTGAGTTTTGAAATCATGTTAATAGTATAATATAAGTAAGGAGAACACACAATTAATCATAAATAAACCGTATCATTAGACAAACATTTTTCAAGGAAAGACATAACATTATGAAGTCAAAACCAAGGAAAATCAATATATTTCACAATAACATCAAATCATCTAAGAAATTATCATCGCACACAACATATATTAATCACAACAAACAATCACACAAAAATGCAATGCTGTGCATGAGCTTAGACTCTACTTCACAATGTGGTACCATTCTAACTCTGAAGTACTTGGTTAGGAGGCCATGATAATATGCCACCATCCCGGTGGACGGACAATTCAAATTGGCCATGTCCTCATAGATCCCCTCAACTCAACCCGAGACACATATACGCGACAGTCGAGATAAACGTGTGTTGCATGGTAGCTCCCGACATTTGGAGTGCTACCTCCATGTCACCTAGGAATTCCCCACCCGAATATGTAACACCCTAAATTTTATAATAAACTATTTTATTAATAATGATTTTAAATAATTAATTTGATGTTAAAATAATTTTAGAATATATGTTGATAAACTTTGTAATTAACTTTTGTTATATGGATGTTTTCTATTATGTGCTAGCTTGACACATATTATATTAAATGAGCGATATAAATAATAAATATTTTATTTTATTACTTTATATATTGTTTTTTTAAAGTAATAGTATTTTAGTGTACATATTTTAAAGAATAAGATTTTAGGCGATTTTACGTGTATATGTACATTCGTAATTAAGGTGATATTTCTTTGTATCTTTGACTAATGTTAAATGTGCACATTTTTATATTTTAATTAATTCTGAGTATCTCCTATTTTAGTTATTTATTTTATAAACAATTATCTTGGGATAGTAATAATATTGTGTTTGATTTCCTTTATTTTTATATACTTGTTGTGGTATTGTGATTCTATATATATTTATTATGATTTAGTAATTAATATTAAGTAGTAATGTTATATTTATTTATTTTATGATTTTGATTATTCTCTAATGATGGTAGTATTTTAATATGAGAATTTTGAAAAATAAGTATAATCATATTGATTATTTTGAATATGAGAGTTTTAGTTATTCGTAATATGTAATTTTAAAAAAAAAGTTAACTACTTTCATTAATCTATTTTTAAAATATTGATGTTATATTTATTTATTTTGTCATTTTAACTATTTTCAAAATATAATTATTTTAATTTGATATTTTGAAAAGTATTATTTTAATGACAAATAAATAAATTAAAATAAGTGTGTAATTAATTGGGCCTTGTGAAAGTAAAAAAATACGGTAAAGAAATAAAATTGGTTCAATAGGTTAGATTAGTAATAACCTAACAAAATAAGAGATAAATTGTAGAGCTACGGGAGAAACAAAATGGAAGGCATGGCAGCCGCACGTAGCAACGGGAATAGTGAAAATTAAATAGGAAATCAACGTCGGTGTCCCACGATTGTGCAGAAAACTTTCTCCGTTTTCGTTCAAATTTTAGTATGTTGTTTCGTTCATCTAGCTAGTCAATTAAACACACTTTCTCAGATTTTTAACCATCCCAATTTCTCTCTAAAATACCGGACTTCTCCGTCTATGCAATTCCTTATTTTACACCGTTCATCTTCACCGTAAGTCCGATTTGAGTGAAACCAACGCCAAAACGATCGTGTGAAAAGTGGCTATATTATCCACTGATTGGTTTCTGATTTATGGTAAGTTTCCTTAACCGAATTTCGAAATTGGTTTTTAGAGTGTCTTAGCATAAACTATTTTTGACGTTTACCCATAAAACTATCGAGTAGATCAATTAAAGGACAAAGACTCAAAGAACAAAGGCTGTTTGCTTATAGAATAATATTCATGTGTGAAAGCGTCGAAATAAGGTAAGGGGTGAGAGAGCGTTTGAATTCATGAGTATAATATATTGTGAGATGAACGGGAAAATCGTATTTCCCAACGATTCATCCGGGGCTTGCTACGTACGGCAGTAGCCCTTTGAGTGATAAATTAATTAATGCAAAAATGTGGAACTTGTGAGATTAAAATATAGAATAGAAATATTTTTAAGGTGTTGATTGATTTAATTTCTATAAATGTGTGGTATTTGATATTATTGTGATATTGGATGTCGAATTAATTTCTATAAATGTGTGGTATTTGATATTATGTGATGATGATGATGTATGAATAACAATTGTGATTTTATAAATTTGTGATGAGTTATGTAATGATGATGATGTGTGATTTATAATAGTGATGTTATGAATTTGTGATGAAAATATTGAAGTAACCCCTGATGAAATAATTGTGATTCCAATTTGTGTTTGAGATGACGGTCTTAATGGAGTATCATAGGCCAACGAGGGGAGAAAATAAATATTGTGAATTTGTGAAGTGGAGATTATTTTGTCATCATATAGGTAGGGCCTAACAAGCCTAGCGATTCCGGGGAAGAACAACTGAATTGAGCCTGATCGTGGCGGTCTACTGTTGAGCCTTAAGGCAAGATTGTTAGACGTTGGAGGTATTCGGGTGGGGAATTCCTAGGTGACTTGGAGGTAGCACTCCAAATGTCGGGAGCTACCATGCAACACACGTTTACCTCGACTGTCGCCTAGTGGGACTGTGTGGAGGCGATACTTATCCCCTAAGTACCGGGCTCGAATCCCACGGAAGGCAAAAACTCGTTATTTCCACTGGGTGGTGAGGGGGGACGAGAAGACCGTGAGGTAGCATCGCCGGTAACGGTAATGGCCGGGGTGTTACAGAATACCTCCAAGGTCTAACAATCTTGCCTTAAGGCTCAACAGTAGACCACCACGATCAGACTCAATTCAAATGTATTTCCCCGGAATCGCTAGGCTTGTCAGGCCCTACCTATATGATGACAAAATAATCTCCACTTCACAAATTCTCAATATTTATTTTCTCCCCTCGTTGGCCTATGATACTCCATTAAGACCGTCATCTCAAACACAAATTGGAATCACAATTATTTCATCAGAGTTACTTCAATATTTTCATCACAAATTCATAACATCACTATTATAAATCACACATCATCATCATTACATAACTCATCACAAATTTAGAGCATCACTATCATCAATCGTACCTCATCACATAAACTTATCACAAATTTATAAAATCACAATTATTATTCATACATCATCTTCATCACATAAAATTATCACAACACATCCATCTTTTATTATCAGATCACATAAACTCATCTAACCAACCATATATATAAAATTAATTCGACACCCAATATCACAATAATATCACATACCACATATTTATAGAAATTAAATCAATCAACACCTTACAAATATTTCTATTCTATATTTTAATCTCACAAGTTCCCATATTTTTGCATTAATTAATTTATCACTCAAAGGGCTACTGTCGTACGTAGCAAGCCCCGGATGAATCGTTGGGAAATACGGTTTTCCCGTTCATCTCACAATATATTATACTCATGAATTCAAACACTCTCTCACCCCTTACCTTATTTCGACGCTTTCACACACGAATACGATTCCATGAGCAAACAGCCTTTGTTCTTTGACTCTTTATTCTTCAATCGATCTAACTCGACAGTCTATGGGTAAACGTCAAAAATAAATTATGAGAAACTACTCTAAAAACTAAATTCGAAATTCGGTCAAGGAAAATGACCATAAATCAAAAAACCAATCAGTGGATAATATAGCCACTTTTCACACGATCGTTTTGGCGTTGGTTTCACTTAAATTGGACTTATGATGAAGAAGAACAGTGCAAAATAAGGAATTCCATAGATGGCGAAGTCGGGTATTTTAGAGAAAAATTGGGGTGGTTAAAAATCTGGGAAAGTGTGTTTAATTGACTAGCTAGATGAATGAAATAACATACTAAAATTTGGACGTTGGAGAAAGTTTTCTGAACAGTCGTGAGACACCGACATCGATTTCCTATTTAATTCTCATTATTCCTGTAAGACCCTTAATTTTCAAACTCTAATTTATGCCATTTTAGTATATTTGGTGTTAAATTGCTGAGGCATTTAGCCCAATTTTAATTCATTTTGTGAATTAAATACCAAAAGCATATTTTATTAGAGTTTGTTTTATGTTGTTTATATATATATATATATATATATATATTTATATATATGTATTTAGATCCGGTGAGAATTATTTGGCGGGAAATAATCTATTTAAGTTACGGAGAATTTATTACCGGACTGTTTTGTTAAAAATATCTCTGGTTGTTGAAAATTTTACCTGTCAATTGAGTTGCGACGAGAGTAGATATTTTTATCAAAATAGTTGAGATGAGAGTGAAGTGATGTGTGTAAGAGTTTTAATTATTTTTGGTTTGGTTTAACTTTAATATGTATATAGTTATATTTATATGTATATATATATATATATGTATTAGTGGAAAGTTAGTAATATATATATAAAGTTAGTAAGTTATTTATATATATATATATATGAAGGCTAGGAATTAGAAAGAAAAGAAAAATGTTTCCCCCTGCTTCGTGAAATTCTTTTTCTTTCTCCTTTCTTCCTTCGTTCCATGAAAACGTGTGGGTGGTTTTCAAAACCACCAAACACAAAACCTCACATATCACCTAGATCCAAGCTTTATCTCGCGACGCGACTGAAGAGAAATTTGATCGTGATCACGTTGCGGTGCTTGGGAACTAATTTTCGCAGCTCTGTGCGAAGCGGGAATTTTACCGGAATTTTATCGCGGTGCCGTAATCGGCCGTTCGAGCTACCGTCGAGGTAAGGGCTCCTTCCAAATTTTTAGCTTGCATATAGGACTCTATATGTGTATTTGTGGGGTTTGATTTTGATGGGGTTATGTGTGAATTTGGGGAAAAGGAATTTAATGGGTTTTATGTAAGTTGTGGAAAAGAAATTTGATGGTTTGTGTTTAAAGATTTTGAGTTTTGATTTGGTGTATTATGGTTGAAAATGTTTGGAAAATAAATTTGGTGGGTTTGAGGTCAGATGTTGTGAGAAATGAATTTAAATGCATTTTGTGGGAAAAATGGTGAAATTGAATTTAATGAGTTTTGAGGTGTGGGTGATGGTGATTTTTACTTGGTGTGGTTGATATGTTTACGGGTAATTTGATGAAAGTTGAGATATGCTTGATGTTTGAAGAAATGGGGTTTTGAATAAATGCAATCTATGTGTGAATTTTGATTTGGTGTGAAATGAATTGATGAGATTGTGTATGTGGTGATTTGAATTCAATATGATTTGTGAATTCAATTTCATGTGATTTGAGGATTGTATGCGTTGAGTATGCTCTGTGTTAAATTTGAGAATCATTAGTGTTAAATGAGCATTAAAAATGGGGAATCTTTTAATAGCTTCATTTACTTAATGATTGTGGTGTCAAGAGTCAAAGTATGCTCATGCATTTCATAGTAGTGATAGTGGTGACCGGATGGGCCATGGGATGATTCCATGTGAATTGTTGGTTCATCTTATCCTTGCGAGGATTATCGCATCGGTGATAGTGGTGACCGGATGGGCCACGGGATGATTCCACGTGAATTGTTGGTTCATCTTATCCGTACGGGGGATGATTCCATGTGAATTGTTGGTTCATCTTACCCTTACATGGATTATTGCGTCGCGCTAACCTGTGAGAGGTTGCACATTAGTAAATCGTGCTAGCCTGTGAGAGACTGCACCTTGGTAATTAGTACTAGTCTGTGAGAGGCTGTACAATTATGATTTACGCCCCTTCGATGAGGGTTTTGTTGATATTCCGGAATCATGTGCATTGGCATATACGCATTGCATTAGGGTGCTTGGCACGCGAGTCATGTTTGACATGTTATGATGTTTGTATATGCGTACTTGATTGTGATGAGTGATTTGTGTTGTGTTGGTGTTTGTGATTGATTGAATTGGTGTTGAAAGTGTTGGAATGTTTTTGAAAGGGTTAAAAACTGATTTTCTGCTGTTTTGACAGGTGTATTCGACTACACCTGTGTTGTAGTCGAATACAGATGATTAAATTAGCTACTGACTTGATTTTTTTTGAAGTGTATTCAACTACACAAGGTGCTGTATTCGAATACAGTTGAATGGAATGCTGTATTCAAATACAGACAGGCTGTATTCGAATACAGTAGTGCTGTCAGTGCTGTTTTTGCTGTTTTTCTGCTGTTTTCGCAAGTGTATTCAACTACAAATAGGGTGTATTCGAATACAACAGTGTTGTTTGGTCCAAAACTTCATTTTTCAACCTCGTTTATGCATGTTTAACATATGTAAACCCTTTCTAGATGCATGCTAAGTTGAAGGGTGATTTTTATGCATAAAAAAAAATATAAATGCTATGTGATGTTTGTTAATTTCGGATTGGTGACCCTTTACAACTTTTGTGGAAATCTAGGCTTTGCCCTCAGATAAGAACCAGGGTCGATCTAAGGCGTGGCACAGTGATGGGTTGGTTGTGTGGCCGAAAGCAGGGGGCTTGATGCCGCTCGTGGATTCTCAGTACCCAGTCACCCTCAGATAGATTAATGATCAGCTTAGGGTTCTATTTAAGAATGTTATTTATTTCCCTTTCTTATTTCAAGTTGTTGTAGAAAAAGGAACTTGTGTATTTGAAACAAACTATTGGAGCCGGTGTACTTTATATTTGGATTATCAATTCAAAAACCTTTTTAATTTGTTGTAATTATGAGGAAATAAATTATGACTTTTGTCGTTTGAGTTAGGAGTTGGTAATTTGTATTACGACTTAAATGTTTTGTCCAAAAGTATTTTCTTCATTTATAGAGTTAACCTGGTGTTTTATCCATTTATTTTGAAAAAAAAAAATACACTCGCGCTTTTAAAAATCGGGGTGTTACAATTCCCGTTGCTACAGCCGCTGCCATGCCTTCCATTCCTGTAGCTCTACAATATGTTTTGTTAGGTTATTGCTAACCTAACCTATTGAACCAATTTTATTTCTTTACCGTATTTTTTTATTTTCACAAGGCCCAATTAATTACACACTTATTTTAACTTATTTATTTGTCATTAAAATAATATTTTTCAAAACATCAAATTAAAATAATTATATTTTGAAAATAGTTAAAATGACAAAATAAATAAATATAACATCAATATTTTAAAAATAAATTAATTAAAGTAGTTAACTTTTTAAAAATTACATATTACGAACAACTAAAACTCTAATATTCAAAATAATCAATATAATTATACTTATTTTACAAAATACTCATATTAAAATACTACCATTATTAAAGAATAATCAAAATCACAAAATAAATAAATATAACATTACTACTTTATATTAATTACTAAATCATAATAAATATATATATAAAATCACAATGCCACAACAAGTATACTTTATATTAAACTCAAATATACATTTCAACAATGATAACACAACAACTATAATTCTACTAAAAAAAACATTCTACTCATAACATACATCGATTATAGAATCTAAAATTTAGATAACTTTTCAAAAAGAGTTTGACTATTGAGATAATTCTTTTAAAAACTTTGTTTTTCTTCTCTTTCTCAATTAGTAGAAACTTTATCATTTGACCCCCTTTCTTTTTAATTAGTACTATTATATATCACTAATGAGTTCTTAAAATCTAAAATTCTAACATCAAGTTAAACTCTAATGAGTTCATAATATCATAATCAATATATCAATAATTTCAAACAAATATCCCAACACGCTCACATTTCAATATTCACACCATTCCCTAACCAACATAACAACAACTCTTTTTAATTTTCTTAAAAACAAGACATAATAAAACATGCTGTAAATTTTAAGCTATTTTAAACATTAAATAAAATCAATAGTATAGAATTATTGTTATTTTATAAATCAACAAAAATTCAACTCAATTTAATTTCTTTAAAATAATCAAGAGTAATTCAAATAAAAGTTATTTTCATCTTACAAAAATAAGTAATTTTTAACTCCTTCTAAATGTCATTTTAAAAAAATTCTAAGTTCTACCAACCTCTAATATTCAAGAATTACTATTGCTAATAATATGAATTTCATACTATTTAAAATCATGACGATCATTCTAAATCATTTTCAAAACCAATATCAAAACTCTACTCATATAGAGATGACCATCAACACTATAAAGTGATTTAAAGTTAACATTCACAATTTAAAATCGATTCTTTTCTTCACGCAAGCCAACAAAAAATCAAAATAAGAATTTTTTAGTCAAAATTAAAACTGTAAACATAAGAGACATAATTCCTATCTAACTCAAAGTTTAGAACGAAACATATTTTTTTTTCTCTAAATTGAGTTTCAACAAAATAATAATAATTTGTACCTAGTAAAAGTCAATACTTGAAGTTTTAAACATATAATTCATACGGAAATAAATGTTTCAATCAATTAGTTATTAGATTAAACACTTTAAACAGGTTCTAAATATTTTAAATTGGTTAAGGGTGAAAATGGAACTTTAAAACAAATAACTGGTGAGGTATGACATTTGATAACTAGGTTACATGAATGAGATTAATAACTTGAAACATCCAGGTGGTCAATCAAAATTATTATTTCCAACTATTCACATAAAATAAAAGTGCCAAAATCATAGTTCGGTAGAAAAGAACAAACAACAAGATCATTCAACAAGTAACCAACAAAATCTTGTCAACAATTAAAATTAATTCAAATCTTAACAAGTAATTTCATGGTTTATTTACTCACTTAGGTAGGAACTTAGAATCCATAACACAATCAAAGTAAGCAAATAATAAAACAGTTAATTAGTAATCTCAAAAATATGTATAATAATAGAAAAGCATATAACATTTAACACAATAATATAACAGGGAACCAAAGAAAACATGTTAGTGAAAATAATTATTACTCAAGAAAAACACAAGCGGCACAACTAACATTTGACTAACACGAAACCGACATTCGACCCACTCGGTCTGATTGGACAGACCTGCTCTGATACCACTAATGTGACACCCTAAACCCCAAAATAATATATAATAATTTATAGTAGAATTTTTAACTTTAATTCGCAGCGGGTAAAGCAAATACGTTTTCAAGGAAATAAAAACTTTGATAATTAATTTAAAATATCACGTTTCTCAAAAATCAAAAGGAACACTTTAAACTTTTTCCTCCTTCTTTTTAATTAGTACTATTATATATCACTAATGAGTTCTTAAAATCTAAAATTCTAACATCAAGTTAAACTCTAATGAGTTCATAATATCATAATCAATATATCAATAATTTCAAACAAATATCCCAACACGCTCACATTTCAATATTCACACCATTCCCTAACCAACATAACAACAACTCTTTTTAATTTTCTTAAAAACAAGACATAATAAAACATGCTGTAAATTTTAAGCTATTTTAAACATTAAATAAAATCAGTAGTATAGAATTATTGTTATTTTATAAATCAACAAAAATTCAACTCAATTTAATTTCTTTAAAATAATCAAGAGTAATTCAAATAAAAGTTATTTTCATCTTACAAAAATAAGTAATTTTTAACTCCTTCTAAATGTCATTTTAAAAAAATTCTAAGTTCTACCAACCTCTAATATTCAAGAATTACTATTGCTAATAATATGAATTTCATACTATTTAAAATCATGACGATCATTCTAAATCATTTTCAAAACCAATATCAAAACTCTACTCATATAGAGATGACCATCAACACTATAAAGTGATTTAAAGTTAACATTCACAATTTAAAATCGATTCTTTTCTTCACGCAAGCCAACAAAAAATCAAAATAAGAATTTTTTAGTCAAAATTAAAACTGTAAACATAAGAGACATAATTCCTATCTAACTCAAAGTTTAGAACGAAACATATTTTTTTTTCTCTAAATTGAGTTTCAACAAAATAATAATAATTTGTACCTAGTAAAAGTCAATACTTGAAGTTTTAAACATATAATTCATACGGAAATCAATGTTTCAATCAATTAGTTATTAGATCAAACACTTTAAACAGGTTCTAAATATTTTAAATTGGTTAAGGGTGAAAATGGAACTTTAAAACAAATAACTGGTGAGGTATGACATTTGATAACTAGGTTACATGAATGAGATTAATAACTTGAAACATCCAGGTGGTCAATCAAAATTATTATTTCCAACTATTCACATAAAATAAAAGTGCCAAAATCATAGTTCGGTAGAAAAGAACAAACAACAAGATCATTCAACAAGTAACCAACAAAATCTTGTCAACAATTAAAATTTATTCAAATCTTAACAAGTAATTTCATGGTTTATTTACTCACTTAGGTAGGAACTTAGAATCCATAACACAATCAAAGTAAGCAAATAATAAAACAGTTAATTAGTAATCTCAAAAATATGTATAATAATAGAAAAGCATATAACATTTAACACAATAATATAACAGGGAACCAAAGAAAACATGTTAGTGAAAATAATTATTACTCAAGAAAAACACAAGCGGCACAACTAACATTTGACTAACACGAAACCGACATTCGACCCACTCGATCTGATTGGACAGACCTGCTCTGATACCACTAATGTGACACCCTAAACCCCAAAATAATATATAATAATTTATAGTAGAATTTTTAACTTTAATTCGCAGCGGGTAAAGCAAATACGTTTTCAAGGAAATAAAAACTTTGATAATTAATTTAAAATATCACGTTTCTCAAAAATCAAAAGGAACACTTTAAACTTTTTTCTCCTATAAAATAGTGCAATCTCCATAAAATTTGATTGAAGTATAATTACTTGATTTAATTCTAAAAACTTACTAGTACTTATATGGTTTTCATACAAAAAGTCGTTTCAAATTAAATAAGTAAAATACACATTACAACCCTTATTCCCGGTATCACCTACTAGAGTAGGGTACCTCCCAACTTGAACTTAAAGATTCATTAACTTGTAACAAGGCCCAATTAATTACACACTTATTTTAACTTATTTATTTGTCATTAAAGTAATATTTTTCAAAACATCAAATTAAAATAATTATATTTTGAAAATAGTTAAAATGACAAAATAAATAAATAAATAAATATTTTATCACATGTATTCTAAAAGCATTTTAACACCAATTTAATTATTTAAAATCATATTTCATTATTAAAATAGTTTATTATAAAATTAGGGGTGTTACAGCTATAAAAGGCTTTTAAAAAAATAAAATAAGGAGGTCGTTTAAAGCGCTTTTGGAAGGCTTCTAAAAAAGTGTTGTAATAGGCTTTTAAAAAATAAAATAAAGAGGTATTTTGCAGCGCTCTTTCAAAAAAGCGTTGTAATAGGGTTTTATATATATCCCGATAGTAGTAAATCGCTTCAGTTTCTCTTCATTACGTAATCTTCCCTACGAACTTTTGGCATTGTCAAACCTCCTCCTCTTCATTGTCCTTCTCATTGCGAACCTACTATCCCTACGAACCCTATGGCGAACCATCTCCATCTTCGTTACTATCCCTACGAACATTACGTACTCCATATGAACCCTCATTACGTATTTCTGAGAACCCTACTCTGTCCTACGAACCATTCGTATTCTGCGCACTCTTCTCGTTGTTCCTTCTTAAGCAAAGTCGTAACCCTTCAGGTATTTTTGCGCACTCTTTAGGTATTGTATTTATTAATTTTTTGTTATCACTAAACTGCATGTGAACTTATACTGCTACGTACTTAGACTACTGCATGATGAACTTGTTGTAGATAAATAGATTCCAACAAGGATTTAGATCGTCAAAATGAGGAAGTTGTCAACACTAAGACTTATGAAAACGAAGTTAAACATGGTGCAACCATTATGCAAAAGGTCATCAAAGCAAAAGTAATGGCATTAAATTTGAGGTATACTATACTTTGTTTGCTGTTTATTTTTTTATCTTTTTTGAAAGCATGTACCAACTCTAGGAGTTTATTAGGTGGGATGGAATGAAAGTGGCCAGCCAATTGAGCCCAACAGTTCCATGCTGGTAAGTTATATTGGTGCAGCTGTTCGTCAGAATATCCCAATTACAATTGACAATTGGAAAGATAAAGCTTTGAAGGATGCAAAAGGTATATTGTGAAATGATATACAATGTAACATTTTTACTCCACTTTTTTGTTACTTATAACTTTTTCCATTGTAATACTTTTACTCAAACTATATCTTTATTTGGTTTGCAGTCAGCTTTTGATGTTGATGAGGTGAGAAAAAATTGCGTGCTTAGAGTTTTGGAAATGTGAATGTTGAAGCTCCAAAAATATATAAACACTATATATCAAATGAAGAATGGAGCTCTTTTGTAGCTAAATGTGCAGATCCCGCGTTTGTGGTAAGTGATTAATTTATTAGCATTTGTGTTTTATTATTCATATTCATAGCATATTTTAATTTTTTACACGATTGTTATTTTTTTTATATAGAGTATAAGTACGGCAAATCGCGAGAGGGCCAAAAATCCAACGCATCCATACAAAAAATCTCGTATGGGGTATGCACATTTAGAGCCAAAAATTGTAAGTAAACATCACTTTTATACAATGTGGTACATTATAAACTATAGTTTCTAACTAATATTTTGTTTATGATCTTAACGAATAGCTTTTATTTATGTCTTAATGAATAGCTACAAGAGACCCAATCCGATCAACCATTGGGTCGTCATATTTTGTGGAAGGAGGCTCGTGTGAATAAAGATGTAATTGTTGATAATGAAAATGTTCAAAAAGTGATACAACTTTGTGTAAGTATATTATCACTTTAATATTTTTTAATATTGTATTTTAAAAATGATATTGAACTTATCTTTTTAATCCTACATGTATTTTAGGAGAATCTAGAACAAAGTTATGAAAATCAAGAGGACAATAAACAAGTTAGTTGCAGGGACATACTTGGTAAAATATTTAATGTTCCTGAATATTCTGGCCGTGTGAGGGGTAAAGGATTTGGCGTAATTCTAAAAAGCTATTTTTCACAAGAGAAGCGCACAAATCCATCTAATGAAGAAGTACTAGAGAAGCTGAAAATCCTAATGGAGCAAGTGGCATTCTTGGTGAAGACGAATAAAGAAAAGTGACTTCCGGATCTCCAACGTGAAATATAAATGGAGAGTGAAAAGGGCAAGTTGCAACATTGGTCTTAAAAGTCTTCCCGAGGTAATTATTTACTTAATAAAATAAGAAATTCATTCAACCTAATTGTTTCAGATACTTATGTATTAACCATTGATTTAGGGTGTCTCTACGTGCGTGCTGTATTTATCCTCCTCTACTCATTGCAAGGTTGGAAAAGGAACATTGTACAATACCTTGGGAGAAGTATTGCAAACCACTCCAATCCCTGCCGGCTGTAACACCCTAAATTTTATAATAAATTATTTTATTAACTAAATAAGATTCTAAATAATTAATTTGATGTTAAAATTATTTTAAAATAAATGTTGATAAATTTTGTTACTAATTTTCGTTATATGGATGTTTTCTATGATGTGCTAGTTTGATACATATTATATTAAATGAGTGATGTAAATAATAAATATTTTATTATATTATTTTATATATTTTCTAAAAATAATAGTATTTTAGTGTAATATTTTACGTGTATATGCGCGTACCCAATTAATGCAATACTTTCTGCGCGTTTGATTGATGTTAAGTGTGCACGTAGTTATATTTCAATTATTTATAACTATTCTCTATTTTTAGAAATTTATTTTATAAATAATTATATTGAGATAGTAGTAATATTGTGCACGTAGTTATGGCATTGTGATTATATATATATATATATATATTATGATTTAGTAATTAATATAAAGTGTTGATGTTATATCTATTTATTTTATAATTTCGGATATTCTTTTTAATGATGATAGTATTTGGAAAAAATAAATATAATTATAGTGATTATGAGAGTCTTGATTATTAGTGTATTTTAAAAGATTAATTACTTTAATTACTTTATTTTATAAAATATTAATTTTGAAATATTAGTTATATTTTAGTAATTAAACTGTGTTAAAAAAAAAGTGTTAAAGATATTAGTATCAGTAATTATTGGTTTGATTTTAAAAATAAATAAATAAATAAAATAAAACTCTAGTGTTTTTGGTTCTTTATACTTACATTTGCTTTTTTGATTAGTAATTACTAACACCTTTTGAAATGGGCTAAACCCAACACCCATCTCCTAGTAAAACTCACGTGGATACATCCCGAGATAGTCCTATTTTCTTAATCTTCTAAAATACACCCAGCCTAATGCTCCTTCCCAATTGTGCCGCATCGCACTAACCTAACATTCTCCAATTTTGTTTGGTTCATTCCCTAATAGCAAGATAAAGAAACTTCCTCCCTTCTTCACATATACCCCTCAAGCAAAAATCCCAATTCCCTCTTCTTCTCCAACGGTGTGCCACCATGAGTTGTGTTTCCTGCCACTACGTGATTGTGGTTGGTCACGGTGGATCGTTATATCCAACCCTTTATTCTTTTGGAAGAATAGCGACCTAATCAACAGTTTTTCGTCCTTTGGTGGACTTTCTGTTTCAGCACTTAATTGCCAACACTTTTGTTGTTTAAAAAAAAAATGACGTTATGTTAGAATTCCCCTCGTCAAAATCTTCAAGAAGCACTGCTCATTTTCGTTTTTTGGTGAAGTTGATTTTGGACGCTTCCGACGCTTCAACGAGTCAGTGAGACTTTTCTGCAATTTTTCTGTAGTTATGACTCCATTTTTACTCCTAAAATTATTATTAACATTGAACTTTATGCTCTGCATAATTTATCAGTCGTGTGTCGATGATTTTGTGAGCTCGCCATTTATTTTTGGATCGTTCGCTGTACGTTGTTGGTCTGTTGTTGCTGCTGAAAACTCTCATTGATTTCTGTGTTTGAGAAATCGTCGAAATAAGTTAAGGGGTGAAAGAGCGTTTGAATTCATGAGTATAATATATTGTGAGATGAACGGGAAAACCGTAGTTCCCAACGATTCATCCGGGGCTCGCTATGTACGCCAGTAGCCCTTTGAGTGATAAATTAATTAATGTGAAAATATAAAAATTGTGAGATTAAAATGTGGAATAGAAATATTTATAAGGTGTTGATTGATTTAATTTCGTTAAATGCGTAGTATTTGATATTATTGTGATATTTGATTTCAAATGAATTTGGTGCATATGTTTGATTAGACGAATTTATGTGATGTGATAATAAAATATGGATGCTTGGTACGATATATGTATGCGTGATGATAATGATGATTTTTGATTGATGATAGTGATGTTATAAAATTGTGATGAGTTTATATGATGATTATGATTATGTATGATTAATGATGTTATAAAATTGTGATGATAATATTGAAGTACCCCAAAATTGATGAAATAGTGATGATTTATAAAGATGATCCTCTTAATGGAGTAGTCTAAGATAATGAGAGGAGAAAATAAATATTGAGAATTCGTGATGTGGAGATTATTTTGTCATCATATAGGTAGGGCCTGACAAGCCTAGTGATTCCGGGGAAGTACAACTGAATTGAGCCTGATCGTGGTGTCTACTGTTGAGCCTTAAGGCAAGATTGTTAGATCTCGGAGGTATTCGGGTGGGGAATTCCTAGGTGACTTGGAGGTAGCACTCCAAATGTCGGGAGCTACCATGCAACACACGTTTACCTCGACTGTCGCATATATGTGTCTCGGGTTGAGTTGAGGGGATCTATGAGGACAGAGCTAATTTGAATTGTCCATCCACCAAGATGGTGGCATAGTATCAAGCCTCCTTACCAAGTACTTCAGAGTTAGAATGGTACCACATTGTGAAGTAGAGTCTATTTATTTTCTAGATTAAGACTGTCATCTCAAACACCAATTGGTATCACCACCATTTCATCAACTATGGGTTACTTCAATATTCTCGTAACAAATTTATAACATCCCTATCATTAATCATACATCATCATCATCACATAAATTCATCACAAATTTATATCATCACTATCATCAATCATACATCATCACATAAACTTATCACAAATTTATAACATCACAATTATTAATCATACATCAACATCATCACATAAAATTATCACAATGCATCCATCTTTTATTATAACATACACATAAAAGTCATTTGACACCCAATATCACAATAATATTCAATGCCACACATTTAAAGAAATTAAATCGATCAACACCTTAAAAATGTTTCTATTTCACAATTTCCATATTTGCACATTAATTAATTTATCCCTCAAAGGGCTACTGTCGTACGTAGCGAAACCCGGATGAATCGTTGGGAAATACGGTTTTCCATTTATATGCACGTAGATATATTTCAATTATTTATAACTATTTTCTATTTTTAGTTATTTATTTTATAATTAATTATCTCGGAATAGTAGTGATATTGTGTTTGATTTCCTTTATTTTTATATACTTGTTATGAGATTGTGATTTTATATATATTTATTATGATTTAGTAATTAATATAAAGTTTTGATATTATATTTATTTATTTTATAATTTCGACTATTCTCAAATGATGGTAATATTTTAATTCGACTATTAGGAAAAATAAGTATTATTATAGTGTTTATTTGGAAAATGAGAATTTTGATTATTAATGTATTTTAAAGATTAATTACTTTATTTTATAAAATATTAATTTTGAAATATTAATAATATTTTAGTAATTAAATTGTGTTTAAAAAAATAGTTTTGGTAAATGTTTATTTAATTTAAAAACAAATAAATAAATAAAAGAAGAAGTAAAGTGTGTTTTTACGGGTTAGCTTATATGGAAGGCTAAAACCTAATTGAATAATAATAAACAAAATTAATTGAAAAGGGAAAAGAAATAAAATTTTGAGAAAGTGAGGAGGAGAAGAGAACTATTGGCGGCAGCACATAGAAAAGGAAGAAAATCGGTCCCGACGATCGATAACTGTCCAGAAAAACTTACTCCGTTTTCGTCCAAATTTCAGTATGTCATTTAATTTATTGAGTTAGTCAATTAAACACAATTTTCCAGATTTTTAACAACCCCAATTTCTCTCTAAAATACCTGACTTCTTCGTTTGTAGAATTCGTTATTTTGCACCGTTTTTCTTCACCGTAAGTCCAATTTTAGTGAAACCAACGCCAAAACGATCGTGTGAAAAGTGGCTATATTATCCACTGATTGGTTTTCTGATTAATGTTAAGATTCCTTGACCGAGTTTCGAAATTAATTTTAGAGTGCCTCCTCATAATTTATTTTTAACGTTTACCCATAAATTGTCGAGTTAGATCGATTAAAGGACAAAGAGCCGACGAACAAAGATTGTTTGCTCGTGGAATCGTATTCTTGTGGGAAAGCATCGAAATAAGGTAAGGGGTGAGAGAGCGTTTGAATTCATGAGTATAATATATTGTGAGATGAACGGGAAAACCGTATTTCCCAACGATTCATTCGGGGCTCGCTACGTACAGCAGTAGCCCTTTGAGGGATAAATTAATTAATGTGCAAATATGGAAATTGTGAGACTAAAATGTAGCATAGAAATATTTGTAATGTGTTGATTGATTTAATTTCTTTAAATTGTGGTATTTGATATTATTGTGATATTGGGTGTCGAATGAGTTTTAGGTATATGTTTGATTAGATGAGTTATGTGATGTGATAATAAAAGATGGATGCATTGTGATAATTTTATGTGATGATGATGATGTATGATTAATAATTTTGATGTTATAAATTTGTGATATGTTTATGTGATGATAGTGATGCTATAAATTTGTGATGAGTCTATGTGATGATGATGATGTGTGATTAATGATAGTGATGTTATAAATTTGTGATGAGAATATTGAAGTAACCCCATAGTTGATGAAACAATTGTGATTCCAATTTGTGTTTGAGAAGACGGTCTTAATGGAGTATCATAGGCCAACGAGGGGAGAAAATAAATATTGAGAATTTGTGAAGTGGAGATTATTTTGTCATCATATAGGTAGGGCCTGACAAGCCTAGTGATTCCGGGGAAGTACAACTGAATGAGCCTGATCGTGGCAGTCTGCTGTTAAGCCTTAAGGCAAGATTGTTAGACCTTGGAGGTTTTCGGGTGGGGAATTCCTAGGTGACTTGGAGGTAGCACTCCAAATGTCGGGAGCTGCCATGCAACACACATTTACCTCGACTGTCGCGTATATGTGTCTCGGGTTGAGTTGAGGGGATCTATGAGGACAAGGCCAGTTTGAATTGTCCATCCACCGGGATGGTGGCATAGTATCAAGCCTCCTAACCAAGTACTTCAGAGTTAGAATGGTACCACATTGTGAAGTAGAGTCTAAGCTCATGCATAGCATTGCATTTTCTTGTGATTGTTTTGTTGTGATTAACGTGTATCGCATGTGATTATAATATCTCTTAGACGATTTGATGTTATAGTGAAATGTATTGATTTTCCTTGATTTTGATTTTGACTTTGACTTTATTATGTGATGTTATTCCTCGAATAATGTTTGTTTAATGATATGGTTTATTTATGATCAAATGCGTGTTCTTCTTACTTATATTATACTATTAACATGATTTCGAAACTCACCTTCTTCGTTGTTTGTGTTTGACTGGTTTGGCCTTGCGTTTGCGAAATCGCAGTTGTTACAGGTTAATGAATCTTGAAGTTCAAGTTGGGAGGAACCCCGCTCTGATAGGTGATACCGGGAATAAGGGTTGTAATTTGTATTTTACTTATTTAATTTGAAACAACTGTTTGTATGAAAACATTATAAGTACTAGTAAGTTTTTAGAATTAAATCATGTAATTATACTTAAATTAAGCTTATTGAGATTGCACTATTTTATAGGAGTAAAGAAGTTTAAAGTATTCCTTTTGATTTTTGAGAAACGTGATATCCTAAATTAAAAATAAAAGTTTTTATTTTCATGGAAACCTATCTTTATTTATCCGCTGCAAATTTTATTGAAATATGATATAAATTGTTATATATATTATTTTGGGGTTTAGGGTCTCACAATATTAACCTAACTCATTGAACTCCATTTTATTTTATTAAAATAAATGAGTGAAACCTATTGTAACACCCCAAATTTTATAATAAATTTTTTTATTAATTAAATAGGATTTTAAATAATTAATTTGATATTAAAATTATTTTAGAATATATGTTGATAAATTTGGTGATTAAATTTTGTTATATGGGTGATTTCTATCATCTGTTAATTTTATATATATTGGACTAAATGAGTAAGAAAAATAAGACATACTATAATTTTTATTTATTTTTATATATTTTTCTAAAAATAATAGGATTTTAGTGTAAATATTTTAGAGAATAAGATTTAAGCGATTTTATGTGTTTATGCGAGTTGGTAATTAATGTGATATTTTATTGTGCGATTGACTAATATTAAATATGCACTTAATTATATTTAATTAATTCTAAATACATTTTATTTTAATTATTTATTTTATAAATAATTATCTTAGGATATTAGTAATGTTTTGAAAATTAAATGATGTTTGGGGGAGTATTAAAAATGAGAAAAATGAGATTAAGTAACTATTAATTTTGTTTTAGCAAAATAAAAATAATAATAGTAAAACATAAAATAAATAAGGGGATCAATGAGCTTGACCCATGTATGTGATCCCTAATAAAATAAAATAAGGGAGCTACTTGTAGCCGTCGCCGTATAAGGGAGAGGAAACACAACAACGCTATCGTTGGCACACTGCTCTAGAAAACTTTTACCATTTTTGTTCAAATTTCAGTTTGTTGTTTCACTCATTTAGTTAGTCAAATAAACCCAATTTCTCAGATTTTTAACCATCCAAATTTCTCTCTAAAATACCCAACTTCTCCGTTATGCAATTCGTTATTTTGCACCGTTCTTCTCCACCGTAAGTCCGATTTGAGTGAAACCAATACCAAAACGATCGTATGAAGTGGTTATATTATCCACTGATTGGTTTTCTGATTTATGGTAAGTTTCCTTGACCGAATTTCGAAATTAATTTTAGAGTGCCTTCTCATAATTTATTTTTAACGTTTACCCATAAACTGTGGAGTTAGATCGATTGAAGGACAAAGAGTCAATGAACAAAGGTTGTTTTCCCGTGGAATCGTATTCGTGTGTGAAAGCGTAAGAAATAAGGTAAGGGGTGAGAGAGCGTTTGAATTCATGAGTATAATATATTGTGAGATGAACGGGAAAACCGTATTTCCCAATGATTCATCCGGGGCTCGCTACGTATGGCGGTAGCCCTTTGAGGGATAAACTAATTAATGTGCAAATATGGAAATTGTGAGATTAAAATATAGAATAGAAATATTTGTAAGGTGTTGATTAATTTAATTTCTATAAATGTGTGGTATTTGATGTTATTGTGATATTGAGTGTTGAATTAATTTTATGTATATGTTTGATTAGATGAGTTTATGTGATGTGATAATAAAAGATGAATGTGTTGTGATAATTTTATGTGATGATGATGATGTATGAATAATAATTGTAATTTTATAAATTTGTGATAAGTTTATGTGATGAGGTACAATTGATGATAGTGATAATCTAAATTTGTGATGAGTTATGTAATGATGATGATGTGTGATTTATAATATGTTATGTATTTGGGATGAAAATATTGAAGTAACCCTTGATGAAATCACTGTGATTCCAATTTGTGTTTGAGATGATGGTCTTAATGGAGTATCATAGGCCAACGAGGGGAGAAAATAAATATTGAGAATTTGTGAAGTGGAGATTATTTTGTCATCATATAGGTAGGGCCTGACAAGCATAGTGATTCCGGGGAAGTACAACTGAATTAAGCCTGATCGTGGCGGTCTACTATTGAGCCTTAAGGCAAGATGGTTAGACCTTGGAGGTTTTCGGGTGGGGAATTCCTAGGTGTCGGGAGCTACCATGCAACACACGTTTACCTCGACTGTCGCGTATATGTGTCTCGGGTTGAGTTGAGGGGATCTATGAGGACATGGCCAATTTGAATTGTTCGTCCACCGGGATGGTGGCATAGTATCAAGCCTCCTAACCAAGTACTTCAGAGTTAGAATGGTACCACATTGTGAAGTAGAGTCTAAGCTCATGCATTTTATTGTGATTATTTTGTTGTGATTAATATGTATCGCATGTGATTATAATTTCTCTTACACGATTTGATGTTACAGTGAAATGAATTGATTTTTCTTGATTTTGACTATGACTTTATTATGTGATGTTATTCCTCGAATAATATTTGTTTAATGATACGGTTTATTTATGATCAAATGCGTGTTCTTCTTACTTATATTATACTATTAACATGATTTCAAAACTCACCTCATTCGTTGTTTGTGTTTGACTGGTTTGGCCCCGCGTTTGCGAAATCGCAGTTGTTACAGGTTAATGAATCTTGAAGTTCAAGTTGGGAGGAACCCCGCTTTGATAGGTGATACCGGGAATAAGGATTGTAATTTGTATTTTACTTATTTAATTAGAAACAACTTTTTGTATGAAAACCTTATAAGTACTAGTAAGTTTTTAGAATTAAATCAAGTAATTATACTGAAATCAAGCTTATTCAGATTGCACTATTTTATAGGAGTAAAGAAGTTTAAAGTGTTCCTTTTGATTTTTGAGAAACGTGATATTTTAAATTAATTATAAAAGTTTTTTTTCCCTTGAAAACATATTTTCTTTATCCGCTGCGAATTAAAAAAAAATTCTATTATAAATTATTATATATTATTTTGAGGTTTAGGGTGTCACATTAGTGGTATCAGAGCCTGGTTTGTCCAATCAGGTCGAGTGGGTTATGTGTCCGTCGTTTGTTAATCAATTCTGATTTAGCCAATTGTGTTTACCCGTTCCCTGTTAAGTGCTGAAATGCCTACCTATTATTGTTCTGGTGAGTGCTATGTATTTTTCCATTGCAATACATGATTTTTGAAAGATGATTGTTAATTGTTTAGATAATTGTTAAAGTTCACTACTTGTTCGTTCTTGTTGTGTTGTGTATTTGTTGAGATTTGAGTAAATTTGAATTGTTGACATGATTACATTAATTACTTATTTAGAATACTTGTTGCTTGTACGCCTAACTATGATTTTCTACTATCTTATTCTAACGTGAATAGTTAAAATAATTTTTTTGATTAGCTAGCTATATGTATGAAATTATTAATTTAATCGATCTAGTACTAATTATCGATTGATATACTTTGCCTTTTGGGGGCGTAACATGATTATTAATTTCATATCATTAATAATAATAATTCTTGAATATAAGAGGTTGCTAGACTTTTGGGGGCGTAACATAATTATTTTGAAGGTGTTAGTGTTGATTTATTTTGTAAAATAAAAATAACTTTTGTTTGAATTATTCTTGATTATCTTAAAGAAATTAAATTGAGTTGAATTTTTGTTGATTTATAAAATAACAATAATTTTGTACTACTGATTTTATTAAATATTTAAAATAGATGAAAATTTACACCATATTTTACTACGTGTTGTTTTTAAGAAAATAAAAAAGGATTTGTTGTTATGTTTGTTTAGAGGGTGAATATGGAATTGTGAGCGTGTTGGGATATTTGTTTGAAATGATTGATTTAGATATTATGAACTCATTAGAGTTTAACTTTCTATTAGAGAGTGATTTATAATGGTACTAAAAAAAAGGTCACATGATAAAATGTCTACTAATTGAGAAAGAGAAGAAAAAAAAAGTTTTTTTTTAAAAAAAAATATTGATTTTAAAGCGTGGATTTTAATTTTAAATCACTTGAAAGTGTTTATGGTTGTATCTAAATGATTGATGTTTTTATATTGCTTTTGAAATCAATTTAGGATGTTCGTCATGATTTTGAAATAGTATAAATTTCATATTATTAGCAATAGTAATTCTGGAATAATCAAGGTTGGTTGAATTTTTAAAGTTAGACTTTTAGAAAAAAAAAAAATTGTGAAGGAATTAAAGTTGATTTATTTTATAAAAGGAAATATTTTATGTTTGAATCATTGTTGACTTATTTTAGAGAATTTAACTGTGTTGAAGTTGTGTTGATTCTTAAAATAATAAATA
>JBBPBQ010000004.1:17101990-17299488 GCA_037974755.1 Cicer yamashitae | reverse complement strand
ATATATATATATATATTTCTGATGATTTTATTTAAAATTCAGATTCGCAACACAAGAAATAAAATATAATTTACGCCAAGTTTTACTATGTGTTGTTTTTAAGAAATTCTAAAAGATTTGTTGTAAAAATAGATTTTGTATCTACTTTTATATACATGATTTGATTTTATTTCAAATATAGGTTGAAAAAAATGATTTTAAGAGTGCTTAAATATTTTGAGAGGTATTTTGGTGGTTAAGGTATTGGTAAAATTTTAGTAATCTTATTGATTTTAGAAATAGTTAAAAAAAATAAATAAATCGTAAGATTTATTAAGAAGTAATCCAAGGAAAAGTTTGAAATTCTGAAGAAAAATTATTTTATAGTATTAAAAGATTAGTGATCCTTTTAAAATAATTTAAGTGTTTGAAATCAAATTTTAGAGTATTGATTAACCACTAAAATGATTTATGTACTACGAGATTTATTTAGTTTTATGATTGTTATATTAACTTCGAGTAAAAATAGTCGCTTACTTTACCAGCTTATTGAAAAATCTTTGTTTAAATTTTTGTTAAATGATAAAGATTGATGCAAAAAAAAAAACAGTTAATTTATAATTTAATAGTGATAAATTTATGATGCCAATTATTGAATCACTTATATGCATGTATATGTGATTAGGTGAATGTGAAAGTGTTTGTGTTTCAGGCGTTCTAAGCGTTGAGAATTTGTGAAACATAAACACTTTCATTTGGTGATTCATATTGCATGTATTGTTGTAACTAGTTGAAAATTATGAATAAATTATTGGAAATGTGTAATTAAGTGGGTTTTTTAACTTGAAGTAAGGAGTAGAAGTTGTGGCGCCGTCTTCGCACTCCTGAACCACATTAAAGATACTTTAACTACCCATGTTTGAATTTGAATGACTATAGTTATAGTTGCTTTAACTAATTGACTCCATGAGTAGGAGGGACTAGCTACCCCAATGACTCATCGTCGATAAAAGAGGCAAAAATTGTTGAGACAAAATCTCTCTCAAATGATTTTAATGATAAAAAAATTACTTAAGAGATTATAATTGTGTTTTATGACTAATCTGTGCTTTTGAGTGGATTTATAGTAGAAAACAGGTTACTCATCATAAAGACTAAAAGGAAGAAAATCTGACTCAAAACCACCATATTTGCAAACTAGAGGATGGGATGAATCTGTGAGAGGATGACCTCTTAAATACATAATACTCATCCAGCAACGTAACCATGATTTTTAATCATGCTGAGAAGTCATAATAGTAACCAAGAATGACCAAATAAAGCACATTATTCAAAGAGGTCATAAAGCAAATTTGAACTAGTACGAGGTTGGGTAGTACTAGGTGAGAGGACGGCTAGTACTAGGTAAAAGGTTGGACAAATTTTCACATCATTCTCCAAAAGTTGAATTCAACCTAGTATTACAACATTCAGACGGCTGTAACTCACATAGTCAAAGAAATAGCCTTCATATCTTGGAGAAAGAAAAAGTGAAAAGGACCAAGTACCTAGGAGGTTTGAACCTCATGGCCGAAGATGGACTGTATCTGTCCAAGACAGCGGGATGGCAGTTTTGTAAATTCAGCTCAAAGACCATTGGACTCTTTGATCAAGTCCCCAACGGTCATAAAAATGTTTGACACATGGAAGAGCACCACAAGACCTCTATAAAAGGCAGCAAGCTCTTCATCATCAAACACACAACAATATTGCAGAAAAAGATCAAAAATCTTAAATCAATCATAAGCAATATTCATCCTCTCTTTATACATTCTACATTCATACACTAGATCTTTGAAATATCTTTTTAGAAAGTGTTTAAGTAAAGAGAAAGAAATCATACTCATATCATTCTGTAATTTTCAAGTAAGTTGTACTTGAAAATATTTGAAACTTGTAAGGAACAAGGTTGTAAGCTTGGTGAAGCTTAAGAATACACAAAGTGTAATCATCCTCTGCAAGAGGTTGATCTGATTGATCATTAGTGAAATCTCACAAGTGTGTGAGGACTAGACGTAGCCATCTTTGGGTGAATCAGTATAAAAGTTGTGTGTCTCTCTCTTTATACTCTCCTTGCATTTATTCTGTTCTTATTTAAAGTTTGAATTTCTTTCCTCAAGTTTGCATCCTCTCTGAGAGGTCAGTAATTCAAAAACTCTTTAAAACATTTTTAAACGCCAAAATCCCTATTCAGCCCCCCTTTCTAGTGATATTTAGCTCCATCAATTGGCATCAGAGCAAGGTTCTCTAGAAAAATTACATCTAACCGTGTAAGAGAAAAAGATCAAAAGAAAAATGTCAAAAGCTAAGTATGTTCCAAAAGGAGGATCATCCAGCAGACCTCCCTATTTTGATGGTACAGATTACTACCACTGGAAAGGTAAGATGAGACTGTTTCTCATATCACAAGATAACAACATGTGGTATGTTGTTGAAAACGGGGATCATGTCATCAGAATCAACAACATAGATGCAACCTCCGACGAGAAACCTCAAGCACAGTGGACGGCTGATGAAAATGCTAAGGTACTGTTAAACTCTAAATCTCATTTATTTTTAACGTATGCTTTGAGCAGGGAAGAATACGATAGAGTTGAAGAATGCAAAAACGCCAAGGAACTATGGGACACTCTAAAGATTCATCATGAAGGATCAAGCCATGTAAAAGAAGCAAGGATTGACATGGGAGTAAGAGAATTCGAATTATTCGAAATGAAGGAGGAATAAATGATTGATGAAATGTTCTCAAGGCTCACAATCATACTAAACAACTTGAGATCTCTTGGAAAGGTATACTTTGTTCAAGAGAGGATAAGAAAAATCCTAAGGAGTTTACCAAAAGAATGAAGACCAATGGTGACTGCCATCACAGAAGCAAGAGACTTGGCCAACATGAAGCTAGAGGATCTGGTTGGAACTCTAAGAGCTCATGAACCACTGTTGCTGGCTGACAAACCAAGCAAAAAGGGAAAGATGATTGCTCTAAAATCAAGTCAAACAAAAAGCTCATCCTCCAAGAGGACTAAAGAAGCCATAAATAAGGAAAGCCCAGAGTATCCTCTATCTGAGGAAGAGGATGATAAATCGTAGAGGACAGGACAAAAGATCTCCTCAAAAAGAAAAAAACTGACAAAAGTCAGATTACTTGTTTTGGATGCAACAAACTAGGTCACTACAAAACTGAGTGCCCTCTAAACAAAAAGAACTCAAGAAGATTTCCCTACAAAAATAAATCTATGATGATCACGTGGGATGATAGTGACGATTCATCCTCTGAGCAAGACAAGGAAGAAGAGGCCAACCTCTGTCTCATGACAAAAATAGAAACTGAAAAGGTAATGATATCTGAACCTTGTCCTACTTGTGAACAATTAGAAATAGAATTTGAAAATCTTTTAAATGACTCGAACACTTTGTCTCATAAATGTGGTTTTCTTAAAAATCAACTTTATGAAATAAAGAAACTCAACGAGGAACTTCAAGCTAAGAATAAGAAATATGAACAAACCATTCGAGACTTGCAGTTATCTCATCAGAAGTTGTCTGAGCAACAATCTATTTTAAACAAAAGGAATGTCAAAACTCATATTCCAAAAGAGGATGCAGAAAAGGAAATTTTGAAAATAGAGGTTGAAGAACTCAAAAATGATATTACCAACTTTGTTAAATCCACTGATACTTTTCAAAAGATAGTCGGATCACAATATGGAATCTTTGACAAAGCTGGTATTGGATTTAAAAGTTCTCAAAAACAAAAATTATATGAAAACTTCTTCATTCCTAAGAAACAAGAGGATAGGCCAAGATGCACCTTTTGCAAAAAAATTTGGACATACTTTCAAAAGATGTCATGCCAAGAAAAGGGCAGACAACATAAAGAAAGGATGTTCATTCTGTGGTAAACATGGGCATCACGATTCCGTTTGTTATCATAAAAGAAAATTCCTCACAAGAGGAAGAACTAACCAACAAGGACCCAATTCTATATGGGTACCTAAGTCATTATTAAACTCAAACACAGGTACATCCTCTGATCAACAAAAGGAAGCCCTGGTTCTTGGACAATGGCTGCTCAAGGCATATGACAGGGGATAGACATTGCTTTATTTCCTTTGAAATAAAGGATGGAGGATCGGTCACATTTGGAAACAACGATAAAGCTCAAATAAAAGGTACTGGTATCATTGGTAAAAATAATTCTGCCAACATTGAAAATGTACAGTATGTGGATGGTTTAAAACATAACTTGCTCATTATTAGTCAACTATGTGATAGTGGATTTGAAGTTATTTTTAAGCCTAATCTATGCGAGGTTAAACACTCATCCTCGGGAAGAGTTTTCTTTTCTGGTTTTAGAAAAAAGAATTTATATGAGTTATATCTGGATGATTTGCCTACTGAATCTTGTTTTGTATCCATTGAAAAGGATAAATGGATATGGCACAAACGAGCCGATCATACAAGTTTGAACACTATTTCTAAGTTGTCTAAATTAGAATTAGTTAAAGGTGTTCCAAAAATTGATTTTGTGAAAGACAAAGTATGTGAAGCTTGTGCCAAAGGAAAACAAGTTAAAAGTAGTTTTCACTCTAAAAATATTGTTTCAAAAAATCATCCTCTTGAGCTACTTCATATTGACCTCTTTGGTCCTATCAAAACTCCAAGCCTTAGTGGAAAAAGATACGGATTTGTAATTGTTGATGACTTCTCACGTTTTACGTGGGTCTTATTTTTAAAACATAAAAATGAAGCCTTTGAGGCTTTTCATCATTTTTCTATAAAGATCCAAAATGAAAAGGGATCAAGAATTGTCTCCGTGAGAAGTGACCATGGAGGTGAATTTGAAAATGAAACATTTAAAAATCTTTTTGATGAAAATGGAATTTCTCATAATTTTTCTTGCCCAAGAACTCCTCAACAAAATGGAGTTGTTGAAAGGAAAAATAGAACTTTGCAAGAAATGGCTAGAACTATCTTAAATGAAGCCAACATTGAAAAATATTTTTGGGCCGAAGCTATCAACACTGCATGTTATGTTTCAAATCGTGTATCCATCAGAAAAATTTTAAACAAAACTCCATATGAGCTATGGAAAGGTAGAAAACCAAACATTTCCTATTTTCATATATTTGGATGTTATTGCTACATTCTAAATAATAAAGAAAATTTGGGAAAGTTTGATCCAAAATCTGACAAAGGTATATTTTTGGGATACTCCACTTCGTCAAAAGGTTATAGAATATATAATCTTAGGACTCAAACTATGGAGGAATCCATGCATGTTATTTTTGATGAGTTTGATGACTTGTGTTTAGAAAAAATTGATAAATCTGAAGAAGATGAACCTTCACCCTCTAAAGTACCTAGTCCAAACGAAGAGGATGAATCTGATCCAACCTCTCAGCAACCTCCAAGAGGATGGAAGACAGTTACGCATCATCCTCCAGATCTGATCATTGGAAACATGGTTGATGGTGTAAGGACCAGACAATCTCTAAGAGGAAATGCAACCAACATGGCCATGATATCACAAGCTGAACCCAAAACGATTGATCAAGCAATTTGTGACAAGTCATGGGTTGACGCCATGATGGAGGAACTGTCACAGTTTGAAAGAAACCAAGTGTCCATCATTGGAACTAAATGGATATTTAGAAACAAACTAAATGAGGATGGAGAGGTAATTAGAAATAAAGCATGACTAGTGGTACAAGGTTACAACCAACAGGAAGGAATTGATTATGATGAAACATTCGCACTGATTGCTAGACTTGAAGCCATAAGAATCCTCCTAGCATATGCCACTCATAAAGGTATCAAATTATTCCAAATGGATGTCAAAAGTGCCTTTTTGAATGGTTTTCTAAATGAAGAGGCATATGTTAAACAACCTCCTGGATTTGTGGATGAAAAGAAGCCCAAGCATGTGTTCAAACTCTCAAAAGCTCTTTATGGATTAAAGCAAGCTCCTTGAGCTTGGTACGAGAGGTTAAGTTCTTTTCTTAAAAAGAATGGATTTGTAAGAGGACATATTGATACCACTTTTTCAAGAAAACATTTAAAGAAGATTTGTTGATTGTTCAAATATATGTGGATGGCATAATATTTGGATCCACAAATGAAAAGATGTGTGAAGAATTCTCCAATCTCATGCAAAGTGAGTTTGAGATGAGTATGATGGGCGAATTAAAATTCTTTCTTGGATTACAAACCAAACAACTAGAAGATGGCATTTTCATCTCACAAGAAAAATACACCAAAGATCTTCTTAACAAATACAACATGAGTTCAGCCAAGAGTACGGGAACTCCTATGCACCCATCATCCATACTTGACAAGGATGATGAAGGAACTCCAATATCCGAGAAAGAGTATAGAGGGATGATTGGATCCCTATTATACTTAACAGCAAGTAGACCTGACATAGTCTTTGTTGTAGGTCTTTGTGCAAGGTTTCAATGCTCTCCCAAAGAATCTCATCTTACAGCAGTAAAGAGGATTTTGAGATATCTTGTTGGCACAACCAATCTGGGAATATGGTATAAGAAATGTTCAAATCTTGACCTCATAGCTTATTGTGATGCTGACTATGCGGGAGACAAAGTTGAAAGGAAAAGCACAAGTGGAGCTTGCCAATTTCTTGGTAAATCTCTAATAAGTTGGTCATGCAAAAAACAATGTACCATTGCTTTATCAACTACAGAAGCAGAATACGTATAAGCTGCACAATGTTGCTCACAATTGCTATGGATAAAGAACCAACTAGAGGATTACTCTCTAAGGTACGCAAAAATTCCCATCCTTTGTGATAATACAAGTTCCATAAATCTATCAAAAAAATCCAATTCAACATTCTAGATCTAAGCACATTGAAATTAAACATCATTTTATAAGAGATCATGTTCAAAAGGGAGATATAGAGTTGATTTTCATTGACACTGAAAATCACTTAGTAGATATTTTTACCAAACCTCTTCAGGAGGATCGGTTCAAAAATATCTTGGAAAAACTCTCCATCATTAATTGATGAATTGCTTTAACCATTATCTCTTATTTTGTTTGTTTAATTTTCTTTAATTAATTAATTGTCAAATCCTGCTGAAAGATCAAATCTGATCTTTAAAAATGAGTCTAAAGTTTAGAGGATGGAAATACTCCAGAGGACACAGTGTCCATTTTGGTGTATCTTCCTCTTATCACATCAGACATTACATGCACGCGTCTCTCATCCCATTGGCTGTCCATGTGGCGCTGTCCTTGTGTTCCACGCAAGCATTAAATGCTGCAGCGGCTGCAACTGCCATTTCCCAACACGCGTGTCTCACACGCCTATCCTGCACGCCATCTGTCTCATCAACCATCATTGCGTCCTCCTAGGGAAGGACTACATCAATCGTTCCTCTCCCCAACGGTTACTCCTTTTCATCTTCCATCCTCCTTACTTAACACAGATTCTCCTCAGTCTTCTTTATCACCATTCATCCATTTCACAACCCAGAACCTTTTCAAATCATCACTCTTCATCTTCTATCACAAAAATGGCTCGAACCAAGTTTTCTGCAAAACGTAAAATTACCTCTCAAGCTTATGAGGATATCCATGATCACTACTCCGGCACGGAGTCTGATCATTATGAAGAAGAATCCTCCAACACAACTCTGAATCAGGAACCCACATCTGAAACTTGTCCTCTTGAACTCTCTAAAACAATTTCTTCCCCTTCCATCCCACCCAAATCCACCAAACCTTCATCCTCCACCACATCCTCTGCACCAACAAGAAGATCCTCCTGAATTCTTTATGGAGCCATATCATCAAGGAAACCACTCTCTCAAGACACAACTGTCCATCTTGTTGAATCAGAAGATTCGGAACAAACTCTCTCCACTGAACCCATACCACATTCACCACCCTTCAAGACCACTACCAAAGCATCCACTCCAAAAAACCCTAAACCAACTTCCAAAAAATCACGGCCCTCCTCTTCCAAAAAACTGCTAAAATCTCTCTGTTTGAATCTTCTGATCAGGAGTCAAACTATGTATCAAAATGGCTGAACAAGTCAGTAGTAAATGGAAAAATTATAGACCTTACTGATTTGAAAGAAGGAGGAATTAATATAGAGGGCATATTTGACCAACTTGACTGGACTTCATTTCTTTGAATCAACGAGCCCCAATACCCACGACTGGTTAGAGCATTTTATGCTGCCTCCAACAGCTCCAGAGGACTCTCTGGGTTCAGCATCATCCTCAAAGGTGTACTCATGGAAATAAATCCAACCTCTCTATGTCAAATATTAGATGTTCGAGATGAAGGTGCTTACTGCTTTTCTGAAAACTAGTATTCTAAATGTCAGATCACCCGCTCTTCTCTTCTCAAAAATATATTCATTTCACCATCCAAATCACATGTTGCTTCAAATCTTCTTCCATTATGCCGCATCCTTCACAATATCTGCGTGCACTCTATTGTGCCCAGAGAAGGGAGCTTTGAGAAGGTTACTGAATTAGATCTTCTTCTCATCCACCATCTTATCACTGGAACGCCCCTCTATCTTGGCAACATCATCTTTAATTTCATATTGAATGCTGCAGTGCTAGGTCGGCCAGCACCTTATGGTATGATCCTAACCAAGATCTTTAAATTTTTTAAGCTTCCATTGGATGATGAACCCTCTATTCACTTCAACAATATATTCACTATGAAGAATGTCAAGCAAATGCGTCTCCAACCATCTGCCCCTACAACACCTACTGCTTCTCCCTCTTCAAAGAAAAGGAAAACTCGAAGTTCATCCTCTACCACTTCTGCACGAGATCAACCATCTGCCCAACCTCCATCCGAGGATGCTCCCTCACCAATCCTTCAGAAGCCTATTTTGGAATCTGAACCAACTCCATCTCCACCTAATAACCTCGTTGATCCATCATCACCAAAATCTCCTCAGCTGCAATCACCTTCTGCACCATATGAAGACGCTCCTCCTCTTGAGGATGCATTTGAAGATGTTCCTCTTCCACTCATGGAGGACGGTGAAGAGTTCTATTTTGACCTAAATCTAACTTATCATCATTTTCCACCTCAAAGCGCTCCTGAGCATATCCCTGACGTCTCCTCTCATGATTTGCAAGAATCTGTTTTGCCTCTACCAACTTCAACTCCTTCAGCTTCTGCTCCTTCTTCACAAATACCTGTTGCTGCCATTGAAGCACAATCTCAACCTCTCCGTGAGGTTACAGGTTTATTCGGTTCCCTAGATTCCTTTTTGGTTACTTATAATGATAATTCGTCCAAAGACAAAACTGGAAGATCTCAAAACAAAAGCTCTAGTGTCAATAATCAACCAAAGGATTCCAACACCAGAACACAGACTGAGGACAGGAAACAACGTACGCAGATGAGGCTTTTGAAAACGATCAGAAAGGATCAAAAGAAGATAGTTTGCACAATGACACAATTTGGTCTCATTCTTGAATGGGTTACCAAACACTTGGTTAATACGATCGCTCCTGGAGATCATCCTCCTGAGCTCCCAGCTGCTGATTCCCCTTCATCCTCCTCTGATGAACCATCCTCCCCAGAATAGCTTTATGACTCTTATTTTTTTTGATGCTGCCAAATTTAGGGGGAGAAAGATTATCGATTAATGCTGCTGTTGTGTTTTGTTGTTTGTTAAGTTGATGTTTTGCTATTAATGTTTTGTTGTTTGAATTTCCAATGTTTCAAAGTTTGAAGTTTATGCCATTTGATCAAACCTGCGTAATATCATTAACTTTATCTTGAAATATCATTATGGCCTTTATTTACTATCTATGCTTCATACTTTTGGCATACATTCAAGGGGAGTAATGTTTATTAAAAAAATTTAAAAAAGATTACTCACTTGATTCAGGGGGAGCATAAACATTTAATCTCTAATTTCTCACATTTCAAATCATAATCTAAAGAATTTGGTTACTGTTAAGAGATTATGATTGTGTTTTATGACTAATCTGTGCTCTTGAGTGGATTTATAGTGGAAAATAGGTTACTTTTCATAACGAATCAAGTGGGATGAATCTGTGAGAGGATGACCTCTTAAATACATAATACTCATCCAGCAACGTAACCATGATTTTTAATCATGTTGAGAAGTCATAACAGTAACCAAGAATGACCAAATAAAGCACATTATTCAAAGAGATCAGAAAGAAAATTTGAACTAGTACGAGGATGGGTAGTACTAGGTGAGAGGACGGCTAGTACTAAGTAAAAGGTTGGACAAATTGTCACATCATTCTCCAAAAGTTGAATTCAACCTAGTATTACAACTTTCAGACGGCTGTAGCTCACATAGTCAAAGAAATAGCCTTCATATCTTCGAGAAAGAAAAAGTTAAAAGGACCAAGTACCTAGGAGTTTTGAACCTCATGGGCGAGGATGGACTGTATCTGTCCAAGACTGCGGGATGGCAGTTTTGTAAATTCAGCTCGAAGACCATTGGACTCTTTGATCAAGTCCCCAACGGTCATAAAAATGTTTGACACATGGAAGAGCACCACAAGACCTCTATATAAGGCAACAAGCTATTCAACACCAAACACACAACAATATTGCAGAAAAATATCAATAATCTTAAATCAATCATAAGCAATATTCATCCTCTCTTTATACTTTCTACATTCATACATTAGATCTTTGAAATATCTTTTTAGAAAGTGTTTAAGTAAAGAGAAAGAAATCATACTCATATCACTCTGTAATTTTCAAGTAAGTTGTACTTGAAAATATTTGAAACTTGTAAGGAACAAGGTTGTAAGCTTTGTGAAGCTTAAGAATACACAAAGTGTAATCATCCTCTGCGAGAGGTTGATCTGATTGATCATTAGTGAAATCTCACAATTGTGTGAGGACTGGCCGTAGCCATCTTTGGGTGAATCAGTATAAAAGTTGTGTGTCTCTCTCTTTATACTCTCCTTGCATTTATTCTGTTCTTATTTAAAGGTTTGAATTTCTGTCCTCAAGTTCGCATCCTCTCTGAGAGGTCAGTAATTCAAAAACTCTTTAAAACATTTTTACACGCCAAAATCCCTATTCAACCCCCATTCTAGTGATATTTAGCTCCATAAAAAATAACTCATTATTTTGTTAGAAGTACCTTTTAATTTTATTCTGTAAATAGTTGAAAAACATGTTCATTGCTTATGTCAATTGAATGAATTTAATTATTAAATATATGTTATTGTGAAATAGTATCTCTATCATTGACTTTTTTTTTCTTTCTCCTTGATTATGTATGAAGTATGTTTTTATTAGAGTAATTGATTGTAAATCTATTATAATGTTATTAAGTTGTTAGATAAGTCTAATATTTTTAAAATGGCTCTCTTTGTCAAACTTAAGTTAAATTTGTTGAATGTTTAGTCATAGGATCTAAACTTTATTTTAAAGAGTAAAACTAGTAAAATTTTGTTTGAAAGAAATAGTTGAAATTGACAATGTATTTGGAATGTGTTTCATTTAACCCAACTAAATGAACTAACTTATTATTAAATAAATCTATATGATAGGTTTTATATGTAGGTTATATGGAGTAACTCTATGGCATTTTAATTCATAATTGAGTGATACATGTGATATGTGTTTAATTGATTTCTTGTGTCATGTTAGCCTATCATGCTAAGTTAATTAGTTTTTGACATATTGTGCTTAAATGATTAGTGAATGCCTTATGTATGTTTATTATATCTTTGGGTACTAAGTTTGAATCTTGAGGGTATTTAGTTAGATATTAGTTCGCTTGTTGTTCACCATAAATTTCGAGGACGAAATTTCTTTAACAAGTGGAGAATTGTAACACCCCAAATTTTATAATAAATATTTTCTTAATTAAATAGAATTTTAGATAACTAATTTGGTGTTAAAACTATTTTAGAATATATGTGGATAAATGTTGTGACTAACTTTCGTTATATAGGTGTTTTCTATGATACGCTAATTTTGTATATATTTGACTAAATAAATGATATAAATAACAGTTATATTTTATTATTTTATAAATAAAAGTATTTTAGTGTAAATATTTAAAGAATAAGATTTTGGGCGATTCTACATGTATATGTGCGTTCGTAGTTAATATGATATTTTCTTGTATGTTTGACTGATGTTAAGTGTGAACATAATTATATTTCATTATTTATATATGTGTTATTTTAATTATTTATTTTATAAATAATTATCTTGCTATATTAGTAATTTTAATATTGATTTTCTTTATTTTTATATAGTTACTATGGTATGAGGATTTTATACATATTTATTTTGATTTAGTAAGTAATATAGATCGTTGATGTTATATTTATTTATTTTATCATTTCGACTATTCTATAAAGATGATATATTTTTATGTGATTATTTTGAGAAATATTATAGTAATAATTATAGTTATTATTTTGAATATGAGAGTTTTGGTTAAAATTAGATTTATCTATGTTAAGGATAAATAATATTATGTTAAAATGAGTATTTTGGAGAAAAAGTTTCTAGAAAAGTAAAATAAATTATTTATTTATTAAGGGCTTTTAGAAATACTAGAAAATGAATTTTGGACCAGACGACTGTTTACACCCCTATTTTCTACCTCTGCATATTAATTTGGGCTATTACTAGTTGGACTTTTGTTTCCTACACCTGCAAGTTGCTCATTACACCCCTATTTCTGCCTCAAACTTTTCTTTTCTACCTGTGTTGGGCCTTACAGTTTTACTTTTGTACCTGTGCATCTGCTATCTACACTCCTCCTTCTGCAATTAAAAAAAATAAAAAACAAAAATCAGACTAATGGCAGCCAAATCGCAGCTAACCCTTTTTTTTTATCTCAAATTCACTCCCACCAATTCCTCGGCATTTTGAAACGATCTCAACCTCTATCCCACACAAAATCGGCCACTCAATCCATTTTTGGCATCAATTTTATCGACCGTGGCTTTGTTTAATCAGAAACAACTGCGTTTCTTTACTTGGGCGAGCTGTTTTTGGCCGATCCCGATCACCACGTTTGTCGTATCAAAAAACTGACATCGTTTTTGGATTCCTCTCGTAGAAACCATCAAAAAGCACTACTCATTTGTATTTTTCGGTGAAGTTGACGTCAGACCCTTCCGGCGCTCCGACAAGTCGGTGAGACCTTTTCTGTAGTTTTTCTCGTCGTTTTGACTCCATTTTTGTTCCTAAAATTATTATTAATTATTTAACATTTATTTTTATGCTCCGCATAATTTATCAGTCACGTCTCAACGATTTTATGAACTCGCCGTTATTCGAATTCGCTCGCTTTACGTTGTCGATCTGCAGTTGCTGTTGAAAATTTCCATTGATTTCTGTGTTTGAAAAAGCGTCTAAATAAGGAAAGGGGTGAGAGTGCGTTTGAATTCATCAGTATAATATATTGTTAGATGAACGGGAAAACCGTATTTCCCAACGATTCATCCAGGGCTCGTTGTGACACCCTAAACCCCAAAATAATATATATAATAATTTATATCATATTTCTATAAAATTTGCAACGGATAAATAAAGATCTGTTTCCAAGAAAATAAAAAATTTTATTTTTACTTTAGGATATCACGTTTCTCAAAAATCAAAAGGAACATTTTAAACTTCTTTACTCCTATAAAATAGTGCAATCTCAATAAGCTTGATTTAAGTATAATTACTTGATTGAATTCTAAAAACTTACTAGTACTTATAAGGTTTTCGTACAAAAAGTTGTTTCAAATTAAATAAGTAAAATACAAATTACAATCCTTATTCCCGGTATCACCTATTAGAGCGGGGTTCCTCCCAACTTGAACTTCAAGATTCATTAACCTGTAACAACTGCGATTTCGCAAACGCAGGGCCAAGCCAGTCAAACACAAACAACGAAGGAGATGAATTTTGAAATCATGTTAATAGTATAATATAAGTAAGGAGAACATGCAATTAATCATAAATAAACCGTATATCATTACACAAACATTCTTCAAGAAAAAACATAACATTATAAAGTCAAAACCACTCAAGGAAAATCAATATATTTCACTATAACATCAAATCATCTAAGCAAAATTATTATCGCACACGACACATATTAATCACAACAAAACAATCACAAGAAAATGCAATGCTATGCATGAGCTTAGACTCTACTTCACAATGTGATACCATTCTAACTCTGAAGTACTTGGTTAAGAGGCTTGATACTATGCCACCATCTCGGTGGACGGACAATTCAAATTGGCCATGTCCTCATAGATCCCTCAACTCAACCCAAGACACATATACGCGACAGTCGAGGTAAACGTGTGTTGCATGGTAGCTCCCGACATTTGGAGTGCTACCTCCAAGTTACCTAGGAATTCCCCACCCGAATATCTCCAAGGTCTAAAAAATCTTGCCTTAAGGCTCAACAGTAGACCGCCACGATCAGGCTCAATTCAATTGTACTTCCCCGGAATCAATAGGCTTGTCAGGCCCTACCTATGTGATGACAAAATAATCTCAACTTCACAAATTGTTCATATTTATTTTCTCCCCTTGTTGGCCTATGATACTCCATTAAGACCATCACCTCAAACACAAATAAGAATCATCATTATTTTATCAACTATGGGGTTACTTCAATATTCTCATCACAATTTTATAACATCATTAATCATACATAATCATTGTCATCATATAAACTCATCACAAATTTACAACATCATTATCATCAATCAAGCATCTTCACATAAACTTATCATAGATTTGTATCATAAATCACACATCATCATCAAATAAACTTACATCATACACTGCATTCATATTTTATTATCACTTCACATAAACTCATCTAATCAAACATATGCACCAAATTCATATGAAATCAAATATCACAATAGTGTCAAATACTACACATTTAACGAAATTAAATCAATCAACACCTTATAAATATTTCTATTCCACATTTTAATCTCACAATTTCCATATTTGCACATTAATTGATTTATCACTCAAAAGGCTACTGCCGTACGTAGCGAGCCCCGGAGGAATCGTTGGGTAATACAGTTTTCCCGTTCATCTCACAATATATTATACTCATGAATTCAAACGGTCTCTCACCCCTTACCTTATTTCGATGCTTTCACACACGAATACGATTCCACGAGCAAACAACCTTTATTCTCCGACTCTTTGTCCTTCAATCGATCTAACTCGACAATTTATGGGTAAATGTTAAAAATAAATTATGAGAAGACACTCTAGTGTGTAAATTCATAATTCGGTCAAGGAATCTTACCATAAACAAGAAAACCAATCAGTGGATAATATAGCCACTTTTCACACGATCGTTTTGGCGTTGGTTTCACTCAAATCGAACTTACGGTGAAGAAGAACGGTGCAAAATAACGAATTCTACAAACGGAGAAGTCGGGTATTTTAGAGAGAAATTGGAGTTGTTAAAAATCTGGAAAATTGTGTTTAATTGACTAACTCAATAAATTAAATAACATACTAAAATTTGAACGAAATCGGAGGAAGTTTTTCTGGACAGTTGTCGATCGTCGGAACCGATTTTCTTCTCAAAACTCTTAGTGCGGATGCTGCATTTTCTCAATTTGCAATGTCACAAACTCTCTCTTTCTAATATCTTTCTACTGTAGCGCTAGGGTATATTTTTTTTTTTTTATTTCTTTAACATATTAGTTAGTGTTAACCTAACTCATTAAACTCGATTTTATTTTATTTTTTCACAAGGTCCAACTAATTACATACTTATTTTAATTTATTTACTTGCCACTAAAATAATATCTTTCAAAATATCAATTTAAAATATTATTATATTATGAGAATAGTTAAAATGACAATACAAAATATAACATCAATATTTTATATAAGCCACTAAATCAATGGAATATATATAAAATAGGCACAACTTGACAAGCACACATAAAGAAATTAAGCACAAAATTATTAATATTTCAAAACTCATATTTTATAAAATAAAATAATTAAAGAAATTAATCTTTTAAAATACATTAATAACGAAGACTCATATTCAAAATAATTACTATAATTATGCTTATTTTATAAAATATTCACATTAAAATACTACCATCATTAGAGAATAGTATTGTAAGGTAAATAAATATAACATCAAAACTTTATATTAATTACTAAATCATAATAAATATATATAAAATGACAATAAAGGGAATCAAACAAAATATCACTACTATTCCGAGATAATTATTTATATAATAAATAACTAAAAATAGAAAATAGTTATAAATAATTGAAATATAACTACGTGCATACTTAATATCAATCAAACGCACAGAAAAATATTACATTAATTTGGTACAATAATATACACGTAAAATCTTCTAAAATCTTATTCTTTAAGATATTACACTAAAATACTATTTAGACAAATATATAAAATATGATATTTGTTATTTAGATTACTCATGTCGTCCAATATGTATAATAGTAGCACATCATCTAAAGCACCCATATAAGAAAACTAATCATGAAATTTATCACATGTATTCTAAAATAATTTTAACACCAAATTAATTATTTAAAATCATAAGGATAAGGATGCTCTAAATTGATGTGGTAAGTTTATATGATGAGGTACAATTGATGATAAGGATGCTCTATATAATTATCACTTATCACAAAGTTCGACAAAGATTTTTCAAGTAGCAGATAAAATAAGTAACTAATTACTATAAGGTAGTATAACATTATAACAACAACAATGAAGAAGTAGTGCAAAAATCCTTTTTCAAGGTTAAATAATATTCTAAAAGTCTAATTATGCACTTTAATTATTATGTAAGTATCACTCATCATTTCGCAAAATAAAACAATTTATTTATTTTTTGACATAATTCAAAACTTTTCCTTAATTTTTTTTAATAAATAACACATTTCTTTTTAAATTATTCATAAAATCAATAACATTCGTAAAATTTCACCCATACCTTAACCACTAGAAATACCTTTCAAAATATTTAATCACTCTTCAAATCATTATTTTCAACTTATATTTTGAAAGAAAATCAGACCATATATATAAAAGTGAGAGAAGTTTCCAACACATCAAAACTGCAAAAATAGTTCCAATTTGTTTACTTATTTTCTGAACACTATTACGATGACAAATCTTCTAGATTTTCTTAAAACAACACATGGTAAAACTTGGAGTAGATCCCTGACTACTCTAAATTTTAAATAAAATCATAATAATATTTATTTTTATTTTTTTCAATTTAATGAATCAAGACAACTCCAAAACAATTGAATTGTTTAAAATAAATCAACAACAATCCAAACATAAAATATTTCCCCTTTTCCTTTCATAAAATAAATAAACTTTAACTCATTTACAATTTGTCTTCTAAAAAGTCTAACTTATTATTTCAAATTCATGACGAATGTCCTAAATTGATTTCAAAAGAAATATCAAAATTTTAATCATCTAGATGCAACCATCAACACTTTCAAGTGATTTAAAATTAAAATCCACACTTTAAAAGCCATTACCATCAACATTTTCAAGTGATTTTCATTTTTGATAAAATCACATTATGTGTCCATATAAAAACTGAATGTTTAAATTTTATAAATATTTTTCAAACAAGATTTTTTTAACCGACAATAACATCTACAAGATTATCTTAAAACCAATAACAATAGTAGACAATCACAAGTTTTTTTTTCTTCTTTTTTTTTCACACATGCCAACTTAAAATCAAAAATAAGAATTTTCTAGTCAAAATTAAAATTTTAAACAAAAGAGATATATTTTCTATCTAACTCAAGGTTTAGAAAGAAACATCCTTTTTTCTAAATTGGGTTTCAATAAAATAATAATAATAATTAATAATAATAATAATAATAATAATGATAATAATGATAATAATAATAATAATAATAATTTGTATCTAGTAAAAGTCAATACTTGAAGCATTAAAGATACATATCATACGGAAATCAACGTTTCAATCAATTAGTTATTAGATCAACCATTTTAAACAAATTTACATAGTAAATATTTTAAACTGATTAAAGTCAAAACCGAGCTTTAAAGCACAATGCCAAAAAAATGAAACTCATACTTTAAACTCTAAATATACTAAATAGGTTCAAATGAAAATTAAAATCACTAATAGAATATATTAATTAATCGAGTTTACTAGTGAGACAACTTACTAAAATTTGAAGAAAATCAGAGTAAGTTTCCCCACCAACACAAATTGACAAAATCTATCAATTCAATAATTATGATTACCTCGACGGAATTAATAATTGAAACATTTAACTAGTCAATCAAAAACAATTATTTTGTAACTATCGACTATGATAAGAGACCATAAAATCATAGTAAGAAAAACAAGTCACAAGTCCATTCAATAGATAATTAACTTAATCATGTCAACAATTCAAATTAACTCAACTCTCAACAAATACACAACACAACAAGAACGAGCAAGCAGTTAACGTTAACAATTATCTTCAAAAATAAGAGAATCCACAATACAACAAGAATGACCAAGTAGTTAAAAGTTAACAATCATCTTTTAAAAATCATGCAATGCAATAGAAAAATACCTAGCACTTAGCACAAGAATAATAGGTAATTGTTTCAACATTAACAGGGAACACGAGTAACACCACTGACTCAAGGTTGACAATAGACTAATAGGAGACTGACAAATAACCCACTTGGTTCCTCCCAACTTGAACTTCAAGATTCATTAACCTGTAACAACTGCAATTTCGCAAACGCAGGGCCAAGCCAGTCAAACACAAACAACGAAGGAGATGAATTTTGAAATCATGTTAATAGTATAATATAAGTAAGGAGAACATGCAATTAATCATAAATAAACCGTATATCATTACACAAACATTCTTCAAGAAAAAACATAACATTATAAAGTCAAAACCACTCAAGGAAAATCAATATATTTCACTATAACATCAAATCATCTAAGCAAAATTATTATCGCACACGACACATATTAATCACAACAAAACAATCACAAGAAAATGCAATGCTATGCATGAGCTTAGACTCTACTTCACAATGTGGTACCATTCTAACTATGAAGTACTTGGTTAGGAGGCTTGATACTATGCCACAATCCCGTGGACGGACAATTCAAATTGGCCATGTCCTCAAAGATCACCTTAACTCAACCCGAGACACATATACGCGACAGTCGAGGTAAATGTGTGTTGCATGGTAGCTCCCGACATTTGGAGTGCTACCTCCAAGTCACCTAGGAATTTCCCACCCGAATACCTCCAAGGTCTAACAATCTTGCCTTAAGGCTCAATAGTAGACCGCCACGATCAGGCTCAATTCAGTTGTACTTCCCTGGAATCACTAGGCTTGTCAGGCCCTACCTATATGATGACAAAATAATCTGCACTTCACAAATTGTCAATATTTATTTTCTCCCCTCGTTGGCCTATGATACTCCATTAAGACCATCATCTCAAACACAAATTAGAATCATCATTATTTCATCAACTATGGGGTTACTTCAATATTCTCATCACAATTTTATAACATCATTAATCATACATAATCATTGTCATCATATAAACTCATCACAAATTTACAACATCACTATCATCAATCAAACATCTTCACATAAACTTATCATAGATTAATATCATAAATCACACATCATCATCAAATAAACTTACATCATGCACTGCATTCATATTTTGTTATTAATTCACATAAACTCATCTAATCAAACATATGCACCAAATTCATTTGAAATCAAATATCACAATAGTGTCAAATACCACACATTTAACGAAATTAAATTAATCAACACCTTATAAATATTTCTATTCCATATTTTAATCTCACAATTTCCATATTTGCACATTAATTCATTTATCACTCAAAAGGCTACTGCTGTACGTAGCGAGCCCCGGATGAATCGTTGGGAAATACGGTTTTCCCGTTCATCTCACAATATATTATACTCAAGAATTCAAACGCTCTCTCACCCCTTACCTTATTTCGAAACTTTCACACACGAATACGATTCCACGAGCAAACAACCTTTATTCTCCAACTCTTTGTCCTTCAATCGATCTAACTCCACAATTTATGGGTAAATGTTAAAAATAAATTATGAGAAGACACTCTAAAATTAATTTCGAAATTCAGTCAAGGAATCTTACCATAAATCAGAAAACCAATCAGTGGATAATATAGCCACTTTTTCACACGATCGTTTTGGCGTTGGTTTCACTCAAATCGGACTTACGGTGAAGAAAAACGGTGCAAAATAACGAATTCTACAAATGGAGAAGTCGGGTATTTTAGAGAGAAATTGGGTTGTTAAAAATCTGGAAAATTGTGTTTAATTGACTAACTCGATAAATTAAATAACATACTAAAATTTGAACAAAAACGGAGGAAATGTTTCTGGACAGTTGTCGATCGTCGGAACCGATTTTCTTCTCTTTTCTCTTTGTCCGGTTGCTGCATTTTCTCAATTTGCAATGTCACGAACTCTCTCTTTCTAATATCTTTCTACTGTAGCGCTAGGGTATATTTTATTTTTTTTTTATTTTTTTAACATATTAGTTATTGTTAACCTAACTCATTAAACTCCATTTTATTTTATTTTTTCACAAGGTCCAACTAATTACATACTTATTTTAATTTATTTACTTGCCACTAAAATAATATCTTTCAAAATATCAAATTAAAAGATTATTATATTATGAGAATAGTTAACATCAATATTTTATATAAGCCACTAAATCAATGGAATATATATAAAATAGGCACAAGTTGACAAGCACACATATAAAGAAATTAAGTGCAAAATTATTAATATTTCAAAACCCGTATTTTATAAAATAAAGTAATTAAAGTAATTAATCTTTTAAAATACATTAATAACCAAGACTCATATTCAAAATAATTACTATAATTATACTTATTTTATAAAATATTCACATTAAAATACTACCATTATTAGAGAATAGTCATAATTGTAAGGTAAATAAATATAACTTCAAAACTTTATATTAATTACTAAATCATAATAAATATATATAAAATCACAATGTTTTAACAATAAAGGGAATCAAACACAATATCACTACTATTCCGAGATAATTATTTATAAAATAAATAACTGAAAATAGAAAATAGTTATAAATAATTGGTACAGAAATAACTACGTGCATACTTAATATTAGTCAAACGCACAGAAAAATATTACATTAATTTGGTACAAGTATATACACGTAAAATCTTCTAAAATCTTATTCTTTAAAATATTACACTAAAATACTATTTAGAAAAATATATAAAATATAATATTTGTTATTTAGATTACTCATGTAGTCCAATATGTATAATAGTAGCACATCATCTAATGCACCCATATAACGAAAACTAATCATGAAATTTATCACATGTATTCTAAAATAATTTTAACACCAAATTAATTATTTAAAATTATAAGGATAAGGATGCTCTAAATTGATGTGGTAAGTTTATGTGATGAGGTACAATTGATGATAAGGATGCTCTAAATTTGTGATGAGTTATGTAATGATGATGATGTGTGATTTATAATATGTTATGAATTTGGGATCAAAATATTGAAGTAACCCTAGAAGAAATAATTGTGATTCCAATTTGTGTTTGAGATGACGGTCTTAATAGAGTATCATAGGCCAACGAGGGGAGAAATTAAATATTGAGAATTTGTGAAGTGGAGATTATTTTGTCATCATATAGGTAGGGCCTGAAAAGCCTAGTGATTTCGGGGAAGTACAACTGAATTGAGCATGATCATGGCAGTGTACTGTTAAGCCTTAAAGCAAGATGGTTAGACCTTGGAGGTATTCGGGTGGGGAATTCCTAGGTGACTTGGAGGTAGCACTCCAAATGTCGGGAGCTACCATGCAACACACGTTTACCTCGACTGTCGCGTATATATGTCTCAGGTTGAGTTGAGGGGATCTATGAGGACAGGGCCAATTTGAATTGTCCGTCCACCAGGATGGTGGCATAGTATCAACCCTCTTAACCAAGTACTTTAGAGTTAGAATGGTACCACATTGTGAAGTAGAGTCTAAGCTCATGCATTTTATTGTGAATGTTTTGTTGTGATTAATGTGTATCGCATGTGATTATATTTTCTCTTAGACCATTTGATGTTACAGTGAAATGATTTAATGATACGGTTTATTTATGATCAAATGCGTGTTCTTCTTACTTATATTATACAATTAACATGATTTCAAAACTCACCTCCTTCGTTGTATGTGTTTGACTAGCTTGGCCATGCGTTTGCGAAATCGCAGTTGTTACATGTTAATGAATCTTGAAGTTCAAGTTGGGAGGAACCCCGGTCTATCGGTCTGATAGGTGATACCGGGAATAAGGGTTGTAATTTGTATTTTACTTATTTAATTAGAAACAACTTTTTGTATGAAAACCTTATAAGTACTAGTATGTTTTTAGAATTAAATCAATTAATTATACTTAAATCAAGCTTATTCAGATTGCACTATTTTATAGGAGTAAAGAAGTTTAAAGTGTTCCTTTTGATTTTTGAGAATTGTGATATAATAAATTAATTATAAAAGTTTTTATTCCCTTGAAAACATATTTTCTTTATCCGTTGTGAATTAAAAAAAAATTCTATTATAAAATATTATATATTATTTTGGGGTTTAGGGTGTCACAAAAACAAAGTTTTTAAAAAGAACTATCTCAATGGTGAAACTCTTTTTGATAAGGTATCTAAATTTTGGATTCTATAATCGATGTATTTTATGAGTATAATGTTGTTTTTTTAGTAGAATTATAGTTGTTGTGTTATCATTGTTGAAATGTATATTTGAGTTTGATATGAAAAAGTGACATGTTGTTTGTACATCTTTTCTTGTTACATGAATTAACCTAACAAAATGGTATGTATCGTGTAGATTATGTGTCAAGAGACTAAAATTTATTTTACCAATTTTTTTTTACTAAAAAATTGCATTTTTTATTAGGACCCAATTTTTAAGATTAGAACATGCCTCCAAAATCTTTAAAATTGATGGTGTGTTATGCTTTAGACCAATTTTGTGCCTTGATTGAAACTGAGGATGTATCTATAAACATGTTGAGTAGTTGGTATCAGAGGAGAATGTTATTTTGTAGATTTCTCAATTAATGTAATTCATTATAAAACCAAGTATGTCTTATATTTTGTGTCACGTGCACTACTTTAATGTGTATAAATATACAATTTTATTTTATTTTTTAAAATTTTGAGAAAATAAGAAAATAAATTGGAACTATCAAGTGTTAATTGATTGGAAAACTTTTTATCTATCTATATATATAATTTAAATCTTCTTTCAAAATATCAGTAGAAAATAATAATTTTTATAATGATTAATTATTTAGAAATGTGTTTTTGACGATTAAAGTACGGGTGATTAGTGATTAATTATTTAAGGAAAAGTTTTGAATTCCCAATGATTGTTTTTGGGTGCTAAATGATTAGTGATACATTTTATAATAATTTAAGTCTAGAAATCAATTTTTGGTAAATAATTATTTATTAGAAATCAATTTTGCGTGTTATGTCTTCTAGTAAATAATCAATTTTTAGAAATCAATTTTGCGTGTTGTGTCTTCTGTAACACCCCAAATTTTATAATAAACTATTTCAATAATGAAATATGATTTTAAATAATTAATTTGGTGTTAAAATTATTTTAGAATACATGTGATAAATTTCGTGATTAGTTTTCGTTATACGGGTGCTTTAGATGATGTGCTACTATTATGCATATTGGACTACATGAGTAATCTAAATAACTAATATTATATTTTATATATTTTTCTAAATAGTATTTTAGTGTAATATTTTAAAGAATAAGATTTTAGAAGATTTTACGTGTATATACTTGTACCAAATTAATGTAATATTTTTTTTTGTACGTTTGACTGATATTAAGTATGCACGTAGTTATATTTCAATTATTTATAACTATTTTCTATTTTTAATTATTTATTTTATAAATAATTATCTCTGAATAGTAGTGATATTGTGTTTGATTTCCTTTATTTTTATATACTTGTTATGACATGGTGATTTTATATATATTTATTATGATTTAGTAATTAATATAAAGTTTTGATATTATATTTATTTATTTTTATAATTTCGACTATTCTTAAATGATGGTAATATTTTAATTTGAGTGTTTTAAGAAATAAGTATTATTATAGTGATAATTTTGAATATAAGAGTTTTGGTTACTAATGTATTTTAGAAGATTAATTATTTTATTTTATATAGTAGTAGTTTTGAAATATTAGTAATTAAATTGTGTTAAAAAAATAACTTTCGTAATTGTTGGTTTTATTAAAAAAAAATAATAATAATAATAAAAAGAGTAAAATGTATTTCATGGGTTAAGCCCAAGTGAAACCTAATTAAAGAATAAAAGAACAAATAGAGGAAGAGAAAGGTATCGGCACGGCAGGCAGCAGCTTCCAAGGAGGAATTGGAGGAAAAATAGAAGAAAATTGATACCGGTGATCGATAATTGTTTCAGAAAATTTTCTTCGTTCTCGTCCAAATTTCAGTATGTTGTTTTATTCATTTAGGTAGTCAAATAAACATACTTTCTCAGATTTTTAAGCGTCCCAATTTCTCTCTAAAATACCCGACTTCTCCGCTTGTAGAATTCGTTATTTTGCACCGTTCTTCTTCACCGTAAGTCCGATTTGAGTGAAACCAACGCCAAAACGATCGTGTGAAAAGTGGCTATATTATCCACTGATTGGTTTTCTGAATTATGGTAAGATTCCTTGACCAAATTTCGAAATTAATTTTAGAGTGCCTCCTCATAATTTATTTTTAACGTTTACCCATAAACTGTGGAGTTAGATCGATTGAAGGACAAAGAGTCAATGAACAAAGGCTGTTTGCTCGTGGAATCGTATTCGTGTTTGAAAGCGTCGAAATAAGGTAAGGGGTGAGAGAGCGTTTGAATTCATGAGTATAATATATTGTGAGATCAACGGGAAAACCGTATTTCCCAACGATTCATCCGGGGCTTGCTACGTACGGCAGTAGCCCTTTGAGGGATAAATTAATTAATTTGCAAATATGGAAATTGTGAGATTAAAATATAGAATAGAAAATATTTGTAAGGTGTTGATTGGTTTAATTTCTTTAAATGTGTGGTATTTGATGTTATTGTGATATTGAGTGTCGAATTAATTTTATGTATGTCTTTGATTATATGAGTTTATGTGATCTGATAATAAAAATGGATGTGTTGTGATAATTTTATGTGATGATGATGATGATGTATGAATAATAATTGTGATTTTATAAATTCGTGATAAGTTTATGTGATGAGGTACGATTGATGATAGTGATGCTCTAAAATTGTGATGAGTTATGTAATGATGATGATGTGTGATTCATAATAGTGATGTTATGAATTTGTGATGAAAAATATTGAAGTAACCCCTGATGAAATAATTGTGATTCCAATTTGTGTTTGAGATGACGGTCTTAATGGAGTATCATAGGCCAACGAAGGGAGAAAATAAATATTATGAATTTGTGAAGTGGAGATTATTTTGTCATCATATAGGTAGGGCCTGACAAGCCTAGCGATTCCGGGGAAGTACAACTGAATTGAGCCTGATCGTGGCGGTCTGCTGTTGAGCCTTAAGGCAAGATTGTTAGACCTTGGAGGTATTCGGGTGGGAAATTCCTAGGTGACTTGGAGGTAGCACTCCAAATGTCGGGAGCTACCATGCAACACACGTTTACCTCGACTGTCGCGTATATGTGTCTCGGGTTGAGTTGAGGGGATCTATGAGGACAGGGCCAATTTGAATTGTCCGTCCACCGGGATGGTGGCATAGTATCATGGCCTCCTAACCAAGTACTTCAGAGTTAGAATGGTACCACATTGTGAAGTAGAGTCTAAGCTCATGCATAGCATTGCATTTTTGTGTGATTGTTTGTTGTGATTAATATGTATTGTGTGCGATGATAATTTCTTAGATGATTTGATGTTATTGTGAGATGTATTGATTTTCCTTGTTATTGTGTAATGATACGGTTTTATGTATGATTAATTGCGTGTTCTTCTTACTTATATTATATTATTAACATGATTTCAAAACTCACCTCCTTCGTTGTTTGTGTTTGACTGGTTTGGCCTTGAGTTTGCGAAATCGCATTTGTTACAGGTTAATGAATCTTCAAGTTCAAGTTGGGAGGAACCCGCTCTGATAGGTGATACCGGGAATAAGAGTTGCAAATTGTATTTTACTCATTTAATTTGAAACGACTTTTTGTATGAAAACCTTATAAGTACTAGTAAGTTTTTAGAATTATATCAAGCTTATTGAGATTGCACTATTTTATAGGAGTAAAGAAGTTTAAAGTGTTCCTTTTGATTTTTGAGAAACATGATATGTTAAAATAGATATAAAAGTTTTTATTTTCTTGGAAACCTATCTTCATTTATCCGCTACAAATTTTATAGAAATACGATATAAATTATTATATATATTATTTTGGGGTTTAGGGTGTGAAATCTTCTAGTAAATAATTATTTATTTTATCTGCTACTTGGAAATCTATGTTTTAGTTTGTTGTAACTTTTAAGTGATAATTAATTCAAAAGAAAATTTGAGCGTGATCAATTTTGAGCAGTTAGCCTTCTATGAGAGTATGTTAATTTTTGGATTAACTATGTGAATGTGTATGTGATTAAGTAAATATTAAATTGTTTGTGTTTCAAGTGTTCTAATTGTTGGGAATTAGTGTATAGCATTAGAGTAGTCGAGAGCATCTAAAAGTGAAATAGTTTTATATTTCTACAATCGGATTATTGATTATATGTTGATGTAAGTGTCATTTCTTTTGTTGTTGTAACTAGTTGTAAATTACAAATAAATTATTGTGAATGTGTAATTAAGTAAGTTTTTAACTTGAAGTAAGGAGTAGGAGTTGTGGCGCCGCCTTCGCACTCTTGAACCACATTAAAGATACTTTTTATTACCCATGTTTGAATTTGAATGACTACAATTATGGTTACCTTAACTAGTTGACTACAATTATGGTTATTTAATTCAACTGAATGTAGTAAGTTGTTGTTGACTAAATGCAAATGCTTAGTTTTATCTATAAACGATACTGAATAATCATGATATTTGCTTCATAATTGAGTTGTTGAGTATGATGTGTTTAATTGATTTATTGTGTCGTGTTAGTCAATCATGCTAAGTCATTTATATGCCTTAGAAATGTTTGTAGACTAAGTTTGAAACTTGAGGGTGGTTAATTAGAAATAAATTCGCATATTGTTCTCCACAAATTTCGAGGACGAAATTTATTTAACGAGGGGAGAATTGTAACACTCCAAATTTTATAATAAATTTTTTTATTAATTAAATAGGATTTGAAAGAATTAATTTGATATTAAAATTATTTTAGAATATATGTTGATAAATTTGGTGATTAAATTTTGTTATATGGGTAATTCCTATGATCTGTTAATTTTATATATATTGGACTAAATGAGTAATAAAAATAACACATATTATAATTTATTATTATTTTTATATATTTTTCTAAAAATAATAGGATTTTGGTGTAAATATTTTAGATAATAAGATTTAACCGATTTTATGTGTATATGCGAGTTGGTAATTAATGTGATATTTTATTGTGCGATTGACTAATATTAAATATGCACTTAATTATATTTAATTAATTCTAAATATATTTTATTTTAATTATTTATTTTATAAATAATTATCTTGGGATATTAGTAATGTTTTGAAAATTAAATGATGTTTGGAGGAGTATTAAAAATGAGAAAAATGAGATTAAGTAACTATTAATTTTGTTTTAGCAAAATAAAAATAATAATAGTAAAACATAAAATAAATAAGGGGATCAATGGGCTTGACCCATGTATGTGAACACAACAACGCTATCGTTGGCACACTGTTCCAGAAAACTTTTACCATTTTTGTTCAAATTTCAGTTTGTTGTTTCACTCATTTAGTTAGTCAAATAAACCTAACTTCTTAGATTTTTAACCATCCAAATTTCTCTCTAAAATACCCAACTTCTCCGTAGTGCAATTCGTTATTTTGCACCGTTCTTCTCCACCGTAAGTCAGATTTGAGTGAAACCAACGCCAAAACGATCGTGTGAAAAGTGGTTATACTATCCACTGATTGGTTTTCTGATTTATGGTAAGTTTCCTTGACCGAATTTTGAAATTAGTTTTAGTGTAACACCCCAATTTTTATAATAAACTATTTTGTTAATAAAATAGGACTTTAAATAATTAATTTGGTGTTAAAATTATCTTAGAATATATGTTGATTAATTTTGTGATTATTTTTCTTTATATGTGTGCTAATCTTGTTCATATTTGACCAAATAAGTTATATGAATAATAAATGCTATATTTTATTATTTTATATATTTTTCGACTATTCTCCAATGATTATAATATTTTAATTTGAGTATTTGGAAAAATAAGTATTATTATAGTGATTATTTGGAATATTAAAGTTTTGATTATTAACATATTTTAAAGATTAATTACTTTATTTTATAAAATATTAGTTTTGAAATTATTAGTAATATTTTAGTATTGAATTGTGTTTTAAAAAAGAGAAGTGTTAAAAAAATAGTTTTAGTAATTGTTTGTTTTATTTAAAAATAAACAAAATAAAGAAGTAAAAGGTGTTTTATGAGTTAGGCCCATATGCACTAGTAATACCTAATTAAAAAAAAAAACGAAAAAAACAAACTAATGGCATGGCAGCCAAATCGCAACAAACCATTTTTCTCTCAAATTCACTCCCACCAATTCCTTGCCATTTGAATTGATTCCAACCACTATCCCACACAAAATCAGCCACTAAATCCATTTTTGGCATCAATTTTATTAGTCGTTCCTCCGTTTCTTAAGAAACAGCTCCGTTTCTTTTCTTGGTTGAGCTGTTTTTACCCGATTCCGATCACCACGGTTGTCGTCTCAAAAAATTGGCATTGTTTTTAAATTCCTCTTGTCGAAACCTTCAAGAAGCACTACTCATTTGTATTTTTCGGTGAAGTTGACGTCGGACCCTTCAGGAGCTCTGACGAGTTGGTGAGACTTTTCTGCAGTTTTTTCTCGTCGTTTTGACTCCATTTTTGCTCCAAAAATTATTATTAATTTTTTTACATTGCTTTTTATGCTCCGCATAATTTATCAGATACGTCTCGATGATTTTGTGAACTCGTCGATTATTCGGATTCGCTCACTGTACGTTGTCGATCTGCAGTTGCTGTTGAAAACATCCATTGATTTCTGTGTTTGAGAAAGCATCTAAATAAGGTAAGAGGTGAGAGAGCGTTTGAATTCATGAGTATAATATATTGTGAGATGAACGGGAAAACCATATTTCCCAACGATTGATTCGGGGCTTGCTACGTACGGTAGTAGCCCTTTGAGTGATAAATGAATTAATGTGCAAATATGGAAATTGTGAGATTAAAATGTTGAAAAGAAATATTTATAAGGTGCTGATTGATTTAATTTCGTTAAATGTGTGGTATTTGACACTATTGTGATATTTGTTTTCAAATGAATTTGGTGCATATGTTTGATTTGATGAGTTTATGTGAAGTGATAATAAAATATGAATGCAGTGTATGATGTAATTTTATTTGATGATGATGTGTGATTTATGATATAAATCTATGATAAGTTTATGTGAAGATGTTTGATTCATGATAGTGATGTTGTAAATTTGTGATGAATTTATATGATGACAATGATTATGTATGATTAATGATGTTATAAAATTGTGATGAGAATATTGAAGTAACCTCATAGTTGATGAATTAATGATGATTCTAATTTGTGTTTGAGATGACGGTCTTAATGGAGTATCATAGGCCAACGAGAAGAGAAAATAAATATTGAGAATTTGTGAAGTGGAGATTATTTTTTCATCATATAGGTAGGACCTGACAAGCCTAGTGATTCTGGGGAAGTACAACTGCATGAGCCTGATCCAAGTGGTCTGTTGTTGAGCGTTAAGGCAAGATTGTTAGACCTCGGAGGTATTCAGGTGGGGAATTCCTAGGTGACTTGGAGGTAGCACTCCAAATGTTGGGAGCTACCATGCAACACACGTTTACCTCGACTGTCGGGTATATGTGTCTCGGGTTGAGTTTAGGGGATCTATAAGGACAGGGCCAATTTGTTTTGTCTGTCCACCGGGATGGTGGCATAGTATCAAGCCTCCTAACCAAGTACTTCATAGTTAGAATGGTACCACGTTGTGAAGTACAGTCTAAGCTCATGCATAGCATTGCATTTTTGTGTGATTGTTTGTTGTGATTAATATGTACTGTGTGCGGTGATAATTTCTTAGATGATTTGATGTTATAGTGAAATGTATTGATTTTCCTTGATTTTGACTATATAATGTGATGTTTTTCCTTGAAGAATGTTTGTGTAATGATACAGTTTATTTATGAATAATTGCATGTTCTTCCTACTTATATTATATTATCAACATGATTTCAAAACGTTGTTTGTGTTTGACTGGCTTGGCCCTGCGTTTGGGAAATCGCAGTTATTACAGGTTAACGATTTTAGAAGTTCAACTTTGGGAGAAACCCCGCTCTGATAGGTGATACTAGGAATTAAGGGTTGTAATGTGTTTTTTTTCTTATGTAATTACAAATGAATTTTATATGAAAACCTTAGTACCAATAAGTCTTGGGAATTAAATCAAGAAATTCTAGTCAAATCAAGTTCATTGAGATTGCACTGTTTTAATTGAGGACCAAAGTTGTATTGTTACATGTGTATTTAGAGAAACATAATATCCTAAATTAGATATATAAGTATTTATGTTCTTGAACAAATTTTCTTTATCCGCTGCGAGTTTTGTTCAAATAATTTAGTATAAATTATTATAAATGTTATTTTGGGGTTTAGGGTGTCACATTAGTGGTATCAGAGCAGGTCTGTCCAATCAGACCGAGTGGGTCGAATGTCGATTCAGTGTTAGTCGTGTCAATTGTGTTTTCTTGTATAATAGTTATTTTCTCACATACAATCCAGTGCTAGTTCAGATTGTTGATAGGAGCATAAAAACATTAGGAACAAAGCTATTCCCCTAGTGAAGGTTGTATGGGAATGATCATCTTTAGAGGAAGCAACTTGGGAGACAGAGGTTGATATGCAGAGGGAATATCCCTACCTATTCCAATAGGTAAATTATCATATTTTGAGGGCAAAGTTTTACTTAAAGGGGGGAGAATGTAATAACCCATTTAATTAAAATATGTTAAAAATAAAAGGTAGTCAAAGTATTAACACATTAATTTAGAAATAAAGAATTTTTATTAACTAGTCTGAAGGACAACCCCATTGTTATTGCTCACCTTCTTTTCCAAGTCTTCCAAAACTAAAAGTTCACTAAAGTCCCCCAAATCTGCCCAACAGCCATGCATGCAGGAATCTGTTACTCCATCCTTGCAAATTGACTCAAATCAGTGAAGTAGAGAACCCGACTTCAAGAGGAGCTCAGAGCTGCTTTGGACCAGAATCTTATTTTTCTTTAGTACAATTTCTGAAAGTTCTTTTTAGAATTCTTTTTACATTTAATGAGGGTTCTGCATTTCAAATACCATTATTCCTTCTGTTTTAAATGATTTCCTGGGTTTAATTTTGTGTTTTTTTTCTAAAACCTGAGAGTGAGAGAAATTGTTGGAAATCATGTGAAATTGCACTAAACTATTTTTGGAAATCATGCATTATGCATATGTGATGTTTATGATGTGTTAGAATAGTTGATTTTAGCATGTAGGAAATGTATGTGAAATTGCACTTAACTTTTTTTGGAAATCATGGATTATGCATATGTGATGTTTATGATGTGTTAGAATAGTTGATGTTTGTGATGTGTTAAGAATATAAGGAATAGAGTGAATTTGATGGGTGAAATACGGGGTAAATGTGTGTATAGGATTTGAAGAATATACTTCTGCTTTTGATGCTTACTTCAGTTGTGTCTGATTTCCTACTCTTTATTCTGCCTCTAAATCTATTCTTGTTTCTGATATTATCTGCTTCTGACTCTGTTTTGTTCTGATTCTGTCTGCTTTTAATTCTATTACTTTTATAAATCTATTATTGTTCGAATTCTATTTTGTTCTAATTTTGATTTCTATTTTACATTTCTGGGCAATTTGCCTCACTTAGCTGTTTTATGATTCCATGTATTTTTCCTATGGTAAATTACTTCTGTTTTTGCCTCTGGTGAAATGCTTCTATTTTGCCTCTAATAATACTCTTTTAATTTGCCTATGATTTTTCCTATTCTACTTTGCTTCTGATTTTCTCCTTCCATTTTGCCTCTATTGTTTCCCTTCTGTCTTTCTTCTGATCGTGCTGCCTGTCACACCCTAAACCCCAAAATAACATATATAATAATTTTATACTAGATTTCTTTCAAAAAAATTCGCAGCGGATAAGAAAATTTGTTTCTAAGGAAATAAAAACTTTTATAACTAATTTAGGATATCACATTTTTCAAATTCCAAAAACTTTGTAGCAGTTATAAGGTTTTCATACAAAAAGTCGTTTCTAATTAAATAAATAAAATACAATTTACAACACTTAATTCCTGGTATCATGTATCAGAGCGGGGTTTCTCCCGAACTTAAACTTCAAGACTCATTAACCTGTAATAACTGCGATTCCACAAACGCAGGGCCAAGCTAGTCAAACGCAAACAACGAAGGAGGTGAGTTTTGAAATCATGTTGATAGTATAATATAAGTATGAAGAAGGCACAAACAATCATAATAGACCGTATCATAATCACATTACGATAAAATATTTAAGCAAATAATACCATATTATAACATCAAAGTCACTCAAGTAAAATAATTATCTCATTATAATATGCATCAAATCATCTAAGAGAAATTATTATTACTTTCGAAACACATCAATAACAACAAAACAATCACAATAAAACAATCATAAGGAAATGCATGCTATGCATGAGCTTAGACTCTACTTCACAATGTGCTACCATTCTAACTTTGAAGTACTTGGTTAGGAGGCTTGATACTATGCCACCATCTCGGTGGTTGGACAATTCAAATTGGCCCTGTCCTCATAGATCCCCTCAACTCAACCCGAGACACATATATGCGACAATCGAGGTAGACGTGTGTTGCATGGTAGCTCCCGACATTTGGAGTGCTACCTCCAAGTCACCTACGAATTCCCCACCCGAATATCTCCAAGGTCTAACAATCTTGCCTTAAGGCTCAACAGAAAACCGCCACGATCAGGCTCATTCAGTTGTACTTTCGAAACACATCAATAATAACAAAACAATCACACGGAAATGCATGCTATGCATGAGCTTAGACTCTACTTCACAATGTGGTACCATTCTAACTCTGAAGTACTTGGTTAGGAGGCTTGATACTATGCCACCACATCCCGGTGGACAGACAATTCAAATTGGCCCTATCCTCATAGATCCCCTCAACTCAACCCGATACACATATACGCGACAATCGAGGTAAACGTGTGTTGCATGGTAGCTCCCGACATTTGGAGTGCTACCTAAAATTCATTTGACACCCAATATCACAATAATATCAAATACCTCACATTTAAAGAAATTAAATCAATCAACACCTTACAAATATTTCTATTCTATATTTTAATCTCACAATTTCCATATTTTCACATTAATTAATTTATCCCTCAAAGGGCTACTGCCATACGTAGCGATCCCCGGATGTATCGTTGGTAAATACGGTTTTTTAGTTCATCTCACAATATATTATACTCATGAATTCAAACGCTCTCTCACCCCTTACCGTATTTCGACGCTTTGACACACGAATACGATTCCATGAGCAGACAGCCTTTGTTCATTGACTCTTTGTCCTTCAATGGATCTAACTCCACAGTTTATGGGTAAACGTTAAAAATAAATTATGAGAAGGCACTCTAAAACTAATTTCAAAATTCGGTCAAGGAAACTTACCATAAATCAGAAAACCAATCAGTAGATAATATAGCCACTTTTCACACGATCATTTTGGCGTTGTTTTCACTCAAATCGGACTTATGGTGAAGAAGAACGATGCAAAATAACGAATTCCACAAATGGAGAAGTTGAGTATTTTAGAGAGAAATTGGGATGGTTAAAAATCTGAGAAGTTGGGTTTACTTGACTAACTAAATGAGTGAAACAACAAACTGAAATTTGAACAAAAATGGTACAAGTTTTCTTGAACAGTCTAGCGTTGTTGTGTTTCCTCTCCCTTCTACGGCGGCGGCTACAAGTAGCTCCTTTTTTATTTTATTAGGGTTCACATACATGGGTCAAGCCCATGGGTCCCCTTATTTATTTTATGTTTTACTATTATTATTTTTATTTTGCTAAAACAAAATTAATAGTTACTTAATCTCATTTTTCTCATTTTTTTAATACTCCTCCAAACATCATTTAATTTTCAAAACATTACTAATACTTCATAACTAATATATGATAAATTAGAGTAATTAAAATAATTAACCTTTTAAAAAAATACATATTACTAACAATTGAAACTCTAATATTCAAAATAATCACTATAGTTATACCTATTTTTTCAAAACACTCGATTACTACGATCATTAGAGAATACTCAAAATCACAAAATAAATAATATAACATCAACACTTTATATTAATTACTAAATCATAATAAAATTATATAAAATCACAATGCCATAACAAGTATATCAAAATAAAGGGAATCAAACACAACATTACTAATATCCTAAGATAATTATTTCTAAAATAAATAATTAAAATAAAATATATTTAGAATTAATAAAATATAATTAAGTGCATATTTAATATTAGTCAAACGCACAAGAAAATATCACATTAATTACCAACTCACATATACACGTAAGATCGCCTAAATCTTATTCTCTAAAATATTTACACTAAAATACTATTATTTTTAGAAAAATATATCAAATAATAAATTATAATATTTAATTAACACCAGATTAATTATCTAAAATAATATTTAATTAATAAAATAGTTTCTTATAAAACTTGGGGTTTTACACTGCCTCTCAACAAAGTTTGCCTCTGGTCATGTTACCTCTAATCCACGTTCCTTTGATCATGCTGCCTCTGGTCCATGTATCCTCTGGCTTTGCTTTTGGTCACTCATCCTCTTACTCTATGTAACACCCCATCCATTAGCGTTACCGGCGATGCTACCTCACGACCTTCTCGTCCCCCTATCCACCCAATGGAAATAACGAGTTTTTGCCTTCCAGGGGATTCGAGCCCGGTACTTGGGGGATAAGTACCGCCTCCACACAGTCCCACGGAAGGCAAAAACTCGATATTTTCACTGGGTGGATAGGGGGGACGAGAAGGTCGTAAGGTAGCATCGCCGGTAACAGTAATGGCCGGAGTGTTACACTCTACCTTTAGTCACGTATCCTATGACCCTACCTTTGGTCACGTATCCTCTGACTCTACCTATGGTCATGTATCCTCTGACTCTGGTCACGTATCCTCTGACCATGCCTCTAGTCACATATCCTCTTACTCTGCCTCTGGTCACACATCCTCTTACTTGATTCTGCTACCTCTAGTCTGAATCGTGTGCCCCTAGTCATGCTGCCTCTGGTTAGAGCTTGCCTTTGGTCATGCTGCCTCTAATCTGTTACTCCACAACGCACTACCTCTGGTCAGGAGTTCTCCCTTTTGCTAATTCTTGCTCTGGTTCCAGCTTCTGATCAGGGACTTAGGATTTAATTCCCACTTGATTTTCAATATATTATTAAGTTATATATAAGTGTTATGGATGAATGGTACATTGCATACATGACCTTAAAAACGCATTACATACATAACATCTTAAGTACATTGCATTCTTTTTAATCAGATCATGTATGGCCTTATTCACGGTAGGACAATCAGGTCTCAATTATCTTGGTGACCCACATTAAGATAATTGGGCAACTTTTCCATATTTTAAAGAAAATATTTGAGGTCATGCATATATTTTTCTAAATTATTAAGAAATATAGAATGTTTCAAGTAAAGCTTTTATGACAATTGAAGCTAAGAGCTTTAGCATGAGATGCATAATGTTTTCATATTTTATACATATTTATGAATGAAATTATTTTGGCCTAATTGAAGTTTTAGTCCCCTATTTTTACTAATTTGCTAAATTGGTCCCCCTATTTTAAAAATCGAGAATTTTGGTTCCTCCTTTTGATTTATTAACTAAAAAATGATGATGTGAGTTGTTTTAAATAACTTGAAATATAATACGATAATGTTGAATGATTAACACCCGTGAAATTAGAATAAAACACCGTAAAAACTTAGCTTTCAACTTTGAATTTTTTTTTCTTCATATTTTTCATTTATTTAATGACATATGAATAATTAATACATCTAGATGGTTCAATGTCATAGAATTGTATGTCACGTCAATTAAAATATGTTAAATTGTCATTTTTTTAGTTCAAAAAATACAAGAGGAACCAAAACTGTCGACGTTTAAAATAACGGGGCCAATTCTATTAATTGGTAATTGTAACACCCCGATTTTTAAAAGCGCGAGTGTATTTTTTTTTTTCAAAATAAAGTGATAAAAATCCCAAGTTAAATCTATAAATAAAGAAAATACTCTTGGATAAAATATTTGAGTCGTAACACCATGACAAAGGTTATCATTAATTACAACAGCGGAAATGGTTTCGAACAAAAATCCAAAGTATCCAAGTAAAATATACACCGACTAAAATGCTTTGTTTCGAATACACAAGTTCCCTTTTTACAACAACAACTTTGAAATACGAAAGGGAAAATAAATAAAATTCTTGATTACAACCCTAAGCTGATCATTAATCTAACTGAGGGTGACTGGGTACTGAGAATCCACGAGCGGCATCAAGCCCCCTGCTTTCGGTCACACAACCAACCCATCGCTGTGCCATGCCTTAGATCGACCCTAGTTCTCATCTGAGGGCAAAGCCCAGATTTCCACAAATTGTAAAGGGTCACCAATCCGAAATTAACAAATACCACATAGCATTCAATTTTAAATGCACAAAATCACCTTTCAACTTAGCATGCATCTAGAAAGGGTTTACATATGTTAAACATGCATAAACAAGGTTGAAAAATGAAGTTTTGGACCAAACAGCACTGTTGTATTCGAATACACCCTATGTGTAGTCGAATACACTTGCGAAAACAGCAGAAAAACAGCAAAAACAGCACTGACAGCATTACTGTATTCGAATACAGCCTGTCTGTATTCGAATACAGCATTCCATTCAACTGTATTCGAAGACAGCACCTTGTGTAGTCGAATACACTTCAAAAAAATCAAGTCAGTAGCTAATTTAATCATCTGTATTCGACTACAACACATGTGTAGTCGAATACACTTGTCAAAACAACAGAAAATCAGTTTTTAACCCTTTCAAAAACATTCCAACACTTCCAAATTCATTCCAATACTTTCAACACCAATTCAATCAATCAAAAACACCAACACAACACAAATCACTCATCACAATCAAGTACGCATATACAAACATCATAACATGTCAAACATGACTTGCGTGCCAAGCACCCTAATGCAATGCGTATATGCCAATGCACATGATTCCGGAATATCAACAAAACCCTCCTCGAAGGGGCGTAAATCATAATTGTACAGCCTCTCACAGACTAGTACTAATTACCAAGGTGCAGTCTCTCACAGGCTAGCACGATTTACTAATGTGCAACCTCTCACAGGTTAGCACGACGCGATAATCCATGTAAGGGTAAGATGAACCAACAATTCACATGGAATCATCCCCCGTACGGATAAGATGAACCAACAATTCACATGGAATCATCCCGTGGCCCATCCGGTCACCACTATCACCGACGCGATAATCCCCGCAAGGATAAGATGAACCAACAATTCACATGGAATCATCCCGTGGCCCATCCGGTCACCACTATCACCGACGCGATAATCCCCGCAAGGATAAGATGAACCAAGAATTCACATGGAATCATCCCGTGGCCCATCCGGTCACCACTATCACTACTATGAAATGCATGAGCATACTCTGACTCTCGACACCACAATCATTAAGTAAATGCAGCTATTAAAAGATTCCCCATTTTTAATGCTCATTTAACACTAATGATTCTCAAATTTAACACAGAGCATACTCAACGCATACAATCCTCAAATCACATGAAATTGAGTTCACAAATCATATTGAATTCAAATCACCACATACACAATCTCATCAATTCATTTCACACCAAATCAAAATTCACACATAAATTGCATTTATTCAAAACCCCACATCTTCAAACATCAAGCATATCTCAACTTTCATAAAATTACCCATAAACATATGAACCACGCCAAGTAAAAATCACCATCACCCACACCTCAAAACTCATTAAATTCAATTTCACCATTTTTCCCACAAAATGCATTCAAATTCATTTCTCACAACATCTCACCTCAAACCCACCCAATTTATTTTCCAAACATTTTCAACCATAATACCCAAATCAAAACTCAAAATCATTAAACATAAACCACCAAATTTCTTTTCCACAATTCACATAAATCCCATTAAATTCCGTTTCCCAAAATTCACACATAACCTCCATCAAAACAAACCCCACAAATACACATATAGAGTCCTATATGCAAGCTAAAAATTTGGAAGGAGCCCTTACCTCGATGGTAGCTCGAACGACCGACTACGGCACCGCGATAAATTCCGACAAAAATCTCGCTTCGCACGACGCTTCGAAAGTTAGTTCACAAGCACCACAACATGATCACGATCAACTTTCCCTTCAGTCGCTTCGCGAGATAAAGCTTAGATCTAGGTGATATGTGAGGTTTTATGTTTGGCGGTTTTGAAAACCACCAACACTTTGTCGCGAAGCAAGGAAAGAAAGAAAGAAAAAATGAACGCGAGGCAGGGAGTGTTTTTTTTGCTTCTCTGTTTCTAATCCTTTCTCTCACATATATATACATACTAACTTACTAACTATATATAAATATTACTAACTCACCAACCAATATATATATATATATATATATATATATATATAAACCAAACCAACAAATATCTAAATACTCTTACACACATCACCTCACTCACATCTCAACTATTTTGATAAAAATATCTACTCTCGTTGCAACTCATTTGACAGATAAAATTTTCAGCAACTAGAGATATTTTAAACAAAACTACCCGGTAATCAATTTTCCGCAACGTAATTAAATTATTTCTCGCCGAATAATTTAAAACGGGACCCACAAAATATTCATGGCATTTTAAAATCCAAAATACCAATAAAACTGGCTAAAAAGCCTCATAATTCAACATGAAAGCACCCGAAAATACAAAAAGTATATTTTAAAATTAAGGGTATTACAGTAATAATTGAGAGACTAAAATTGCAATTAAGCCAAATATTTTAAAACTACACCTCCATTAATTTTTAAAACTCAATAAGATTTTATCTGACCCCTTTTATTTTTTTATACATTAGTAGTTGAAGGTGATTGATGCTCAGTCCCAATACCAGAGGATGATCTGGAAGCCTTGTTTTGGACTTTGTGCTGTATTTTTATTTGATGTAACTGTAGTAGGGAACACTTTTATAATTCGAGTACTACTATTGTAATTTAATTAAATAGTTCAATAAATTAAGTTATAAAATATGTCATTTAAATGTAGTTCTAAGTTATTTTAATGATGCTTATTATTGATATGTAATACTTGTTAATGTTTTATTGAGGTGTATGGATTCAATTGCCAAATTCTAGATAATTGGTAATGGGTCTTACATTTTGGTATCAGAGCCAGATCGATTTAATAGGACTATCGGATATGGCTTAGGAATTAGAATAGTTTTCTTTCACTATACATTGTAATTATCATTTCACCTAATATTAAGTCTGATCAACTTAGTATTATGTATGGTATGCAAAATTATGGCTGAAGGATCTATGAGGAGAAGAAGACCAAGGAGAAACTTCGCCCCTGAAGACATTATGACTCCACCACCTACTGTTGCACCCTTGGAAAGGGTGCTGGAAGGTATTCAAATGCAAGCCACAACTACCCATAATTTGGTACAACAATTGGCAGTTCAATGAGATTGCACTCAAAATGCCAATAGAGTATTTTATGATTTTCTTAAGTTGCAGCCTCCAACCTTCTAGGGCCTCCATAATCCCTCATATGCCCAAGCTTGGATGGATGAGATTAAGAAGGCATTTGAAGTAGTTCACTATGCTTAAGAACATAAAGTGGAATTTGCTGCCCATCTATTAAAGGGTGAGGCAAAGTATTGGTGGAGGAGTGCAAAGACTTATCTTCAGACTCAAGGAACCCCTGTGAATTGGGAACACTTTGAAGTGTCCATTTTGGACAATTACCATCCAAAAAGTGCCAAAAGACAAAAGAAGTTGGTGTTTGTGCACCTGCAACAAGGAGACATGTCTGTTGCAAAGTATGTTGCTAAGTTTGAAGAACTAGCCAGCTTTTGCCCAATATGCACCCACTAGAAAAATGAAAGATAAACAAGTTTGAGTGGGGTTTGAGGCTTGAAATTAGAGGAAACATTGGCCATATGGAGCTTGCCAATTACTCTACTCTTGTACACAAGAGCAACATTGTTGAAGACAATTTATATAAGTTATGAGAGGAAAGGTAGGATATGTGGAAACAAAAGATAGAGTTCATGGGGGGAGGGCTTGGTTGGAAAGCAAGTTAACTACTACTATAAACAACCTAGTCATATGGCTCATTCTTGTCTTGTGCGCCAAAAACAAGGAGATTCCAACCCAAGAAAACCCAATACTAGGATAGTCTTTGCCCTTAGTGTTAAGAAAGGTAAGAATCACAATCTGATTACTGATACTTGTTTCATAAATCAAACTCTTATGATTGTTCTATTTAACACTGGTGCATCCCATTCACTCATATCCTTAGGTTGTGTTTTTCAACTTAATCTTCCCTTACATGGATTACCTTTTCCCTTAGTTGAAACTACTGCAACTAAGAATTTAATTGAAACTTTCTTAGTGTGTCATTAGCATCCAATTATCTTATTTGACAAAATGTTTTTAATAGATTTAGTTTGCTTACCCTTTAAGTGGTTAGACATTATACTAGGAATAGACTAGATGTTTGATAAGGATATTGTCATTCCCCCACGCAGTTCCCAACCAGAGCAATCAGAACTTCCTGCCCTATACAAAATTTCGCAACTCTTCCAATATTTAAACAATGGGGTCAAGGCATGTTATTGCTGTTATCCTGTAATTTAGGGCCAGAAGTAGAATTATCAAACATTCCAGTGCTCAGTAAGTATGAGGATGTCTTTCTAGAAGATGTGACATCCCTGCCTCAAAAAGACAAATAGACTTTTCTATAGACTTGGCCCTTAAAACAAGACCAATCTCCATTGCCTCTTATAGGATGTCCCCCTTACAGTTGAATGAGATGAAAAATCAATTAGAGGATCTCATAAGCAAGTAATTCATCAGACCAAATGTGTCACCTTAGGGAGCCCTAGGTTGTTAGAGAAGAAAAAGGATGGCAGTGAGAGGCTTTGTATAGATTATAGACAATTGAATAAGGTAACCATTAAGAATAAATATCCTCTACTAAGGTAACCATTAAGAATAAGGTAACCATTAAGTATAAATTACCAATTTGGGGGAGCTATTGTGTTTTCCCAAGATTGATTTGAGAACTGAATATCATCAAATTAGAATAAAGTCAGAGGATATTCCCAAAACATCCTTTAGGACCATGTATGGACATTATTTATTCTTAGTATGCCTTTTGGGGTGACCAATGCCCCAACTCTATTTATGGATTGTATGAATAGGATTTTTAGACCATACCCTGATAGATTTGTAGTGGTATTCATATATGACATTTTGATTTCCTCAAAAATCCCTATGAACATCATTTTTAAATAGTGCTACAAATACTTATAGATAGCAAGTTGTATGCCAAACCTAACAAATGTGAATTCTAGATGTCAAATGTGAAATTTTTAGGCCATGTGATCACCAAAGAAGGAGTGATAGTGGATCCCTCTAAGGTAGAGGCAATTTAAGTGGGAACAACCTAAAAATGTAACCGAAGTCATGAGCTTCTTAGGATTGGCAGGGTACTATAGAAGATTCATTAGAAAATTTTTCCAAATTGCCTTGCCTTTAAAGTGAAAAAAAACAAAAATCCTTTTGTATGGGATCATTAGTGTGAAAAGAGTTTTCAAGCACTGAAAACTAAATTGACCACTGCCCTTTTTCTGGCCATTATAGATCCAACTCTAGGATTTGAGGTATATTGTCATGCATCATAGACTAGGTTGTATTCTGATGCAAAATAGTCAAGTAGTGGCTTATGCCTTAAGGAAACTAAAACCACATGGGGGAATTACCCTACTCATGGAACTGACATTACTAGAAAACTTTAGAGATTTAAATCTGAATATGACACCTCTACAAAGAGGAATTCTCTTAAATCAAATGGAAATAACTAGTGACCTTAGAAACCAGATTAGGAAGTCCCAAGAACTTGATGGAGAGTTGCCGGCTAAGAAGGATCTAAGAGAAATTTTCAAGGGCAACTGATGGGACAATTTTGTTTTAAAGTTGAATCTATATACCTACGAACCATGAATTAAAGAAAATAATATTAAAGGAAGCCGACAAGAGAAACTTTACCATTCACGCTGGAGCCAACAAGATTTATCAAGATCTTAAGAAGAACTATTGGTTGCTTGGCATGAAGAATGAAGTGGCTACCTTTGTTGCCCAGTGCTTGACTTGTCAAAAGGTAAAAATAGAACATTAGAGGCCAACAGGTCTAGTGCAGCCTCTGAACATACCTAAATGGAAATGGGATTCTATTTCCATGGATTTTGTTGTGGGATTACCTCATATCCAATCTGGGTATGATTCCATTTGGGTAATTGTAGAGAGATTAACTAAGTCAACCCATTTCTTTTCTATTAGGACAACTTATAACTCCCTTAGGCTAGCCAAATTATTTATAAAAGTGATAGTAAGATTAAATAGGGTACCTAACAAAATAATATCATATAGGGACTCCGAATTTACCTCCATATTTTGGAAAGCATTCCAAAAGTCTTTGGGAACTAGGTTACACCTTAGTACTGCTTATCATCCCCAAATTGAAAGGACCATCCAAACTTTGGAAGATATGCTAAGGGTTGCATATTGGAGGATGGGGGATGTTGGGACACACACTTGCCTATAGTGGAGTTTGCCTCTATTGGAGTTTACCATAGGCAGAGAGCCTTAGAGTTTGAGGAAGGTGACCTTTAATTTTTAAGGGATATCCATACTGTTGGTATTGGAAGAGTGTTGAAAGTTAAGAAGCTTAGCCCATGTTTTGTTGGACCTTTCCAAATTATGGCAAGGATAGGTCCCTCTGCTTACAGACTAGCCTTGACGCCACCTTTTTCCAATTTCGATGATGTTTTTCATGTCTCCTAATTATAGAAATATATTCCAAACCCTCACCAAATCTTGCACCATGAGTCTCTCCAACTTAAACATAACCTTAAATACAATCCATTGCCAATTCAGATTGTTGATAGGAGCATCAAGGCATTGAAGAATAAAACTATTCCCCAAGTGATGGTTGTTTGGAGAGGACCGTCTTTAGAGGAAGCAACTTGGGAAATAGAGGCTGATATGTAGAGGGAATATCCTTACCTTTTTCAATAGGAAATTTATCAAATTTTAAGGACAAAATTTTCTAGGATTTTAGTAATTGTTAATGTTGTGTTTTTAATAATATTAAATTAGGATTAAGGGTAAAATAGCAAAGTTATAACATGAACAAGTCCAATTGGCAAAGAGAAGACATGCCATCTTTATTTTTCTCCTTCTCCTTTACCCGCGGGTACTAACCCATCTTCCCTTTGTTTTTGAATAATCTTCTTTCACTTCCAGTTACGCTCTCTCAAAAACAATCTGAAAACACCATTAGTCGATTACTATTCATCGTTATCTCCATTCGTCCATTTTCCTCTTCTTCCAAAAGTTATTCAAAAGCAACAGCCATCTAAAGTCCTTTACCTTTAATTCGACCCCTTGCATGTCCGTTTCTTCCTTTCCAAAACCCATTATTCAACGAAAGCAGTACTAAAGGAAGAGAAAGAGCATATTTGAAAACCTCTAAATCTGAAACATAGCATAAATGGCAAGGGATGGAGAGCTGACAAGGAAAATATCTCCCACAAACCCAACTCAAATTCACAAGGATTACTATTTACAAAATGTGAGTTCTGTTACATCAACTTACTTTAGCATGAGAGTTATGGGAGTTTATTCACTGAAATCCTTTACTTCTTGTTAGAAATTGTTTTGGACCTTTTACAGGTTAGAAGAACTTAGATGTGTGAGAGAAATGGAATTTTGAGCATATAGGTGTTTTGCATCTACATCCAAATGATTTTAAATTTCCTTGCATGTCGTTTTATTGTTTGTTTCTTGATTGTTGTGTTAGTAATTTAGGAAATCTCAAATTTTTGAGAAAAAATTGTAATTTGAAATTCGAATTCCGCTACTGAAGATAAATGCACACACCTTGGACGTTTTTCCCCTTGCCTCTGCAACTTTGCCCCTAGGTGTTATTTTTATAACTTGGACTTTTGCCTCTGGTAAGTATATGTTACTTTTACCCCTGGTAAATTTACCTTACATTTGCCTCTGATAATCCTACTCTATTCTTATGCCTTTAATTTGTCGTTTTAAAATTCTAAGGGTTTTGCCTCTGATAGTTGTATCTTTTTCTGCCTCTGATTCTTCCACAAGACCTGTATCCTCTAATTCTTCAACGGGATGCGTATCCTCTAATTTTTCCATAGGACGCGTATCCTCTTTTTCTTCCACGGGAAGTGCATCCTCTTATTCTTCTACGGGACATGTATCCTCTAATTCTTCCACTGGATGCTTATCTTGTGATTCTTCCTCGTGAGACGTATCTATTGGAACCAAATTCATTTTATACATAGAATTTTTATGATAACAAAAGTATTTTATGAGAACAATATATTTGACTTCAAAGAGTATGAAAGAAGATATGGTCAAGATTTGTAGAAGATTTGAAGAAGATTAGATCAACATTTATTTACAACAAAATATGAACAGAACCAATCTGAAGAAATTAAAAACGCAATCTAAACAAATTACTAACATCATCAATCTGAAGAATTTACAATCTCAATCTAAACAAAAAAAGCAACATAATCAATTTGAAGAATTTACAAACACAATCTAAACAAAATACAATTCAGAATTAAACAAGGACTAAATTGAGACCCAAATTTTAACTATAAATAGATACTCAATGCTGGAAAAGAAAATCATCTAAAAGAAAAAAAGAGTAGTCTTAGAGTTCAAAGAGAGAAACACTTGTTCAAGTTAGAAATATTTTCTGGGTGTTCTTTTCTTAGAGTGTGAGAGTTATTATTATTATCAGCTTTGTTAGAAGCAACTACTCAAGTTCCAATCTTTTGTATCCAACCCAATAGTGGTTTAGTTTCTTCTTCAATCTGGGTTTGGCAGGTTGTTAGGAGAAGACTTGGCTTATAGGGTCAAGGTGGTTAGTTCCTCAAAAGTCTTGGTTTGTCAAGCTGTTTGAGAAGTCTGGCTTGCAGGGTCAGGTGCTTTGTAATTCAAGGTAATTGAATTAGTGGATTAAAGCCTTTTGAATGAGGGGACATGATGTAGCCAAGTTAGTGGTGAACCAGGATAAATCTATGTGTCAAATTATTTATGCTTTCATTGTTTACTAGCTCTGAATCTGATTGCTTCTTATCCAAGTAATTCATAAAAACCAATCAGCCATCATCAAATTAACAAAAAGTTATCAACTTTGTCAACCACAATTCAACCCCCCCCCCCCCTTTTCTTGTGTTTGCACCTTCAATTGGCATCAGAGCTCGATCTCAATGCTGAGCACTTTACAGTGTTTGAGGAAAGATCCAAGGGTTCAATATGTCTCTATTTAGTGAATCAACAGATGAAGAATTTGATTTATTTTCTGAATTTACTCGATCTTATTTAATTATTGCTATAAATGATTTTTTAAATAAGAATCACAATTTGTCTTCAAAACTAAAAACACTTAGTAAAGAAAATACAAATCTAACTGAAATAGTTAATGCTTTAAAGAATCAAAGTTTTGAATTTAAAACAGAAAATGCAACTCTGAAAACTTATATTACTAAACTTAAATTAGAAAACACAACTCTGAAAACTGATATTTTTGCACAAAAAACAAAAAATGCAACTCAGAAAATTGATATTACTGAACTTAAAACAAAGAATGCAAAACTGAAAATTGATATTGTTGAACTTAAGGATGAAAATTTAACTCTGAAAAGTAAGTATAGTTCAACATCAATTGAAAATACTACATGTAACTCTAATAAGCATGAAAAATTATTTAAAGATTTTCTTGATAATGGTATAGAAAGAAGCCAATATGCATCTATGATTTATGGTGTTAGTAGGAATGGTAAAAAAGGAATAGGATTTCAAGAAAAAGTAATTGAACCTAAGTTTGTTCTCTCTGATGATTTATGTACTATTTTCTATAAGAAAGGTCACACTAAAATATCTTGTCTTATGCTAACCACATGGAAAACCTTTAAGAACTAACGAACCAGGACCCAATCAGATTTGGGTACCAAAGGATAAAATTGTTTATGTTGCAGATGTTCTAAGCAACCAAATTGAAACACCAGTCATTGTGCTTGGTCAATGGATGCTTGCAATATATGAAGGGAAAAAGCTTTATGTTCCAGGACTTAATAAACAGAAGCCAACTGACAATGGTGGAAGAAGGATTGGTCAGCACATTACCTATAAGAATCAGAACCATATGATGAACCAGAAATATCAGAAAAATATAGAGTATCAACAAAATCAAAACTGGCAGAGAAATCACACATACCAACAGAACTGGAACTACCAGAAAAATCAGAATTACCAGAGGAACCTGATATGTAACATCCTAAAGCAAATGACTAAAAATAATTAGAATTTCAAAATTTGAAATATTCTAATTTATAGATTATTATGATTATATTATTATGAATATATTATTATTATTATTATTATTATTATTATTATTATTATTATTATTATTATTATTATTATTATTATTATTATTATTATTATTATTATTATTATTAACCAATTTGCTTAAAATAAGGTAATATTAGGAAGTTTGTTTTGTTTGTTAAAGGTTTTTGTGAAAGGGATAATAACAAACAAAGCTATTATAACAATCTTTTGATATATAATTATCTATTATTAAGGAGTCAACCAAAATCAAACAAACATTCCATTGAATTCAATATGTACTCATTTTATTTGTAACAACCAAGAGTTTAGTGGGGCAAATATAGGATACCTAGTCAAATTATCTTATAAATATTTAAATATAAATAGATACAAAGAAGAAAAATACTGAATTAAAAACTCAATAGAGAAAATTATGCCAAAATAAAGAGGAGCAAAACTACGGTTGTAGTTGCAACAACGGTTAATAACAATTAACATATTCGGAACCTTTTTATCAAAGAACGGCTCAAGAGGTGAGTAATCACACCCTTTAAACTTTCATGGTACATTTATTTTGTGATGGAAAGAGAATTAGATATTTTGAAGGATACTTTCTTATAAAATTATATTTTTGATGAAAATCTAACTCTATTAAAATTGGAATTTTATGAATTGTAATAATAGATTATGAATTGATTTATTTACTACTGTTTGTTGAATTACCGTTTTATGATGGTTTGAATATTTATCCTTTAAAAAATTGTTTTATTATATTTTTTTGAATGATTGTTGTTATTATATATTCAAATAAAATATCATATTATAAATATATATATTCTCTAAAAGATTGTTTTATTATATTTTCCGGAATGATTGTTGTTGTTATATTCAAATAAAACATCATATTATAAATATATATATTCTTTAATAGATCGTTTTATTATATTTTTCTTGAATAATTGTTGTTATTATATATTCAAATGAAATATCATATTGTAAATATATATTCTTTAAAAGATTGTTTTATTATATTTTCCTGAATGATTGTTGTTACTATATTCAAATAACATATCATATTATAAATATATATATTCTTTAATAGATCGTTTTATTATATTTTCTTGAATGATTGCTGTTATTATATATTCAAATGATATATCATATTGTAAATATATATTCTTTAAAAGATTGTTTTATTATATTTTCCTGAATGATTGTTGTTATTATATTCAAATGAAATATTATATTATTAATATGATCTTACGAATATGATTGTTAAAAATATGAATTACTTTGATTGTGTGTGTTGGAGATGGGTCTTGTACCCCACATATGGATGAGTTTTAAACTTCACAAAGAAATGAGGTTTAAACTCCACATGGATGAGTCTTGTACCCCACATATAGATGAGTTTTAAACTTCACAATGAGATGAGGTTTAAACTCCACATGGATGGGTCTTGTACCCCACATATAGATGAGTTTTAAACTTCACAAAGAGATGAGGTTTAAACTCCACATGGATGGGTCTTGTACCCCACATATAGATGAGTTTTAAACTCTACAATGAGATGAGGTTTAAACTCCACACGAATGGGTCTTGTACCCCACACTGGATGAGCTGGTGCTCCACATGATGAGACATCATTGAATTGATTGATTTATTTTCTGCAGAATAAATGTGTGTAGTGGATTTATTTGGTTATTACTTATGTGAATTATCGTTAATTTAATTGATGAGTTTTTATTAATTATTGAAAGTAATTGATTATTATAGAAAAATCTTAGTTATATCAAGTATATTTCTAGAGAATGTTTTTGGAAGAATGCGGGTGCCATGATCGATTTTTCTGGTTACCGCGCCGGCTGAGAACAATACTATTTTTAAAAATGTGTGTATTATTCACTGGGATTTAGTATCTCATTAAAGTGTTGTTTTCAGAGACTGAGACCGTCGGGGACATCGAGAGTTGAGAAGTCATACTTCCTTTGAGAAGAGTAATTTCCTTAGATTAGGTTAGTAGATCAAGAATAAGTAGACATAGTGTCTACATTGTAGTTTATTTCAGGATTGGTTATTAAATGCCCAGATTTGAATATTTTGATTATTAAGGAATTTTCAGCTGTAAGGGTTTGTTTTAAAGATTTTACAATATTATTTCTTTCAAGAACTTCATTATTTATTATAATACCTATTCTCTTACATAAATATGAAAACTTTTTCGTTATTACCTCAATTGTTATACCCACGTAACTAGGCGTTACATGATACATCAGCAGAAACAGAAGTGTCAGATTAACAATCAATATAAGGAGACTTCTTTGAACACTTCAAATCAAATTCATTAAGACTACAAACCTGGATGGGAATTCAAATCCCTTCATCCAGACCCTCTAATCAGGGATATGCAAATTCAAAATCTGAAAACCTGAAAAGAAGAAATAAGAGGGTTTTCAGAGTGAAACATAAACTGTTGACATATAGGTTATATCTTTAAATTTAATTATTGTTTGATATTATGTTTACTGTGATAAAAGGAAGCTTGATCTTAAAAATGAAAGCGAGATAAGTATTTTGCAGGTTCTCAACAATTTAGAGGAATAAGGAGATCCACTGAATCTGAACACTTTAAGCAGAAGTAGTAATCAAGTTTGGTTTTCAGAAACAAGCTGAAACCACCAGAAACAAAATTGATGTTATGGATGTATTGACTTCATTCTTCAATTATCTGATTTATATTATGTTATATGACAAACAGCTTGACCTTAAAAAGTCAAAGAAAGTTGAGCATACTGCAGGTTTACCAGAACCAATGGAAGTAGATGCAGACAAACCAGAAGATGACAAATCTTTAAAGGATGAATATGATCAAGTTCGAAACAGTCAAGAAAAGTCAGAAGGACGATCTGGATGGAAGTACAAGTCATATCATACTTAAACTCTAATCATTAGAAGTGCAATTAGTCCTTTGAGGATCATATCATCATTAAAAGATACTGCTTTGTTTGGCTCACTCTCACCAATTGAGCCTACCACTATTGATGAAGCATTGGAAGATGATGAACGGATTTTTGCAATGCAAGAAGAGTTAAATGAATTTAAGAGAATTGATGTTTGGGATCTAGTACCTAGACCAAAGAAGAACATTATTGGAACCAAGTGGGTTTTTCAGAAACCAACTAAATGAAAATGGTGAAGTTGTTAGAGACAAGGCAAGACTTGTCGCACAAGGCTACAGTCAGCAAGAAGGCATTGATTACACCGAGATATTTGCTCCAGTGATGAGGTTAAAAGTTATTTGTATCCTACTTTGTTTTGCTGCAAACAATAACATTACATTATTTCAAATGGATGCTATCGGTGCTTTTCTAAATAGTTATATAAGTGAAGAAGTCTGTTAAACAACCTCTAGGTTTTGAAAGTACTGAATTTCCAAATCATGTTTTTAAACTTAGGAAATCTATGTATGATCTAAAACAAGTACCTAGGGCATGGTATGATAGACTTAGTAACTTCTTGCTTAAAAATAACTTTTAAAGAGGACAGGTTGATAATACACTCTTTAGAAAATCAATAGGAGATGACATTCTTATTATTCAAATTTATGTTGATGACATTATTTTTGGATCTACTAATGGAACTCTTTGCCAAGAACTTTTTAAATTGATGCAGCTTGAATTTCAAATGAGTATGATGGGAGAACTTTAGTTCTTCTTAGGGATACAAATTCAGCAAAGTCAAAAACGTATATACATTCATCAAACTAAATATACAAAAGAGCTTCTTAGGAAACTTAAGATGAGTGATTGCTAACCAATGGCTACACCAATGCACCCTACTTGCTCACTTGAAAAATATGATTCTGACGATAAAGTTCTCCAAAAACCCTAAGAGGAATGATAGGATCCCAACTTTAACTTACCGTTTCCAGACTTGACATCATGTTTAGTGTATGTGTACGTACAAGATTTCAAGCTGACCTTAGGGAATCACAGTTAACTGTTGTTAAGAGAATCCTTCGATACCTAAAAGACACTACCAACCTTACCTTGTAAGATTATAAAATCCTAGAATCCAACATTCCCATCTATTGTGATAACACTTCTGAAGATAGGTTTAACTTTATCGAGAAAAAATCTCACTTTCAAGTCTTTTTATCTGATGACAAAAGGGGGAAAATGATATTTGATAAAGTGGAGAGAAAATGATACTTAGACTTAGGGGGAGCCCTAAGTTTGGGGGAATTAAAGAAATACAAAGAAAAGTTGTTATAAAAAATACAAGTTTTCTATCATAAAAAATGGGGAGATTGTTGGAACAAAAGTATTTTATGAGAACAATATATTTGACTTCAAAGAGTATGAACGAAGATATGGTCAAGATTTGTAGAAGATTTGATCAAGATTTATCTACAATAAAATATGAACAGAATCAATCTGAAAAATTTACAAATGCAATATGAACAAATAACGAAAAGAATCAATCTGAAGAATTTACAATCTCAATCTAAACAAAAAAAAAAAAGAACAGAATCAATTTAAAGAATTTACAAACGCAATTTGAACAAAATACAATTCAGAATTAAACAAGGACTAAATTGAAGCCCAAATTTTAATTATCAATAGATACCCAAGGCTGAAGAAGAAAATCATCGAAAAGAAAAAAATAGTAGTCTTAGAGTTCAAAGAGAGAAACACTTGTTTAAGTTAGAAATATTTTCTGAGTGTTCTTTTGTTAGAGTGTGAGAGTTATTATTATTATTATCAATTTTGTTAGAAGCAACTACTCAAGTTCCAATCTTATATATCCAACTTGTTAACGGTCTATTCCTTCTTCAATTTGGGGTTGTTAGGTTGTTAGGAGAAGACTTGGCTTGTAGGGTCAAGGTGGTTAGTTCCTCAAAATTCTGGGGTTTTCAGGCTGTTTGGGAAGACTGGCTTGGAGGGTTAGGTAATTTGAAATTCAAGGTAATTGAATTAGTAGCTTAAAGCCTTCTGAATGAGGGGATTGGATGTAGCCAAGTTAGTGGTGAACCAAGATAAATCTATGTGTCAAATTATTTATGTTTTCATTGTTTTCTACCTCTGAATATGATTGCTTATTATCCAAGTAATTCATAAAAACCAACCAACCATCATCAAATTAGCAAAAAGTTATCAACTCTGTCAAACACAATTCAACCCCGCCTTCTCATGTTTGCACCTTCAGTATCCTTTATCTTTGGTCACATATCCTCTAACTCTGATCACGCTGCGTCTGGTCCATGCATCCTTTGACCACACTGCCTCTGGTCCATGCATCCTCTAACCACGCTGCCCCTGTTCCATGTATCCTCTAACCATGGTGCATATGGTCCATGTATCCTCTAACCACGCTGCCTTTGGCCCATGTATCCTCTAACCATATTGCCTCTGGTCAGAGCTTGCCTCTAATCATGCTGCCTCTGATATGTTTACTCCACAGTGTGTTGCCTCTAGCCTGGAGTTCTGCCAATAGCTAAGTTGCCTCTAGTTCCAAGTTCGAATTAGGGACTTAGGAATTAAGGATGCATTCCATACAAAACATCTCAAGTTCAGAACATTCTCATTAATTAGATCATACATGGCCTTATATCACTGTGGGAAAGTTCAGTTTGTTCCAGGCATGGTTCAACATGTAAAGGAGAATAATCAGGACACTGATTGAGGTTTGGCCAAACCACCTTTACCACTCAATACTCAATTATCTTGGTGACCCACGTTGAGATAATAAGGCGACTTTGCTTTGTTTACAAAGATTTTGTTTTTTGAGGTCATGCATAGTTTTTTTTTCCAGAATCATTATAAAACAATGATTTTAGTTAAGTTTTATAAAAAGAAATTGAAGTTTAGAGCTTCTACTTGAGGTGCATCAGAATTTCATGTTTTTATGCATATTTATGAAAGAAATATTTTCAAAGCTCCCTTCCTTTTATTTTCATAGCTCACTGAGATTTTATATCTCACCTTTTTTTTTTATTTCTTAGCAACTGGAAGAACACGATATACGTGTTTAGCATCAGAGGATCAGCTCTAAACTTGTTGGAATTTGAATTTGATGTTTTTATTTTTATTTTATACTGTAATCAGAAACTTGTAGGTCATTTCCAGATGTAATATTTTATGAATCTGTTGAAAAACTTGTAAACTATAATTATGAATTTAGTTTTCAATAGAGTTTGGTGATTCTAATTTATTATTCATTATTATTTGCATATGCTTTTATTAAAGTGTATGGATCTAATTACCAAGGTCTATATATTTGGTATTAGATCTACATATATCATAATTTCAATTTGAAAAAAACTAGGTTTAGTTTTACGTTTGCAGAATAAAATTTAGTTATTTTGTTGAGATATAATATATAATGTATTACCCAAATAATAAATAATGTAAAGGACTAAATGTAGTAACCATCATCATTTATCTAGAATATGGTAATAAATTTAAACATTTTAATATTTCAGAAGCAATCATATAAAATATCATGAGTACAACATAAAACGTCATTGTAACTATATATGTAGTACATAGCATACAAGCATCCTCTGATGTATGCAATTAAAAATCAGATTACAAACTTAAATAATATCACTACAGGGCTTTATCCTCTGCTGGCTGAACTCCCCAACTCAATCCCTCTCGTAAAAGGAATGAGATAATAATCTTAGTGAGTTCTATAAAAGGAGAGGGGCAGTTAGAAATAATTTTCATTAAATATAATGAAAACATGACATCGATATGCAATGTATTTGTTGTCAAAACAAATCTTTAGGCTTTTCTTTGAAGTATGAAATATAACATATTCCTCTTTGTAAGGAAGTTATCTTTAGGCTTAAGGTTGTTCGTTTAAATGGGGTTCTGTCTTTCAAATTCGCATTTTGATCAAGAAGCGTGGACTAGAGCTAGACTCTTATTAGAGGCAACGTGATCAAAGGAAGCTTGGATTAGAGACAGCATGACCTGAAGCAGATTTCTAATCAAAGGTAGCATGATCAAAGGATTCTTAGATCAGAGGCAACTTTCTCATCAGAGATTAAAGGCAACGTGATCTGAGTCACTCTTGGATCAGAGGCAGCATGACTAGAGGAAAATTTCTAATTAGAGGCAACGTGATCAGAGCATACTTAGGTTAAAGGCAGAATGACCAGAGGCATATTTCTCATTAGAGGTAGCTTGATAAGAGGAAACTTGGATTGGATGCAGCATGACCAGAAGCAGACTCTGATCAGAGGCAATATGTGAAGGTGCAAACACGGGAAATGGGTTTAATTGTGTTTTTTACTAAGTTGGATTCGTTTTGCTAATTCATTTAAAACCACAAAAGGATTTAATCCACTAATTTAAAACTTGAATTACACAACACCTGACTCTACAATTCGTTTAAAGATTTCTATTTCGATGAACTGGTTACCACAAATCTTTTCGAAATATGAAAAAGTTTTTTATCCAATCGTCGTATCATCTGTCAATTATTTAATCAATCCATTTTTTGGAATACGAAAACGATTACTTTAATTTATTATTTACTGGGATTTTGCAAAGAATGAGAAATCCAAAAATTAAAATCTGCCATTCTTCTCAAAACCATTGGACACCTACATACTTTTTGAGGAACACAAACACCTTGACTCTACAAGGCAAGTCTTCTCAACACAACTTGAAAACCTATAGATTTCTTGAGGAACACGAAAAAGCCACTATCGGGATGGGTTACAAGAGTTTGGAACAAATTGGTTTGCTCTTACCAAGTTGATTGTAACAATGACTCTCACACTATAAAACGCTTAGAAAATATTTCTTTTGAGCATGTGTTTCTCTAGATTGTAACCTTATGAACTCTAATGACTTAGGAAGTTTTGTGCTTGTGAGTTCTCTTATTTTCTTCTCCAGCTTTGAGTATCTATTTATAGAATAGGTTAGGGTTCCTCCTTTGTCCTTGCAAAATATGAATCATATCTTTGCAAATAATAAATGTATCTTCTTTTGAGTGTTTCTTCTTGCAAATAATTCTTGATCATATCTTCTTGTAAATAATTCATATATTCTTGTAGATTCTGATCAACTCTTCTTGTAAATAGTTCATATCTTCTTATAGATAAAGCTTGATCAAATCTTCTTGTAAATAATTCATATCTTCTTGTAGATAAATCTTGATCAAATTTTCTTGTAAATAATTCATATCTTCTTATGATAAATCTTGATCAAACCTTCTTGTAAATAATTCATATCTTCTTGTTCATAAGATCTCGATCATATCTTCTTCAAATCATAACTATATCTTCTTTTCAACTTGGTCAAATATTTTCTTAAATTATAAATCTAAATCAAATATTATTTTAGATTGTCTACAAAAACACAAATCTTCTTTCATACTCTTGGCTTGATTTCAGCTAGAATGGACTTAGGTTGTTCTTTGATCTACACAAGTTTTTGATTCGGCTAAGTCTTCTTTTCATACTTAATTCTTTCAATTTTAGTCATTGAATTTCCATTATAGGCATTGACTTTCTTGTTGGAGTGAGATGTTGTGTTTCTTGAATAATGATAGTCATAGCAAGAATTTCATGACTTAGAATTAGTGTCATTGGGCAAATCACCTTGTAGAAATGTTAGAGCGAGTGCAACATTAGAAGCTGCATATCAGAGGCAACATTTGGAGTGTGTTGCACCATTTTGGTTAACGGATTGCAAGCTTTGATTTTATGATTTAAATAATCTCTTAAGAGTTAATTATACCTTGATACAAACTCTTCGAGGCATGTTGAGTTTGTGCAAATCAGGCATGCAAGGGCTTTAAAGGCATGCTTCAAATTCATTCTTTAGAGGCAGTCTCCAGACTCAATTTCAAAGCCATTCTTCAGAGGCAGTCTTCAAACCTAGTTATGAGACCCAAACATCAGACACAGACTTCAGACTAAGACATCAAAGGTGTAACACCCTGATTTTTTACAACGCGAGTGCATTTTTTTTTCAACAAAATAAATTAATAAAAATACGAATGTTAAATCCATAAACAAGGAAATCCTTTTGGATAAAATATTTAAGTCGTAACTCAACGACAAAGTCAATAATAATTACAAACAGCGGAAGTAGTTTTTGGAACGAAAATCCAAAATATAAAATACATCGGCTAAAATAATTTGTTTCAAATACATAAGTTCCCTTTGTGACAACAACTGAGGGTGACTGGGTACTGATAATCCACAAGCGGCATCAAGCCCTAATGCTTTCAGTCACAAAACCAACCCATCGCTGTGCCATGCCTTAGAACGACCCTGGTTCTCATCTGAGGGCAAAGCCCAGATTTCCACAAAATTGTAACGGGTCACCAACAGAAATTAACAAATACCATATAGCATTTAAATTTTAAATGCACAAAATCACCTTTCAACTTAGCATACACCTAGAAAGGGTTTTCATATGCCAAACATGCATAATCAAAGTTGAAAAATGAAGTTTTGGACCAAACTGCACTGTCGTATTCGAATACAGCATCCTTGTATTCGAATACAGATGCAAAAACAGCAAAAACAGCACTCCAGCACAACTGTATACGAATACAGCCTCTTTGTATTCGAATATAGATGCGAAAACAGCAAAAAAACAGCACTAACAGCACAACTGAATTCGAATACAGCCTCTTTGTATTCAAACACAGATGCGAAAACAGTGAGAAATCCAGCAGACTTTGTATTCAACTACAACTACCTTGTATTCGAATACATTTGCGAAGTCATTGGCAAAAATTTGATATCTGAATTCGACTACAACCTCCTCTTAGTCGAATACAAGTGCGAATACGCAAGTCAGAGGCAAAAACAGTGTATCTGTATTCGACTAAAACCCTATTGTATTCAAATACAGCTGGAAAAATGACAGATTTTCAGTTTTGAAAACACATCAAAATCATTCAAACACTTTCAACACCAAATCAATCAATCACAAACTTCAAATACAACACAGTCACACCCAACTATCAAGTATGTATATACAACCATCATAATATATCAAACATAATTGTACCGCCTATCACAGACCGAAGTACTAATTACCAAGGTGCAGTCGCTCACAGACCAGCACGTTTTACTAAAGTGCAATCTCTCACATATCAGCAAAACGCGATAATCTCCGTAAGGATAAGATGAACCGACAATTCACATGGCATCATCCTGTGGCCCATCCGGTCACCACTATCACCATGGCCCATCCGGTCACCATTATCACCATGGCCCATTCGGTCACCATTATCACCATGGCCCATCCGGTCACCGTTATCACCATGGCCAATCCGGTCACCGTGTACTATGAAATGCATGAGCATACTCTGACTCTTAACACCACAACCATTAAGTAAATGCAGCTATTAAAAGATTCCGCATTTTAAATGCTCATTTAACACTAATGGTTTTCAAATTCAACACAAAGCATACTGAAAAATATTTAACTCATAGTTCCACAATTCACACCAAATCATATTAATTCATTTTTCCACACAATCCACACAATAAACCACATCTTGAATTTCATAATATTAATTATGAACACATCAAACACACCAAACATGAATCACCACAACCCACACCTCAAATACATCAAAATTAACTTCCACAGTTTGACCCATAACATATTAAATTCATTTTTCACAAAACTACAAGTCAACACATCAAATTTATTTTCCAAAATTTTCAACCATAACACACCAAATTAAACTCCAAATTTTTAAACATAAACCACCAAATTAAATCTCCACAACACACATAAATCACATTAAATTCCTTTTCCCCAAATTCACACATAAACTTCATCAAATTCAAACTCCACAAATACACATATAGAGTCTTACATGCAAGCTAAAAATTTGGAAGGAGCCCTTACCTCAACGATAGCTCTAACAATCGATTACGGCGCCGCGATTAATACCGGTAAAAACTTCGTTCGCGACGTCGCTTCGAAACTAGCTCACTAGCACCACAATATGGCAAGGAGCAACTTTCCCTTCTACCACTTCTCGAATGGGAGCTTAGATCTAGGTGAGAGGTGAGGTTTTGTGTTTGGCGGTTTTGAAACCCACCAACACGGTTTTCTCGCGAAACACAAAAAAAATGAAGACAAGAGAGGGGTCACGTGCACAGGGAAATGTTTTTCCTTTTCTGACTTCTAAATCTTCCACACATATATATACATATATAACTTACTAATAATATATATATATATATACAAACTCACTAAATATATATATATATATATACCTACATCAAACCAACAAATAATTAAAACTCTTACACACATCACTCACATCTCCAACTATTTTGATAAAAATATCTACTCTCGTCGCAACTCAATTGACAGATAAAATTTTCAGCGACCAGTAATATTTTAAACAAAATTGCCCGGTATTAATTTCTTCGCAACCTAAATAAATTATTCTTTGACGAATAATTTTAACCGGATCTAAAAAAAAAATATATATATATATATATATATATATATATATATATATAATGAACATATAACAAACTCTAATAAAATATGCTTTTGGTATTTAATTCACAAAATGAATTAAAATTGGACTAAATGCCTCAACAATTTAACACCAAATATACTAAAATTGCATAAATTAGAGTTTGAAATTTAGGGTCTTACAAAAGGCAATCTTCGTAACCTTCAGAGGCATGTTACTTTTAGAGGCATATATTCCGCGACATGTAACACCCTAATTTATTGTTATACCTTAATTTATTATTATTATTATTATTATTATTATTATTATTATTATTATTATTATTATTATTAATATATGTGTGTTTGATATAATTGATAATTTTTGTGCTACCTTAAAATTTATCTAAACTATTAGTAATACAAATATTTATGTTTATTTTTCTTTAAATACCACTCTTTAGCACCACTCTTTAGCAGCACCTTCTGATACCCTAGCTAATCTAAATGGCAAATATACATATATATATATATATATATATATATATATATATAAATAGCTAAAAGCAAAGCTATCCCTGCCGCACCAAAGCTTCCTTCGTGATTCCAATTCAAAATTCCTTTCCAATTCTTCCTTCGTGATTCTTCCTTTCCAATTCTAATTCCAAATTCAAATTCCAATTCAATTCCAATTCCAATTCCAAACCACGATCAGAGCATGTTGGTACATTGAAAATGTAACGCCCCAGATTTTTGATCCAAAGATTTCTTAAAAATATTTATTTTCTTTTAGAACCAACTATAATTTTTTTTTTAATAACGTAATGCAATTTACTAAAATATTATTTATTTATTTATCTGAAAAATTAATCTTCTAGTTGTTAGATCTTCAGTTATGCTCCAAAATAAAGTAAATTATCGTTAGGTGAAATTCAAGAGGAACAAGGTTGACTAATATTAATGACGATTCAATTATTTACTAGCGAATGAAATCTCACTTCCGCATTTCTATTAAAAGTTAATGATGAAGAGTAAATAACTTTACAATATACCACAAAAATTTATTAACACAACATTATTTTTAAGTAAAAGTCCCATTTTCCCACGAGCGTGCACCAAACAAACATCATTCATGCAACTCTTGAGATCATTAGTACCTAAATGTTGGTGTAAGGGGTCAGTTCATCCCACAAATAAATTAAACCAAATAATAAGTTAACAGCAATAAAATATGAATATAAAATCTTTTTGTGATAAAAGATTTAAAGAATTTGATTCTTTAATAGTTTCCAAGGATGTATCAAAAGTCATAAAATGTATCTAAATAAATCAAGTAGCAAATCACTGTAGAGCAAATAGTTTGATCAAAATAAAAATAGCAATAAAATGTATGCAGATTATGCATGCTCCTAAACATATATGATCCGGATATAACCAGCCACACAGGCGTCCACAAAGATGCATATGATATGTCATGAAATGATAACGATGCTCGAAATTTACAAATCACTAGCCACTTAGGCAACCACAAAGAAAAGGTCATAACATGAATAACCAGCCACTTAGGCAATCACAAAGAGAAAACTATTCAAACCACAATTCACCAGCCACTTAGGCAACCACAAAGATAATAATATTTAAAACACAAAATAACCAGTCACGTGTTATTGATAGACATCAAAACTCAAATAACGAAGAACACAAACAAATATGAACTTTATTCCTTCTACTATTAAATTTCTCCCAATTATTAGTCATTTAGACATACAACTCAAGGTTTACCACTAAACACATCACAAAAATTAACTTAATCATGTTATCACAATTAAAAATTAACACTTTTCATCAATTCCCTCAAGACTCATATAGTATTCATAAAAATTAGAACTTTGAAATGAAATAGCACAAAAATCGACACTTTAAATTAAAAACATCCTAACAAACATATTACTCATGAGATCATAATAAAAATCATAACTTTATAATTAAATATACCTAAACACAGAAAAATTGCAACTTTACATCAAATATACGACAACAAGCATATTACTCACATTATAATAATAAAAATCAAAATTTTATAATTAATGTTATCAAGGCAAACGTATTACTCATAAAAACAAAACATTATAGTTAAATTCTTTAAGGCAAACAAAAAATCAATATTTTTCTTTTAAGACATCAAGACATATATCAATATCTTACAAACTATTAATTTAATATCTAGCCTAACCTTGCATGGGGAAAAGCCCTTACCTTAGGTGCTTTACTTCCTAGCAACACGTTCTAGGCCCCACGAATCAAAGGACAAGACAAAAGTCCAAACTTTACTTGAGATGGTATTTAAAGAAGAAGGAAAATTTTAATTTGATGATAATGATGGTGTGAGGAAATGAAGAAGACTATGTTTCTCTCTTTTTTTCTTTCTTTTGTTTGTGATGGAAAATTTGGGAATTTAAGAGAAAGCAAAAATACGTATGGAAATAGAATAGGAAGGTGTGTAGACTACCTTTTAATTTTTTTTGCTAATAGTTATGACACCAAAAATTGCCTAGAATTCTTTTTGTAGAGAATTAAAATAAAATTATAATCTTGGTTTGAGAGGCAGTGAGGCGTGTGATATAACAAAGGACGAAAGTCTTTTTTTTTTGTCTTCTCTAAATTGCACAAAAAAAATAAGACCCATAATTCAATTTGTAACCTTTCTTTTAAAAATGAACTAAAGGCGTTAATAATGAGGGAATGTATATTATCTCCTCTCTTAATTGGTAGAGACAAGTACATAAAGTCTATATTATGTCAAGATAACACCATGAATTGTCATAAAATCTTGTCATGAAGGAGAGTAAAAGGAATGAGGTAAGTCACATTTTTTTTATACTAAAGATGGATTGACCAAAAATATTTTCAAAACACTTATATTGAGTTTCACTAACTCTACTATCTCCTAAATTGAATAATTATTTGGTCGAAAATAAACTAACAAACAATATAACTTCTATAAATTATAATTTAATTAAATAATTCAACTAATATTTTATCAACTAAAATAAATCAAGCAAGACAAGAAGATCATCGTAGGTCACACATAACAAAATAAAACAAATATATCTAACACATCAATTTTATGATTATCGAAACTAATCAAATAAAAAAAATACACAATAATCCATTTAGGAAATAATCACGTCATAAATCGTCCCCATGTAATTGTCACGCCAAAACAATTAAATAAAAATAAAGGTTATAATTATTCCGGTAAAATTGAGTGTAATCAAATTTAATTTAATTTATTTATAATAGAATAATTATTAGTTAAATAATAAATCATAACAATTACTGAAAAGATACATATATATAATATATATATGAAAAATTGGGGTGTTACAATACTTACCCCCTTAAAAATAGTTTCGTCCTCGAAACTAAGAGGAAAACAAATTGACAAATTGCATACATGTATTGGCACATTTGTTAAAAAATAAGTAAAATTCTTTTGAATCCCATTAGTGTCACAAATATTCCTTGATTAACAACAATTCGACTAAAATATAAAAACTTGAGTTGCATAAAAGTTACTTGCTAAATACATGAATTAGTTAAAGCAAACTAATGAATGAGCTTATAAAGAAAAACAAAAGAGACAAAACTTAGAACGTCATTTATTAAAATAGAGCAAACTTAGAGTTATATGTTTATAACAATAATCTAAAATTTTAAAAGTTGAAAAAGAGGGATATCATAGATCCTTTCATAAAAATCATTTCTATAAAGAAATTGATTTAATTGTTTTTATTTATTTATTATACAATAGAATTTGACAATGCAATACTAATATGCAAAATTCATTGGTAATAATGTATAATAATAATAATAATAATAAAACGCTTAAAATTAGTTAATGAAATTAAAACTGATTGAAATTCAAATAAAATCAACACATTCATAAAACTCACCTATTTAATTTTGTTAAATTCCATAAATTTGATACATTTATCATTTTTAATAGCACACACATATTGTAACTTATCTTATTAAGACAATGCAAAATAAAATAAAGCTCGATAGACTTTTTAATAGGTAAAATAAATTCCTGAAAATAGTAAAAATGAGTTATTATTATCGTCTTCTTCGAAAATTAGTTACCAAGTTGATTTAACCTCTCCTACCCATTTAGTAATAATCATATTAAGTTTTCTTTAAATCATGACTATTAAAAGACTTTTAGTACACTTGTAGAGCACGAAGGCGTCGTCACGTCTTCCATTCATTCCAACTGTTAATTTTTTTTTTTTTTAACCAACATAATTTTACAATTAAAATTTGCAGCATTTAGATTGTAATGATAAATACTGGAAAAATATTTTAATTTAGGTAACTAGACAAAATTCATTTTATAGTATTAAAAATATTCAATGATTGTTGACAAGGGAAAATCATTCTTAGTCCATTTTTTTTTTGTAACGTTTAACATACAATAAAAATCGAAATGTTAACAAATAATAATAATAATAATAACAATAATAATAATAATAATAATATTAATGGTAAAATAATTACAACAACATACTCTCTTAACTCTTAGTCTTATGGTGTGTAAACAACCTTCATAAAATAAGGAAGACATTCTATATGTATATAAATTCAAACATAAAACGTAACTACATTAAATTTGTCTTAAGAAAATTAATTTAAGAAATAAAATTGAATTCAAATTAGTTTAATAAATACTTTTGGAATATCAAAAAAAATCTTAACTAAGTAAATTAAAAGGAAAATTTTTTTTTATCACAAATAATCACAACAAATTAAATGATATTCTTTTTAAAACATTTGCAATTTAAGCGAACTCTAATTTATAGTTTCATAAAAATAACATGAAAGAGACAATGATAACAACAATAACATGCGCTATATTTTATAACATAATAATGCTCATTTGTATCAAGTAGAAGATAAAAATTATTTTGTAATATTCATGATTATTATTAACAACACTACTTAAGCCAAGTAATAGCTAGATCACAAAACATTTAACGTGAGCAAGAAGTAGAGAGTCTAAGATTATTAAAACAAAATAAACATACGATAAACAAGTAAAAAAAAAGTCATAAAAAGATAGTAAAATCTATCAAATTAAATAAAAGATCTATAAATAATATAAAAAGACAATGTTAAGAAAAACATAAGTAGATAGAGATTTCAGATTTGAAAGCAACTAAATAAACAATAAAGTAACACCATTAAACCAAATATTTAAGGCATATATTTAATGACAGAAATTCATGGAGGTTACATAATTAATGACACATAATAGGAGTTTAAATAATTCATAAAATTCAATAATTAGATAACCAAACAACTAACATAATTAATGACACATAAAAGGAATTTAAGTAATTAGTAAAATTCAAGGAGGTTTATACCATTAATGACATATAATTAAAAATTTAAGTGATTAGTAAAATTCCATAATTAGAAAATCGAACAAATAACACAAGCAACACCAGAATACATGAAACATACACGACACATCTACCCCAAAGGTCCGAGAATTAGTGCTCTGATACCATATTGTAACGCCCCAGATTTTTGATCCAAAGATTTCTTAAAAATATTTATTTTCTTTTTGAACCAACTATAATTTTTTTTTTAATAACGTAATGCAATTTACTAAAATATTATTTATTTATTTATCTGAAAAATTAATCTTCTAGTTGTTAGATCTTCAGTTATGCTCCAAAATAAAATAAATTATCGTTAGGTGAAATTCAAGAGGAACAAGGTTGACTAATATTAATGACGATTCAATTATTTACTAGCGAATGAAATCTCACTTCCGCATTTCTATTAAAAGTTAATGATGAAGAGTAAATAACTTTACAATATACCACAAAAATTTATTAACACAACATTATTTTAAAGTAAAAGTCCCATTTTCCCACGAGCGTGCACCAAACAAACATCATTCATGCAACTCTTGAGCTCATTAGTACCTAAAATGTTGTTGTAAGGGTCAGTTTTATTCCATCATCCACATCAAACCAAAGCTAAACATATGAAAGAATAACACAAAACATATAAAAGTAAAAACTTCCAATTTAAAAGAAAAAAATGCGCAAATCGGTAAATGGTATATCAAACATATGCATAATGCATGCTCCTAAAACTATATGATCCGGATATAAACCTGCCACTAAGGCAACTTCCACACAGAAAGGTCACCCATACCAATGGGGAAATCAAACCTGCCACTAAGGCAACTCCCACGAAGATGCATATGCCATGACATGATGATATAGTATCAAACAAATATATTCCCACACAGCCCACTAAGAATCATGTCATATGCATTCAAAATTACTTTTTAAAATCATCTCTTATTCACATATCACTAAGAACACATACAAAACATCCTTATCATGATTATCACATATTCATAGACAAATAGTCATAAAAATTATTACTTTCACCACATACACATAAAAATAGAAACTTTATATCATATAGGCCATAATAACAAGAAATTCAAACTCCAACTCATATACATAATAAAAGTTAAAACTTTATCACATATAAGGTAAAAATTCAAACTTTATTTCCTATTCATCGTAAAACTACAATTTTATCACACATGGCATAAAATTTCATACTTTACTCTATAGAAATCATATATTACAATTCAATGTCAACAAAATTTGGGGTTTTATTATTTTAATTCATTAGTCTACATTTATTCATTTTAAAATAGAAGTAATCACGATTATTTATTTCATGTCATCCAACCAACGGCCTAACTCTAATTTGTGTGGGGAAAAGCCCTTACCTTGGCCGCTTTTCTTCCTAGTTCAAAGTTTTAAGCCCCACGGAGTTGTTCACAAGGAAAGGAAGTTCCAAACTTGGATACACGAAGAAAATGAGGTGTGAAGGTGATGGTGGCTAGGGTTTCGGAATTCTTTTTGTTTCTTATTAGTGAGTATACAGAAATTGTGGACTTAGGGAAATTTAAAGTGGAAATTGTTGGTTAGATAATGTTGGGCCTAAATGAAGAATAAGAGGGATAAAATGTCACTTTTTTTTTAACCTTGATCATAAAAACCAAGCCACAAACACATAGCCCAAATTTATACTCATTCAAGTGGGTTGGGTCACACTAAGCCTCAAACCCTTAGCCCAAATTCTTCTTGCACTAGGAAAACACATCTACATATAATATATCTCTACTTAAATATATATATTTATATATATATATATATATATAAATATATTATATTTAAACTCCCCATTTAAATAATTCTTACTAATAACTTTATCAACTACAAAAATTGATAAAAGCAAATAATTATCACACATAATTTAATATTGAATAATATTGATAGGTTCTAATTATTTTTAAATAAAAATTTAGAGGATGTTACAGAAAACAACAGAAGTACTGTAACAATCTGTTACTTCTTGTAAGATTCACCATCTTTGTCTAGCTATTGCCGAATTGATTGATTAAAACTTTGTTTATAGTGCATTTTTAGTTGTGCTTTTAAATTTATATCTCCTTTTATATTTTTCTCACTTTATTAAACACTGATTTTATATCTTGCTTCTGATATATAATAATACCCACATATCACTTTTTATTATTTATTGATGGTAAACTCATGATTCTTGTCGTCATAAAATTTCTTCCATACATCTATTTTATTTCTATATTTATATTTCCAGCTATTCATATTTTGTAATGTGTGAGGAGGAGAATATTTGTATGCCTAGATACAAACACTTGTACTGTTAGTAGCAAATCTAAAACATGAAAATATGTTCCTTTTAGATTTCTGAAAGATGTCATTTTTATTTGTTTATTTATATAAATAACACCTAGTAAGAATATTTTCTTAGAATTTTTATGAATATGAAACATGGAAATTTACATACTCAAGCTCAATTTCCCAGGAATATTATTGCATGCTCTTGAAGAAGAAAAATCTTATACTCAGACCAAAATTAAAACGTGAAAATAAGTTCCTTTCAGTTGTCTTGAAAGCTTAATCTCTATTGGTCTATTGATTTAATAATGTCCTAAAAGAATGATGGATATATGCTATAGATGTTGCATTATCTTGACAGTTTGCTGCTCGTTATTTTGCCAGTTGACATCCAGTAGAACTTTTGATAACTTAATCTATATGCCAACATTATGTTATATTTTGAATTTGTCTTGAGAAAATTAGAACTTTTGATAACTTAATCTATATGCCAACATTATGTTATATTTTGAATTTGTCCTGAGAAAATTATCTTTACCTCTATTGTTTGTGGAGGAGAATAACCTTCAACTGAATTTGATTCTTATCATAACAATTAAATTGGTGCTCAAGGTTACAAATTTTTTCTATTGACTTGGCTCTATATAAATTGTTATAAAATTGTGTAAATATTAACTGGACCACCGTAGTAGCATGATTGCTATTGACTGAGTCTACTTATTCTGATATTATTCTGTCTATTAATTTTGTCCTGTTTAGCTATATATATACAAACGTTATATTTAATTCCTTTCTACCCTGTTTAGCTTTGAACAAATACAATTATAGTAATACGTATGTTTTAACGATATTAAATATATTTTTGGGTTATATTACAAATGGCAGATAATTTATTTATTTATTTAATTTTTTTTTTAAAAAAAAATTTGTATCTATTGGAGCAAGTAATTAACGTGTATTTGGTTGTTGCGTTGATTTATTTTCTTTCGCGGACTATTAGAGACGGTGGTTGGCGCAGACGCGACACATTAAATAAGCGTATCGGCTTCGTTGGCGAAATCTTCAATCGAGGTAAGGGGTGAGAGGAGGTTCGACTTTATGAGTATAAAATAACATGGGATGAACGGGAATACCGAAATTCCCAGATATTCATCCGGGGCTTACTACGTACAGTTGAGCCCTATTGAGTAATAATAATTAATTAAGAAAATATGAACGGTAATAGTGAGGACTAAAATATAATTTAGTAACCTATAGAATTGTCGTGGATCTATTTATATCAAGATTGCATGCTGTCTGATTCTATGAAATGTTATGTTGATTGTTACTGTATGAATGATATGTACTGGGGTGTTCTTTCTACTTGACTGAAATTGTGATATTATTTGAATGTGCCCCTGTTTGATTTTTATTGCGATTGATAAGATTGGATTGTGTATTGTGAGTAGTGTAAACCAAATATTGGGATTGTATTGTGATTGACTGATATACATATATAATGATGAATATTGTGAAGTCAAACTGAAACTTACTGAGCTGCGATGATCGAGTAAGTCTGAGATATGTGTTGTAGATTTTGGAGTTAGGATTATCTTGTCATCATATAGGGAGGGTCTGACAAACGTAGTGATTCGGGGACGTACAACTGAATGAGCCTGATCGTGGAGGGCTACAGTCGAACTGTAAGGTAAGACGGATAGACCTTGGGGGTACATCTAGTGGGGAATTCCTAAGTGGATTAGTGGGTTATTCCCTAAGGCCGGGAGCTACCGTGCAACACAAGAGTACCCCGACCGTCGCGTATATGTGTCTCGGGTTGAGTTGAGGGGATCTATGAGGACTTGGCCATTCATGAATTGTCCTTCCACTCTTATAGTGGCATAGTATCAGGCCTCCTAACCAAGTACTTCAGAGTAGAATGGTACCAAATGATGAAGTATAGAGTATAAGACATGCATAGCATTTCATCCTTGTAATTGTTTTATTGTGATTGAATTAGAATAACCCTTCATATTATGTTCTTGAATGTTCTCTTTATTTGTGCTGTTTTGACTAATTGCGTGTTCTCCTTGTGTATTTTATACTGTTACATAATTTCGAAACTCACCCCTCGTTGCTTGTGTTTGGCGCTTGCGAGAGCGTAGTTATTTCAGGTTATCGATTGATGATCCATGCTCTGATAGGTGATACTGGGTGGGAGTAATTCGTTGTGTTTTATCGAGTTACGAACTAATTTTTGTTTTGTAAACTATATTGGTCAATTGTGTTATATTCGATATTTTATTCGAAGATATAAATTAATTGTCCCTAAGTTTTGAACATGTTTTTATGTCAGTAATATTTGTTTAATAAAACTCAACTATATTTGATGTTAAATGATTTTTTAATAAGAAATTTTATGCAAATGTCTTGTGTAAGTGTGAGTGTGACGTCCCAATCCTTATATTTTAAAAGAAAATTTTTTATACTCTACTTTTGGACCGCTGCGAATCTCTTTCAAAACTAGTGCATTTTACTTTTTATATCAATTTGGGTTTAGGGTGTCACACGACAGACGCGTATACTTTGTGTTCCTATGATCTCATCCATTATTCACTTTCTCTAGTCGCTTCTTTTGGTCGCTTCCTCTGGTACATTCTTCTGATTTTCTTCCTCTGTTACCTTCCTTTGCTTTTCTTCTTTGAATTTTAGCATACTTAATAAAGCCATTAATACAAATTTATTATTCTCATAAAATACTTTGTTATACATCAAAACTATAAGTGGAAAACCAACTTGGTTCCAATAGCATGATCAAAAGTAACTTGGATCAGAGGCAACATGATCAGAGGCAGACTCCAAGGAAGCATGATCAGAGGCGGAGTTTGAGGAAGCATGATCAGAGGCAGACTCCGAGGAAGTATGGTTAGAGGCAGAGTCAGAATAAAGCAAAATTAGAGGCAACCAAAATGACTGAAAATCAAAGGCAGCTAGAATGAAGGAAAATCAGAGGTTAGATAGAAGAGGGAAATAAGAGGAAAAGGAGAAGAAAATAAGAGAAAAAAATAATAAAAAGAATTAGAGACAGAATGACATGTGTTGGAATTAGAGGAACGCATTAATTTCGTATTTCACTCATCACGATTAATTCTATTTTCTTGAATTCCTAACACATATGAATCATCACACCCAAATTGTAGAATGCGTGATTTAAAGAACAATTAAATGCATATTCTCAAACATTTTCTACATGCTAAAACTCTGAGTTTTTCCCTCACTCTCAGGTGCTATGGATTGCAATGTACAAGGTCTGCCACCTTGTTGCTTAGATAAACCAATTGAATGTCAACCAATTCACTGTCCCAGGTTCCCATGTTGCATCCCTCCAACCAGTGATCCAAATCCCTAAAACTTTTTAGATCTAATATTATTTTAATACAAAATCCTTTGTGTCTAATAAAATTCATATAAAATGTAATAGTTGGATTAACAATAATGGTTAAAAAAAATTTTCTATTCTCTATTGTAGATTGAAATTGAAGGGTGGTAGTTTTAGTATTATGCACACAAACTAAATTTATGTATCTCAAGGTAAAAGATCTTGTTTCTTTAATCCTTGAGAAATATATATGATATTTTGAGAATTTTAATCAAATAATTTGTTGCATATATCTTTAAAACAAGATCATTCAAATTTAATGAGGTAAAACAAATCAGGTTTTCAAATTTAATTTAGGTACAACAAATCATTAAAACAATTAAATGAATGAGGTAAAATTTAGTTTTTCGTTTGCAGGATATCATTCAATTTTTTCCTAGAGATATAATATTTACTATAACACCCCAATAATAAATAATTTAAAGGATTAAAATTTCTTAATAAATATTATTTAAATTATTTTGATGAGGGCAACTCTTAAAAATATTCTATCATATAAACCTATTTAAAAATATTTCTACCACAAATTATTTATAATAAATTAAAAATAGTTTACCTTTTGTTTATTATATTTTCAAAAACTAATATAGATTCATTGTAAATCAAGTATTAGCTTAATGGTAAGAATTTGAGTATGTAACATCATGGGACTGAGCATCAATCACCATCAGCTGGGACTGAGCATCAATCACCATCAGCTGCTAATGTATACTAAAAAATAAAGGGAGGGGTAGTTTAAAAATATTAATTCCATAAATATGCATAAAAGCATGCAATTATGATGAATCGCATGATTCTGAAATCATAAAAGCTTAATTGAAATCATTCTTTCATTATGATTCTGAAAACTATGCATGACCTCAAATCTTTTCCTTGAAACAAGGAAAAGTCGCCGAATATCTTGATGTGGGTCACCAAGATAATTGAGTCTTGATTGGTAAAGGTGATCTGGCCAAACCCCAACCAGCATTCTGATTGGTCTCCTCTACCTTTTGTTCCATGTTTGGAACAAACATGAATGTTCCACCATGAATAACACCTTGCATGATTTGGTTAATGAGAGTATAATGTACTTGAGATGTTATATATGCAATGCCTTGACAATATTATGTTTGAAATGCAACATTACTCCATAACACTTATAATAAAATAACAATATATTGAAAATCAAATGGGAATTAAATCCTAAGTCCCTGATCAGAGCTGGAACCAGAGGCAAACTCTGGTCAGAGGAAAATTCTAACTAGAGGCAGCATGACCAAAAACATATAGGTCGGAGGTAACATAATCAGAGTGAGATGGTATGTGATCAAAGACAAAGTCAGAGGATATATATCCAGAGGCAAAATAAGAGAATACATGTCCAGAAGCATAATCACAAGATAAGTGTCTAGAGGTAGAATCAGAGAATACGTGTCCAGAGGAAGAATCACGGGATATGTGTCCAAAGGCAGTATTTGTAACACGCCTAAGTCCCTAATTAGAGCTGGAACCAGAGGCAAACTCTGGTCAGAGGAAAATTCTAACTAGAGGCAGCATGACCGAAAACATATAGGTCAGAGGTAACATAATCAGAGTGAGATGGTATGTGATCACAGACAAAGTCAGAGGATATATATCCAAAGGCAAAATAAGAGAATACATGTCCAGAAGCATAATCAAAGGATAAGTGTCTAGAGGTAGAATCAGAGAATACGTGTCCAGAGGAAGAATCACAGGATATGTGTCCAAAAACAGTATTTGTAACACGCCAAATTTTAAAATAAATATTTTCTTAATGAAATAGGGTTTTAAATAATTAATTTGGTGTTAAAATTATTTTATAATATATGTGGAGAAATTTTGCGACTAATTTTCGTTATATAGGTATTTTCTATGATGTGCTAATCTTGTACATATTTGACTAAGTAAGTGATATGAATAACAAATATTATTTTTTATTATTTTATATATTTTTTTTATAAATAATAGTATTTTAGTTTACATATTTTAGGGTTGAATATTTTATAAAAGTTTAAAAAAAAATAAATAAAAGGGATTTGTATTCTGAAAAAGTGTGGGCAAATATTAGTATTTTAATGTGAGTATTTTAGAGAGTAATATTTTAATTATGGATGAATAAAACAAGTAATTAACTTGTTTGGGTACAAGTAATATTTTATTTTGCACCCCTCATTGTTGTTTGCTTCTACTATTGTTTTGTTTGAGCTGTTTGCTTTCTACACCCCAGTTTTGAGTTCTTGCTATTTTCGCCCTTCCATCTACATTTAAAAATAAATAAAAAATTGCCAAAGAATTCATGTTGACAGAACGCACGCAACTATACTCAAAGAAAACACTTTTTCTCTCAAATTCCCTCGCACCAATTCTTTGCCATTTGAATCGAACCGAACCTCTATCCCACACAAAATCGGGCACTAAATCCATTTTTGGCATCAATTTTATCAATCATTGCTCCGTTTTTTCAAAAACAGCTCTGTTTCATTCCTTGGGCGAGCTGTTTTTGGCCGATTCAAATCACCATGTTTGTCATCTCAAAATATTTGATACCATTTTTGGATTCCTCTCGTCGAAACCTTCAAGAAACACTACTCATTTGCATTTTTCGGTGAAGTTGATGTCGGACCCTTCCGGCTTCCGACGAGTCGGTGAGACATTTTCTGCAGTTTCTTCTCGTCGTTTTGACTTCATTTTTGCTCAAACAATTATTATTAATTATTTAATATTGATTTTTATGCTCCGGATAATTTATCAGTCATGTCTCGACGATTTTGTGAATTCGCTGTATCTTCGAATTCATCCACTTTACGTTGTCAATCTGCAGTTGCATTTGAAAACTACAATTGATTCCTGGGTTTGATAAAGCGTCGAAATAAGGTAACGGGTGAGAGAATGTTTGATTTCATGAGTATAATATATTGTGAGATGAACGGGAAAACCGTATTCCCCAACGATTCATCTGGGGCTCGCTACATACGGCAGTATCCCTTTGAGAGATAAATTGATTAATTGAAATATGAGAATTGTGAGATTAAAAAGTGAAATTAGAAATGTTTATAAGCTGTTATTGATTTAATTCTTGATAATTGTGCGGTAGTTGATATTTGCCATTATTGTGATGTTGGATGTCGAATGAAATTATGTGCATATGTTTGATTAGACGAATTTATGTGATGTGATAATAAAAGATGGATGCATGGTATGATATATGTTTACGTGATGATAATTATGATTTTTTATTGATGATAGTGATGTTATAAAATTGTGATGAGTTTATATGATGATCATGATTATATATGATTAATGATGTTATAAAATTGTGATGAGAATATTGAAGTACCCCATAATTGATGAAATAGTGATGATTCCTAAATAGGCAGCATGATCAGACGAACATGGATCAAAGGCAGCCTGATTAGACGAACATAGATCAGAGGTGTAAGACCTTTAATTTTTAAATTCTAATTTATGCAATTTTGGGGTATTTTGTGTTAAATTGCTTAGGCATTTAGCCCAATTTTATTTTATTTTGTGAATTAAGTACCAAAAACATAGTTTATTAGAGTTAACAATATGTTTAATATATATATATATATATACGATTAAAATTATTTGTCGAAAAATAATTTATTTATGTTACGAAGAATTTAATACTAGGCAGTTGTTTTTTTTAAATGTCATGTGCTGCTGAAAAGTTCATTTGTCAATTGAGTTGCGACGAGAGTAGATATTTTACTATTCTAGATATTATGTTCAAAAAGTAGTAGGATTTTTCATATGTGTAATGATTATAGTAATATACCTAATTATTTATTTTATATATATATATATAATAAATAATTAGGTATATTACTATATACATATATTTTGATGAGTTGTAAGTTAATATATATATATATATATATATATATATATATATATATATATGTATTAAACCAAATGAGGAAAACATTTTTCCATGCAGCTCTCGTGTCCTCCTTTCTTCTTCTTTCTGTTTTAAAAAAAAAAAGAATGTGTTGGTAGTTTAAAACAAAAATGAACACAAACCTCCATTTTTCTTCTAGATCTAAGCTTCCATTCAAGAAGTGTCAGGAGGGAAAGTTGCTCCTCTCTACACTACGGTGCTTGGGAGCTAATTTATTTGAGGTGTCGGCACGAGCATATTTTTCGCCATGTTTGATCGCAGTAGTGAAAACGGTTGTAAAAGCGATAACTAAGGTAAGGGCTCCTTCAAAATTTTTAATTTCCACATAGGGACCCTATATGTGTGATTGATGTATGATTGATGTGTGAATGTGTGATAATTAATTTTGACGTGATTATATATTCTTGAGTGAAAATACGTGTTGTTATACGTTATGAATTTTATTGAGGAAAATCTGTCTTGAGTGTGCTCTGTAATAAGTATGAAAAATTATTAGTGGTAAACGAGTATTAAAAGGGGAGTTTTTTAATAGTTGCACTTACATAATGATGGTTGTGAAAATAGGCAGAGCATGCTCATGCATTTCATAGCTAGTGGTGACCATGATGGGCCACAGTCTAAGTGGTGACCGTGATGGGCAACAGTGTTAGTGGTGACCGTGATGGGCCACGATGTTAAGTGGTGACCGTGATGGGCCACGGGATGGTTCCATGAGTTGCTTGGTCCATCTTATCCTTACGAGGATTTAACTGTCGTGTAGGTCTGTGATAGACTACACTCGAGTAAATCATGCTAATCTGTGATGGGTGGCACCTCGGTAATTAGCATCGGCCTGTGATAGGCGGTACAATTATGATTTACGCCCCTCGAGGAGGGTTTTGTTTTGGTAATTCCGGAATCATGCGCATTGACATATACGCATTGCATTAGGGTGTTTGGCACACGAGTCATGTTTGTTACAATATGATGATTGTATTTACATACTCTGTCATTGTTTGTTATTATGCCGTAATTGCTAAGTGTTATTGCTTGTATTTATATCGTAAGTGTTGAAATGATTCAAAACCATTTCGTATACACATCTGTCACGTTAAATTTTTATTTTAAATTTTAACATTGTATTCGAATACGAAAACTCGTATTAGAATACAAATGGGTGAATTTTGCTACTATCTTGTCCTGTCCTATTCGGCTACATCCTACCATATTCGAATACAGATGTTCAGTTTTAGCTACTGACTTGTCATGTCGTATTCAGCTATATCCTGTCAAATTCGAATACAGATGTTCAGTTTTAGCTACTGACTTGTCTTGTCGTATTCAACTACGTTATGTCGTATTCGAATACAGATGTTCAGTTTTAGCTACTGACTTGTCATGTCGTATTCGGCTATGATATGCTGTATTCGAATACGACAGTGCATTTTTTCAAAAACTTTATTTTCAAACATTGTTTATGCATTTTTGACATACGAAAACCCTTTCGATGAGTATGCTAAGATGAAAGGTTCTCTTGAACATTTGAAATATAAGATTTTTGCTAAATGTTATTTGTTAATTTCGGTTGGTGACCCTTTACATTATTGTGGACCGGGCTTACGCCCCAGGTTATTAGAGTTTTGAGTCATGTTGGAATTGCAACGGCGTCGAAGACGTGGCATAGCGATGATTTTGGATTTGAAATCGAAAGCAGTGAGACTTGATGCCGCACGTGGATCCTCAGTACCCAGTCACCCTCAGTTAGATTAATGATCCGCTTAGGGTTTTATTTAAGAATTTTATTTATTCTCCCTTTCTTATTTCAATGTTGTTGTCGCACTGGGACTTATGTATTTGAAACAAACTATTTTAGCCGGTTGTATATTATGATGTAATTATTTATGACTTTTGTCGTATATTTAAAAAAAAAATTACACCCGCGCTGTTAAAAATTGGGGTGTTACAAGAGGCAGCATGATCAAACGAACATGGATCAGAGGCAGTATGATCAAATGAACATGAATCAGAGGCAACATGGCCAAAGGCAAACTATGATCGGAGGTAGCATGATCAAAAGAAAGATAGAAAGGAAACAGTAGAGGCATAATGGAAGGATAAACTCATAAATAAATTATAAGAAGAATATTATTAGAGGCAAAGTGAAGAGTATTATTAGAGGCCAAATAAAAGCATTTTACAAGAGGCAAAAACAGAAGTAATTTACCAGCGGTAAAATACATGAACACATAAAATAGCTATCACAGGAAAAAACGGAAGGAGAAACTAGATGCAGAAATACTCAAAGTTGAGAAATAGCATTAAAGGCAACATGCCCAGAAACGTAAGTTAATCATTAGAGGCAGAATGCCCAAAATCATTAGTTAGGAATCAGAGGCAGCAAAATAGAAAAGAATTATCAAAGGTAAAAAAAACTTAGGTTTTTGAAACAACAACTAGAGGCAAAACCCCAAAGTTATAAAATGACACCTAGAGGAAAAACTATAGAGGCGAGGGTGAAAGAGCATTCAAGGCACGCGTAATTTTCCTTCCGTGACAGGATCTGCATATTAAACTACAATCCTTTACTTAAAACCCCGAGACTTCCAAAATTTCCAACACAACAATCATGCAATGATCAAACAAACAACATGCATGACATTTTAAAATCAATTAAGTGCACTTTCAAATCACCTATATGCTAAAAATTCCATTTCCTCATGCTCTAAATTCTTCTAACCTGTGATTCCCCCAAAACAGTTTCATACAAGAAGTAAACAATTTCAGAGATTGAATTCCCAGAACCCTCATGCTAAAATAAGTTAATGTAACATAACTCACCGTTTTTCTATGAAAGTTTCTCTTTGATTTGAGCTTGATTAGGGTAGTTATCAACTATCCTAACTCTTAATCTCTTCAACCTTCATTTTGGACCCCAATTTTATTGAGTTTTTCTTGGCTATTCTTGACTTCAGCTCAGCTCGGTTTGGTTTATTGTTGATGGTTGAGAGATGAAACCTTGCATGTCAAATGGGGCTACGTGACCTAATGTTTTTGGAAATTTTGAAAAAGAATGAGAAATGGAGGATTTGAAGAAGATGATGAACATTATGGTTTGGGGATATTCTCCCAGTTTTCATAAATTTAAAGGAAAGAATCAGATTATTGTTCCAGGCTTTTTTTCGGGAAAGGCTTAAGTGAGGAAAGAAATCGGATTTCTCTATTTTAACCCTTGGACAATTCCTTTATTACCTTCTTTACCTATTCACATTTTTAATAAAATACATTATTTCCAAATTAATATGCTAATATTTTTAAAATCTTTATTTTAATAGATTTTTATTAAGTGGGTTGTTACATTCTCTCTCCCCAAACAACCTTCACTAAGGGATTGGCCTTGTTCCTCCCTGCCTTTATGCTTCCATCAGCAATCTAAATTGGCATATGGTTATATTTATAGTCTGGCTTGCTAAATGAATCCAAACCCCAAAATTCTCTTATCTCCTTCCTTTGACCAACATAGTAAAGTTATACACTTGTGAACTTATACTGCCTCATATGAAGCCCTTCCTATACTGGTGTGATAACTATTTTATATATAAGTCTTGCCAGAGGTAATTACTTGTCCCAACTTCCATAATCCTCTAAAACTTAAGAAGGCAACTTGTCTCATAGAGTCTTGTTGACACCTAATTTTGTCCGCTTATTTATTTATTTTTACTTTTTATTAAAAAAAAGGGGGAAATAATAATAATAATAATAATAATAATAATAAATGTATAGAAATATAAAAATAAAAATAAATAATTAGGGCTTTAAACTTTAGACAATCACATATGTTCCCAGTTTTTGTTTGCCTCTAATTCATGTTCAAACTCTTTTCTAAAAAAAATAATAACAAAAAAAAAATATAAAAATATAAAAAAAAATATAAAAAAATAATAAAAAAAAAATTAATGATCATAATAATAGTAGTAATAAAAATCGGTATAATTGAAAGAAAAGAAACCAAAAAGAAAGAGATTAATAGTAATAAAATGGCTCCTCGCTGAATGTGATATCAAAATCGACATTAGCAAAACTACCTTGTGATGGTACATATATGAGACCAAGCCCCATGGTTGTTAGAGCTTTCGATGGGAGTTGCAGAGAAGTAATGGGAGAAATCGAACTCCCAGTTCAAATAGGCCCAATCACATTTGAAATCACGTTTCACGTGATGGACATTGTACCCGCCTATAGTTGCTTGTTGGGAAGGCCATGGATCCATTCTGCCGGCTAGTGCCATCAACCTTACTTCAAAAGCTGAAGTATATGGTAAATGATCAATTGGTAATCGTGTCAGGAGAAGAAGACTTGTTGGTGAGTAAGTTGTCCACCACACCTTATGTTGAGACGACAGAAGAAGCTCTAGAGACCACCTTCCAAACACTAGAAATTGTGGACACCGCTTACGTCGAGACGACGCCTATAGAACCACATATGTCAAACACTGCTATTATGGTGGCTAAGCTCATGTTGAGCAGAGGACACCATCCATGGCACGGGTTGGGGAAAGATGAAGAAGGGCTCAAAGAACTGGTGGAATTTCCTGAGAATAAGGATAAGTGGGGTTTAGGCTACAAACCCACCCAGGCTGACAAACGAAGATTGGTCAAAGAAAAAAAAGAAAAGAGATTAGCTCGGATCAAGAATCGAGAGCCTGGAACTGAAAGGATTCCCATCTGTGACATCCAACAGAGTTTCCAAAGTGCAAGACCAACAAGTGAGATCCATATTGCAGCAGCTGGAGATGACATTTCCGTTGATGAAGCTGATTGGATTCGTTCGTGTGGTGCAGGAGCAGAAATCAAGAATTTGAAATTAGTCAAGTCGCCTATAATATTTAATGCAATTCCCATGTAATTCTAAAAGCATTATTACTCTTACTAAGACCTTAAGATACTTCATTATATTTAGGATGGACACAATTTTGTTTTCCCAGTACTTTGAATTTCAATAAATGCATTCTCATTTTATTTCCTTATTGTTCTTTCTTACCGTTCTCACATTTTAACATTCATTCGCCAAAATTGTTCTTTTTTCTTTCTTTCTTTTTTTTCTTCCCCTTATCCTAGCCTTGAGTCCTGCAGATTTGGGAATAGTCCATTCATAGATGACTGTACTAAGATCTCGTCGCATAATTTTGACAATCTTGTTAGTCAAACAGAAAAAGATAACGAAGAAGAATATGAACCTCCTCTAGAGTTGTTAAGAGCGGTAGAACGGGAAGCCAAGGGTATCATGCCCTATGACGAACCGACGGAAATGATTAATCTAGGGACAGAAGAAATAAAGAAAGAAATTAAAGTCGGCACCATCATAAAGAAAGAAGTGTATCACGAACTAATCCAACTCCTACATGAATACAAAGATGTTTTTGCCTGGTCATATCAGGATATGCCTGGATTAGATACTAGCATAGTGAAGCATAAATTGCCCTTAAAACCCAATTTTTCTCCGGTCAAACAAAAATTAAGGCAAATGAAGCCCGATATGTCATTAAAAATCAAGGAAGAAGTAAAAAAACAATTTGACGCAGGATTCCTGGCTGTGGCAAATTATCCCCAATGGATAGCCAATATCGTACCGGTGCCGAAAAAGGATGGCAAAGTTCGAATGTGTGTCGACTATAGGGACCTTAACAAAGCCAGTCCTAAAGATGATTTTTCATTACCTCACATCGATATTTTGGTTGACAATATGGCTCGCCATTCACTCTTTTCTTTTATGGATGGTTTCTCTGGGTATAATCAAATTAAGATGGCAGCTGAAGATATGGAAAAAAATGACTTTTATCACCCCTTGGGGAACATTTTGTTACAAAGTAATGCCTTTTGGTCTGAAGGATGTTGGGGCGACCTACCAAAGAGCTATGGTAACCCTGTTCCATGACATGATACATAAAGAGGTAGAAGTTTATGTAGACGACATGATTGCTGTAACACCCCAATTTCTCATTATCTTATTTTAATAGTAATAATAATAATAATAATAATAATAGGAATAATAATAATGATATTAGGAATAATAATAATAATAATGATAATAATAATAATAATGACATTAGGAATAATGTGAAACCTAGCTGCATATATATATATATATATATATATATATATATATATATATATATATATATATATCCATATCTGCGTGATTACTGTGCTAATAGAAGACTAGGAGAAAACAAGGGATAGCTCTGCCGATAGCCGCATCCTAAATTGCAATCAGGTACAATTGGTAAACTTCATCAATTTGATTTTGGCAAATATATAGGAATTGCGATGAATAATTAGGATGAGTCATACCATGGAAATTGGCACACAATAGCAATTAGTAACCTAATAACTAGAATTTGACGTCACAGTAATACATGAATATGAGTATCGTGCTTTAGACAATTTGATTCTTGTACCAAGAGACACATACACGTTAAGGTGGTCTGTTGAAGGTCTATGACAAACATCAGGGAGAGTCACCATTCATGATTAGTAATCTAGGCTATTCTTTTTTTTTTTTATCATTCTGAGAGTAACTTTTTCTTAGGCTTATCACTTTTTGGTTTGTTAAGAATAAACCCTCCTAAAAGCCGAAGTTCATTTGGTATATGCTTATCAGTATTATAGCTCTAACATGCTATTATGCTAGAGCTTCTACCCTGCTTGAATATGTGTAGCAATATTTATAACAATATTTAAGTTTAAGTATGTATAACAATATTTAGTTCTTCTATCATGCTTAGTTTAAATAAAATCTGATATAGTAATATGTGCGTTTATTGGTATCAAATATATTTTTGAATTATATTACTATAACAGATAAATTATTTATGTATTATTAATAAATAAATTATTTATCTATTGGCGCAAGTGACTAATTTATATTTGGCTGTTGCGGTGATGTACTTTCTTTTGCGGACTATTAGAGACTGTGGTTGGCGAAGACGCGACACATTAAATAGGCGGATCTACTTCGTTGGAAAAATCTTCAACTGAGGTAAGGGGTGAGATGAGGTTCGATTTTATGAATATAAAATAACGTGAGATGAACGGGAATACCGAAATTCCCAGATACTCATCCGGGGCTCACTACGTACAATCGAGCCCTATTGAACAATAATAATTAATTAATAATATATGAATGGTAACAGTGAGGACTAAAATATAATTTAGCAACCTATAGAATTGTTATGAATTTATTTATAGCAAGATTGCACGTTGGATGATTTTATGAAATGTGATGCTGATTATTACTGTATAAATAATATATATAGGAGTGTTCTTGCTATTTGATTGAAATCGGGAAATTATTTGAATGTGCTACCTGTTGATTTTTTCTATTGCGATTGATAAGATCGGGTTGTGCATTGTGAGTAGTGTAAACCAAATATTGGGATTGTATTGTGATTGACTGATATACATATAACGATGAAAATTGCGAAGTCAAACCGAAATTTATTTAGTTGTGATGATCGAGTAAGTCTGAGATATGTGTTGTAGATTTTGGAGTTAGGATTATTTTGTCATCATATAGGGAGGGTCTGCCAAACCTAGTGATTCGGGGAAGTACAACTGAATGAGCCTGATTGTGGAGGGCTACAGTCGAACTGTAAGGTAAGACTGATAGACCTTGGGGGTACATCTAGTGGGGAATTCCTAACTGGATTAGTGGGTTATTCCCTAAGGGCGGGAACTACCGTGCAACACAAGAGTACCCCGACTGTCGCGTATATGTGTCTCGGGTTGAGTTGAGGGGATCTATGAGGACTTGGCCATTCATGAATTGTCCGTCCACTCTCGTAGTGGCATAGTATCAGGCCTCCTAACCAAGTTCTTCAAAGTAAAATGTTTCCAAATGATGAAGTATAGAGTATAGGACATGCATAGCATTTTATCCTTGTAACTGTTTTATTGTGATTGAGTTAGATTAACCTTTGATATTATGTTCTCGAATGTTCTCCTTTATTCGTGTTGTTTTTACTGATTGCGTGTTCTTCTCGTGTATTTTATATTGTTACATAATTTCGAAACTCACCCCTCAATGTTTGTGTTTGGCGTTTGCGGTGGACGCAGACGAGCCGCAAGTTGCAGGTGAAGATTAATGCTCTTGAAGGGTAGGAAGCCGTATTATCTCGAAGACTTCTATTTTCTACCTTTTTGTTAACGTCATTTTTGAACATAGTTTATTTTGGGAATTCCCACTCTGATAGTGACATCGGGTTGGGACTACATTTACAATTATCATTAAACTTGTGTATGTGTGTTTCCAAAGGGATTTTGTTAATTACTGCTACGATTACGTGATGCTCTTTGCCTTGAAAAAAAAAATGTGTTTGGAATTTTATATATTTATTGATTTGAAGGATTTTATTGTGATAAAAATAAGAAAATTAAATTATATTTTTATTTGGGGTTTAGGGTGTCACATTAGTGGTATCAGAGCTGGTCTGTCCAATCAGACCGTAAATGTGTTATGTGTTTGCTATGTTTCCTTGTGTACTTTGTTATTTGTGTGTTGTTGTTATGATCATTATTGTGTTAGTGGTGTAGAACTAATTTAGTTCCCTTCTCCTCAATGTCTCACTATATTCGATTTGCTTATCTGATTGATGTAGGTAGTGATGGCTAGTGGAAGGAATGACGCTGCGATTGCTGAGGCTCTAGAGTCCATGGCTGGAGTTACAGTGCAGGCTCTCCAAGCTTTGGCTGAATCTCAAGCTACTGCATGAGCCTCTACGCAAGCTGCTACTGAAGCCGCACAGGTTACTGCTCAAGTTGTTGCTCAAGCTACTACCTACAGTGGTGGTCAAGGAAATGTGCAAATAAATGAGTTCATGGTGATGGATCGATTCCACAAGGCTAACCTCCATCGTTTGAAGGTCACTATAATCCTGACGGAGTTCAGAAGTGGTTGAAAGAGGTTGAGAAAATTTTCAGAGGAGTGGCATGTCCCGAAGGTCAGAAAGTGCATTTAGGAACCTTCATGTTGACAGAAGAAGCTGAACATTGGTGGGATAATGCGCGCCAACGTTTAGATAATGCAGGGACTGCAATTACTTGGGCAGTATTTAGAAATATGTTCTTAGTCAAGTATTTCCCTGAAGACATCCGCAATAGGAAGGAAATGGAATTTGTCAAATTGGAACAAGGGAATATGTCTGTATAGGAGTATGCCGCTAAGTTTGAGGAATTCTCCAGGTACTATCCACTCTATGTTGGAGAGGCAGGAGAAAGGTCTAAGTGCATCAAGTTTGAAAAGGGACTTAGGCAAGAGATCCGTGACTTTCCTACCCTAGTGAATAAGAGTAGCATTTATGATGAGGATAGTCGAGCTGAAAAAGCACATTACCGAAACACTGGAACCATGAAGGACAAGAGGCCTATGCATCATAATAGAGGAAAACCTTACTCTTTTCCTCCTAGTAAATATAGAAGTCATCTGAATTATCAACAATACAGTTTTTCAGCTGGAAAGGGAAATAGTAATGGTAACGGGAGAGGAAATGGAAACAGTTACAGTCATGGAGGTGGTAGAGGAAACCCCAATGGGCGAGGAGTTAGTAACGGGAATAGCAACAACAGGAGTCAAGTCTCGAGCAACAACAGTGGTAATAATGGCAATCCGACTACTCCTATTCGATGTCACAAGTGTGGTAAGCAGGGTCATATGCATTTCAGTGCAAAGATGCTGCAGTTACTTGTTTTAATTGCCAACAACAGGGCCACATCAGCCCCACATGCCCCTATCCAAGGAAGACTCCACAGTCTGGGAACCAGAGTTCCCAAGCCAGCCGACCTAAATCTAATGGAAGAGTTTTTGCCCTCAGTGGTGCAAGAGCGTCTGAGAAAGACAACTTGATCCAAGGTACGTGTCTCATAAGTGATACTCCTTTATTTGTACTATTTGATTGTGGTGCCACTCATTCCTTTGTGTCTCTTGATTGTGTTAGACGTTTAGGATTACATGTGTCTCGTTTGCACTATGATTTGATTGTGAATACCCCAGCTAGTGATTCCTTTGATACCTCTAGTGTTTGTCTTGACATTTCTATCCATGTGTGTGGGAGGAACTTCCGAGTTGACTTAGTGTGTTTACCTTTGCGTCTCGTCGATGTGATTCTTAGTATGGATTGGCTATCTGTCAACCGTGTCCGCGTAGATTTTTTTAGTACCACCATTGAATTCATGGAGTCAGAAGAAAGGGAGAAGCCTAGCAATATATCCGCCAACCAAGTGAAGGCACTTTTGAAAGAAGATGCCCAGTTATACATGATCCTAGCCTCATTGGAATTTGAAGAAAAAGTGGTAATACGAGATGTTCCTATTGTGTGTGAATTCCCTGAAGTATTCCCTGAAGATGTCAATAGTTTACCACCAGAGCATGAGATTGAGTTTTGCATTGAACTTGTACCAGGTACTGGACCCATATCCATGGCACCGTATAGGATGTCTCCTTTAGAATTGTCTGAGCTTAAGAAGCAATTGGAAGAGCTTTTAGATAAACAATTTATAAGACCTAGTGTGTCACCATGAGGTGCACCTGTGTTGTTGGTTAAGAAGAAGGATGGCTCTATGAGGTTGTGTGTGGATTACCATCTACTTAATAAAGTGACAATCAAGAATCAGTATCCGCTACCTAGGATAGATGACCTTATGGACCAATCGAGAGGATCTTGTGTGTTTAGTAAGATTGATTTGAGATCAGGTTACCATCAGATTCGAGTGAAGTCTTCTGATATCCCTAAAACTGCCTTTAGGACCCGTTATGGCCATTATGAGTATTTGGTTATGCCTTTTGGTGTGACTAATGCTCCAGCAGTGTTTATGGATTACATGAATCAGATTTTTCATCCTTATCTAGACTCATTTGTGGTTGTGTTTATAGATGATATCTTAGTTTACTCCAAGACTAAGGAGGAGCATGGTGAACATTTAAGGATAGACTTGCAAACCCTTAAGGAGAAACAATTATTTGCGAAGTTCTAAGTGTGAATTTTGGTTAGAGGAAGTGAGTTTCCTAGGACATGTAATTTCAAAAGGTGGAATAGTTGTTGATCCTGCTAAGGTAGAGAGTGTCTTAGAATGGAAAGCACCTAAGTTAGTGACTGAGATTAGGAGTTTCCTAGGATTGACAGGTTATTATCGTAGATTCATAGAAGGATTCTCCAAGTTGGCCTTACCTTTAACTAAGTTGACCCGAAAGGGGGAATTGTTCGTGTGGGACAACCATTGTGAGAATAGTTTCCAAGAGCTTAAGAAACGATTGACCTCTGCACCGATCTTAGTGTTACCTAACTTGAGCGAAACCTTTGTAGTGTATTGTGATGCGTGTGGTTCAGGACTAGGTGGAGTACTCATGCAGGATGGGAAGGTGGTAGCATATGCTTCTAGGCAACTTAAGGTTCATGAGAGGAACTACCCTACCCACGACTTAGAACTAGCAGTAGTTGTTTTTGTACTTAAGATGTGGAGACATCATTTATATGGATCTAGATTTGAGGTTTTTAGTGACCATAAAAGCCTTAAGTACCTTTTTTATCAGAAGGAGTTGAACATGAGACAACGTAGGTGGATGGAATTTCTTAAGGATTTTGATTTTGAGCTTAACTATCACCCTGGAAAGGCCAATGTAGTGGTCGATGCCTTGAGTAGGAAGACTTTGAGTGTGTCCGCTTTAATGGTTAAGCATAGTGAGTTGTTGGAACAGTTTAGAGACCTTAGTTTAGTTTGTGAAGTGACACCAGAAAGTATTAAATTGGGAATGTTAAAGGTAACTAGTGGACTATTAGAAGAGATCAAAAAGAGTCAGAAGTTGGATTTACACCTTTTAGATAAGTTAGTGTTGATTGACCAAGGGAGGGAACCTGATTTTAAAATTGGTGCGGATGAAATTTTGAGATTTAAGGACAGAATTTGTGTACCAGATGTAGATGAGTTAAGGAATTTGATCTTGGAGGAAGGACATAGGAGTTGTATAAGTATTCACCCTGGAGCCACGAAGATGTATAAAGACCTCAAAAAAATATTTTGGTGGCCTAGAATGAAAAAGGATGTTGCAGAGTTTGTGTACGCTTGTTTGACATGTCAAAAATCTAAGGTAGAACACCAGAAACCTTCAGGCTTGATGCAACCTTTGAGTATTCCCGAATGGAAATGGGATAGCATCTCTATGGACTTTGTTGTAGGCTTACCTCGAACTCCAAAAAGGTATGACAGTATCTGGGTTATTGTGGATAGATTAGCTAAATCTGCTCACTTTATTCCGATAAACATAACTTATTTCATGGAAAGGTTAGCTGAAATATACATAAAGGAAACTGTGAAGTTGCATGGGATCCCATCAAGTATAGTGTCAGATAGAGACTCTAGATTTACCTCTAAGTTTTGGCAAGGCTTACAGAGCGCGTTAGGTACGAACCTTAGGATGAGTTCAGCCTACCACCCACAAACAAATGGTCAGAGTGAACGAACCAATCAATCCCTAGAAGACTTGTTGAGAGCTTGTGTGTTGGAACAAAATGGAAGTTGGGATAGCTTTTTGCCACTTATAGAGTTTACCTATAACAATAGCTTCCACTCCAGTATTGGAATGGCCCCTTTTGAAGCGTTGTATGGGAGAAGTGTAGGACCCCTCTGTGTTGATTTGAGACAGGCGATAACCTTGTTTTAGGACCTGAGATTGGTCAATAAACTACTGATAAAGTAAAAATGATTCAAGAAAAAATGAGAGCATCTCAGAGTAGGCAAAAGAGTTACCATGACAAAAGAAGGAAAAATCTCGAATTCCAGGAAGGTGATCATGTATTTCTGAGAATTACTCCAACGACTGGGGTTGGTCAGGCATTAAAGACGCGAAAGCTTACTCCTCGGTTTATAGGACCTTACCAAATCCTTAAACGTGTCGGTAACGTAGCATATCAGATCGTGTTACCCCCATCCCTTTCTAATCTTCATAGTGTCTTTCACGTGTCCCAACTTCGCAAGTACATTTTCGATCCTTCACATGTGATTGAGTCAGACAAGGTTCAAATAAAAGAGAATCTAACTTATGAGACCTTACCGCTGCGGATCGATGACCGAAAAATCAAAGAATTAAGGGGTAAGACGATTTCATTGGTTAAGGTTGTCTGGGGAGGAGCTACTGGTGAAAGTGCTACGTGGGAAGTCGAAAGTCAAATGCGTGATTCTTATCCAGAGCTGTTTCCGTCAGGTGAATTTCGAGGATGAAATTTCTTCAACAGGGGGAGAAATGTAACACCCCAATTTCTCATTATCTTATTTTAATAGTATGTTGATACACTATTATTTTTATATGAGCGTTAATTTGTGTCCTATTTTCTTTATGTGTGTCTTGTGTGTTTGCCTTAGTAATTGATTTAAATAATTAATATTAACTATAATTAACTTACAAAAATTAAAATAAAATAAAATATGTATGTATATATATATATATATATATATATATATATTTTTCAATAAATTAATACAAGGAGTGAATTTGTGAATTTGTGTGGCTCCACTACTTGTTACCTTTAGCACTAGTAGAATGGGTTTATATGAGGACTTGGCCATTCATGAATTGTCCGTCCACTCTCGTAGTGGCATAGTATCAGGCCTCCTAACCAAGTACATCAGAGTAGAATGGTACCGAATGATGAAGTATAGAGTATAGGACATGCATAGCATTTTATCCTTGTAACTGTTTTATTGTGATTGAGTTAGATTAACCTTTGATATTATGTTCTCGAATGTTCTCCTTTATTCGTGCTGTTTTGACTGATTGCGTGTTCTTCTCGTGTATTTTATACTGTTTCATAATTTCGAAATTCGCCCCTCGATGTTTGTGTTTGGCGTTTGCAATGGGCGCAGACGAGCCGCAAGCTGCAGGTGAAGATTAATGCTCTTGAAGTGTAGGAAGCCGTATTATCTCGAAGACTTCTATTTTCTACCTTTTTGTTAACGTCATTTTTTAACATAGTTTATTTTGGGAATTCCCGCTCTAATAGTGACATCGGGTTGGGACTACATTTACAATTATCATTAAACTTGTGTATGTGTGTTTCCAAAGGGATTTTGTTAATTACTGCTACGATTACGTGATGCTCTTTGCCTTGAAAAAAAAATGTGTTTGGAATTTTATATATTTATTTATTTGAAGAATTTTATTGTGATAAAAATAAGAAAATTAAATTATATTTTTATTTGGGGTTTAGGGTGTCACAATTGCTAAGTCGCAAACAAAAGAAAAACATATTATTGATCTAAAGAAACTCTTCGAAAGACTTAGAAAGTTTGAGCTAAAGCTTAATCCTTCCAAGTGTACTTTCGGCGTGAGGTCGGGAAAATTATTGAGATTTGTGGTTAGTCAGAAAGGAATAGAGGTTGACCCCGATAAGATTCGGGCCATTTCGGAAATGCCTCCCCCGAGTACCGAAAGAGAAGTTCGCGGTTTTCTTGGGAGACTAAATTATATTTCAAGATTTATATCACAACTAACTGTGACTTGTGAATCGATCTTTAAACTTTTACTGAAAAATCAAATAGTTGTGTGGAACGAAGAATGTCAAAACGCATTTGAAAAAATCCGACAGTATTTGCAAAAGCCTCCAATTCTAGTCCCCCCATTTACTATCTAAGTAAAAAATTTACAGAGGTTGAAACAAGATATACAATGTTAGAACGTACTTGTTGTGCCTTAGCCTGGGGGGCCCATCGCTTGAGGCAATACATGCTTTGCCACACGACTTACTTGATATCCAAAATGGATCCAATCAAGTACATTTTTGAAAAGTCTGCTCTCACAGGGTGAATTGCTCGCTGGCAGGTGATGTTATCAGAATATGATATTACCTATGTTACTCAGAAGGCCATCAAAGGGAGTGCCTTAGCAGATTATCTAGCTAATCATCCTGTGGATGATTATAAGTCAATGCAATGCGAATTCCCAAACAAAAGCATCATGCTTATGTTTGAAGAATACGATAATGGAAAATGGACCTTGTTGTTCGACGGGGCCTCAAACTTAATGGGGCATGGGATTGGGGTTGTCTTAATATCTCCCAAAAATCAGTTCATACCTATCACAGCGCGCTTGTGTTTTGATTGAACCAATAATATGGCAGAATATGAAGCTTGTGCCATGGGAATTTTGGCAGCTTTGGAATCAAAAGCGAAAGTGCTGGAAGTGTATGGAGATTCAGCTTTGGTCATTAATCAGCTTAACCAAGAATGGGAAACTCGAGATAAGAAATTAATACCTTATTTTACCTACATAAAAGAATTGTTCCTACAATTTGAAAAAATCACCTTTCACCATGTCCCTCGAGAAAACAATCAATTGGCTGATGCTTTGGCTACTTTATCCTCGATGTTCCAAATAAGTCAAAACGATGAAATCCCATCCATTAAATTGGAGAGACGAGATCATCCTGCCTACTGCCACTTAATGGAAAAAGAAACTGATGGGAAACCGTGGTATCACGACATCAAACATTATCTTATAAATAGAGAATATCCTCCCGGAATATCGGAGAATGAGAAAAGAACTTTGAGACGGTTAGCCGCGAGCTTTTTCGTGAATGATAATATTTTGTATAAGAGGAATCATGATATGGTACTCCTTAGATGCGTTGATGTCAATGAGGCGAAAGAAATTCTACAAGATGTCCACGATGGCTCTTATGGAACCCATATGAACGGACACGCCGTATCTAGAAAGATTCTTCGGGTCAGGTATTACTAGCTCACCCTAGAAAAAGATTGTTTTAATTATGTAAAGAAATGCCATAAGTGTCAAATATATGCTGATAATATCCACGCCCCATCAATGCCTCTAAACACTCTTTCAGCGCCCTGGCCGTTCTCAATGTGGGGCATAGACGTCATCGGAATGAGTGAACCGAAAGCATCAAATAGACATCGCTTCATCTTGGTGGCAAACGATTACTTTACCAAATGGGTAGAGGCCTCTTCGTACACCAATGTAACCAGAAATGTGGTACTCAAATTCATAAAAAGGGAGTTAATTTGTTGTTATGGCCTACCAAGCAAGATCATTACTGACAATGCCACAAATCTGAATAACAAAATGATGGATGAATTTTGTGCCACCTTTAAAATTCAACACCACAACTCGTCCCCGTACAGACCAAAAATGAATGGTGCAGTTGAAGCAGCCAATAAAAACATCAAAAAAATTATTCAGAAAATGGTTGTAACATACAAAGATTAGCATGAGATGTACCCGTTTGCACTACACGGGTATCGCACTTCGATACGCACTTCAACTGGGGCAACCCCTTTTTTCCCTAGTATATGGGATGGAGGCTATGCTACCCATTGAGGTTGAAATCCCCTCACTAAGAGTATTAATGGAAGCCAAACTAGAGGAGTCGGAATGGGTACAAACCCGTTTCGATCAATTAAATTTAATTGAAGAAAAAAGGTTGGCGGCCTTATGCCATGGGCAATTATATCAGAAAAGATTGAAAAGAGCGTACGAGAAAAAAGTACGTCCTCGAGAATTCCGGGAGGGAGACTTGGTACTAGAAAAGATCTTACCCATTCAAAAGGATTATCGTGGGAAATATACCCTTAACTATGAGGGCCCATACGTCGTGAAGAAAGCTTTCTCAGGTGGAGCTTTGATCACGAATATGGATGGAAAAGATTTAGTCCTCCCTGTAAACTCAGATGCCGTAAAAAAGTATCATACTTAAATAATCAATACCCGCTAGGTTGAAAACCTAAAAAGGCGACCTAGGCAAAAATTAGGGTACAAAAAATACCTGTTGGGTTGAAAACCTGAAAAGGTGACCTAGGCAAAAATTAGGGTTGAAAACCTACTAGGTTGAAAACATGAAAGGGCAACGTAGGAGAAGAAGAAAAACAACATCAACAACAACAAAAAGTAAGAATATATACTCAAAATGGCAAGACCAACAGTATCGATCGGACTATGGCACGAGAAGTTAGTACAGTCTACCTGTGAATTACTAGTAACCAAGTTGGGTCTTCCAACCATTCCTTTTGTTTTATCTTATGTATATTCTTTTCTTTTCTTTTCTTTTTTTTTACGACGAATATTGAACCTCAATATATTGATATATACTTTTATCATCTTTATAATTTAACCTTCTTTCTCGAATGCATTTTATGATTATCGTGTACTAGAAAGTAAAACATATACCATACCTCAGTATAATGAATTGCAATAAAGTCGGATATATTAGAGGTTGTTTAGAGTGCAAGGTAGACGACAATATGAGATCCAACTAAAGATTACAACAGTAATTCTTCAAAAAAAAAAACAAAAACAAAAAACAAACAAAAAAAAAGGAAAAAAGAGAAATGGAAAAAAGAGAAATGGACAAAAGAGAGATCAAAGATATCAAGTTCAAGAAAAATGTATAAGTGCCTTTTTCATCCATGATTTTAATGGTCGTGTCCAATAAAAATATAAATAAAACATATTCATTCATTCATTCATTCATTCATGACATTACATAAATTTAAAGCCGAGAAAACGACCCGCATGTTGAAGCCGGGAAAACGACTCGCACCCGGAGCCGAGAAAATGACCCGCATCTTGAAGCCGGTAAAACGACTCGCACCCGAAGCCGAGAAAATGACCCGCATCTTGAAGCCGGGAAAACGACTCGCACCCGAAGCCGAGAAAACGACCAGCATCTTGAAGCTGGGAAAACGACTCGCACTCGAAGCCGAGAAAACGACCTGCATCTTGAAGCTGGGAAAACGACTCGCACCCGAAGCCGAGAAAACGACCCGCATCTTGAAGCCGGGAAAACGACTCGCACCTAAAGCCGAGAAAACGACCCGCATGTTGAAGCCAGGAAAACGACTCGCACCCAAAGCGGAGAAAACGACCTGCATCTTGATGCCGGGAAAACGACTCGCACCCAAAGCCGAGAAAACGACTCGCATCTTGAAGCCGGGAAAACGACTCGCACCCTTCTAAAAAATTCTTTTCGGACAAAATTAGAGTTGTCATCTTTACTTATCTTTTACTTTGATTCTCAAGTAAATTCTAAGTAAAGAGGGGCAGCTGTTGACACCTAATTTTGTCCGCTTATTTATTTATTTTTACTTTTTATTAAAAAAAAAGGGAAATAATAATAATAATAATAATAATAAATGTATAGAAATATAAAAATAAAAATAAATAATTAGGGCTTTAAACTTTAGACAATCACATATGTTCCCAATTTTAGTTTGCCTCTAATTCTTGTTCAGACTCTTTTATAAAAAAAATAATAATAAAAAAATATAAAAATATAACAAAAATATAAAAAAAATAATAAAATAAAATAAAATAAAAATAATAATAATAATAATAATAATAATAATAACAAATAAATAAAGGTACATAATTGAATGAAAGAAACCTAAAAGAAATGGATTGATGGTCATAAAAATCGGTATAATTGAAATAAAAGAAACCAAAAAGAAAGAGATTAATAGTAATAAAATGGTGATCAATTGGCAATTATTCCCTTGTCTTTTGTAACCTACACCCGAAAAGCCTATAAATAATCAATAGTAAGAGTAGAAAGAGGAGCACAGTTTGAGAGCACAAAAAAAAGAAAGAAGAGAGAATAACAGGCGAAAGAGGAGCAGAGAATCTGGTATTGGGAAAATCAGTCCAGCAAGAAACCACTTCAGTAGTAAGGTATCACTTCTCTAATTTCTTCTTATTAGTCTTTGTATTGCATCCCTTTAAAAAATGTTCTTTTTTTTCTTTCTCTTTTTCTATTTATACAAAAATAAACTCATGTGTTAAGGTTTCATTTTTCTAAAGTTGTCTGTTCTTAATATTATTTTCTTTGCAACACAAAATGCTAGAAAAATATAACTAGTTGATGTTTATAAACCAATCACCAAGAAAACAAATTCCACCATATCGTAATATTGAATTTATAGCTCATATCACGTCTTTATCAAAATAACAAAAAAAATCATAACAAGAAATAAATAGTTTTCCCTTAGGATTAGAATTAATGGTCGCTGCCGCCAGATGAAATTCATCCTCGCTCGCTGCGCCACATCTCACCTCTTTTTTCGTTATTATTATATTTTCGTTACGTTGTTTTTTTAACAAAAAATAATTTTTCTTTAAAACAAAAATAAAAAGATACAATCCGTGAACAAACATCTCACCTCTTTTTTTTGTTATTATTATTATTATTATCACTATTACAATTATTACTATTATTATTATTATCACTATTATGTTGTTAATTTATTTCGATATGTATATATATAAAGTAAAATTAATAATAAAATCAGTCAACACATAAATATTTTCTACCCAAGAACTACGTATGTTTTGATTTCCCCATTGCACTTGGGGATACGTAGGAGTAAGGTTTTTTCCTTGTCAAACCAAATTAATAAAAAAAATATTTTTCCTTCTTTTATTAATGTAAATAATTTATTTATTTTTTAGTATTCTTTTTGGGCTAAAAATAAATGAATAATTAAATAAATAGTTTGTATACAATTAATTATAAGGTAACCGTTTTAACGGACGTTGTAGGGTGGTAATACTTTCCATACTCGTAATCGACTCCCGAATCCAAATTTTTGGTTCAAAAATCATTTATTTTAGGTTTTATCCATTTTTTCCTTTGAATAAAATAAAATTGGTGGCGACTCCTTTTTCGCGGACAAACCGGACGCGACAAGTCTGGATTATTTCTTCAGCTTGCTCATCAACCTGTGAATGGTAATCAGTGATAAAGTTCAGGTAGGTTCCTAAAGGTTCAAGAAAGGGTCCTCTAGCACATGGAAGTGAACTTAGGACTATGATATAATATTAGGTTGGACGGTTCTCATGTAGCCTTACTATTTCCTTTATAATTAGTCTGGTCAACTTGAGAGTGATCAATGCAATTTTGGTATATGTTTTTGGCTTTGTACTGTTACATTTAAAAAGCTCTTTTTACGCTAGATTAGCTTTTTAGCATGTATCTAAACTTTGGGTCGAAATTGAGTTTTAAATTTATTATGTGTATTGACCCATGTTCGCTCTGTAGGCCATTACTTGAGCTCTCGATATCGGATTGACGCATGCGAGTAGGCGTTGGAAAGCTAAATATCCGAGTTACAACTCTTATGTTGGAGAAAAAGCCCAATTCCAAACTTTATTGGGTCTAAACTGCAGATTACATGATTTGAGCTCTTTTGTAATAATTTTTAGTAGTGGACCACTAGTTTTAAAGTCCAAAACGAGTACCATATATTTTTAGTTTCTTTATTTTTTAGTGAGGGAATGCTGTTTTTCGGACTCAAATAGACAATATAGAGTTTTTCTTATTTTCAGGGAAGGCTAAATTGCTCAGATTAATCCACTGTTCGGGGATTTCATCAACACCTTGAGGTTTAATTTATAATGTTATTTTTTGCGTTGTTGAATCTATTTCTTTTTATTTGATTATATTATTATTCTAATTGCTAAATTTGAATCTCAATAGGATTGATAAAATTAATTTGACAGAACTCGGTTTCTAAGTTAAATAAATTGTAGTTTTTCGACACTTGATCGTTAACTAGAATACATTGATTACTGTGATGCTTAATCCAGTCAAAGAAACAGAATTCACATAAGGTTGATTACGCTTGTTTGATCAATTATATAGTCAAATAGGAATAGAGTCACAATTTAGAAATTGAATCCGTTGATAGAATATTGATAGGTCTGAAACTCTCGAATTAGTGGATTAATCATTTCAACGTGATTGTAACCCGTTTTCTTAATCTGTTTGAACCTAAATTCGAAACCCCCTTTTTTATTTCATTGATTCTAAATTTGGTAAATATAATCAGAAGTCCTTGCGAAACGACTCGAGTTATTGTCCCTTCGCTACGTTTTATTACTTGTATTTGACCAGTGTGCCACAGCGAATCAAATTGGCGCCGTTGACGGAATTCGACCTTTAAAATCCCAAATTCCTTCGTTTAGACCACTTTTTAAATTTTTTGACTCTTCATATTTTCAAAAAAAATCCAAAAAAAAAGTTGTGTAATCTTTATTTCATTTTTAGAGTTTTTTGGTGGTATTTTTATATATTTTGGATTTTATTTGATAGGGTTTTCATTTTCCACTTCAATTTTAGCGACAGGGACATTGTTGGAATTTTTAGAATTATGTTGTTGCATTGCATTGTTATATTCTCATGATGCATGACTAGGGCCAGTTCTGTGAATTTGCATTCCCTTGATCCTAAAATAGATAGGACTTTTCATTTACTTTGTAGACTTAATAGAGCAGCTAGTGCTAACAAGTTAGGTAGTGAAAGCGATTATGTGTTCAGTCATACCTTATTTGACTCTGATTTTGAGTGTGAGTTCACTAATCACAATATAGATAATACGGATAATAGAACCTTAAGATAACTTGTTGCACCTGATGTCACTTATAATGCATTGTGTATCGAATATCTTGATGTTATTGTACCATTTGAACTTAAATCTAGTTTAATACACTTGCTTCCAAAGTTTAATGCTCTTGCAGGTGAGGATCCCCACAAACACTTGAAGGAGTTCCATGTTATATATTCTACCATGAAACCTCAATGAGTCATAGAGAACAATATCAAGCTGAGAGCCTTCCATTCTCACTTCAAGATGCTACAAAGGATTGGTTGTACTACATTCAGCGAGGTTCTGTTACAAGTTGGAATGATCTGAAGAAGCTGTTCCTAGAAAAGATCTTCCTTGCCTCTAGAGCTGCTTTAATCAGAAAAGAAATATGTGGCATTAGGCAGATTGACAAAGAATCCTTGCATGAGTATCGAGAGAGATTCAAAAAATTAGTTTGCTAGCTGTTCTCATCACCAGATTTCTAAACAATTGCTCATCTAGTAATTTTATGAAGGCTTGCAACCTATGGATAGAAACATCTTGAATGTTACAATGTTGCTAGTGGGGGAGCACTTGTCGATAAGACCCCAGAAGCGGCAAAAGCCTTGATTAAGAACATGTCCATAAATTCTCAGCAGTTTACAACCAGAAGCAATTCAACAGTGTTGATAAAGGGAGTGAACGAAATTCAAGCTTCTTTTCACAAGAATCTAGAGAGCATACTTGTTGAGCTTACATGTTTAGTGAAAAAATTGGTAGTAGGTAAAACCCAAGCAGTAAAGGTTTGTGGTATTTGCATTTATGCAGAGCATGCTACAGACTCATGTCCTACATGATAGAAAGTCCGATTGTTGATGCTCCTCAAGCATATGAAGCAAACATATACAATCCTCAAGCCAACTATGACCTGTCATTTAACAGGTACAATCTTGGTTGGAGAAACCATCCCAACCTGAGATGGGGGAACTCAACAGCACAACAGAAACTTAGGCTGCAGCAGTAGCAGCAGAACAACACACCTTCATTGGAGAACCTTGTCAAACAGATGGCTATCCAAAATCTCCAATTTCAACAAAGGAAATATTCCACCATTTAGAATTTGGAGACAAAAATAGGACACATGTCCACTTCCATAAATCAGATGCAGACTCAAGGGTCAAGCCAACTACCTGTCCAGTCAGTAGTAAATCCAAATGTTCCTAATGTTAGTGCAATTACCTTAAGGTCTAGTAAAGTTGTTGAAATACCAAAGGTAACTGGACCTGGAACTGCTACTATGAAAAATAACAAAGTTATTGAGGATACTCTAGTACACGGGCTTATTAATGTTAAGCAAGATATACCACTTCCTTTCCCTCAAAGAGAAGTGAAGGTGGAAGTAAACATTCCCCTCCTTGAAGCAATTAAATAGATTTCAAGATATGCCAAATTTTTAAAAGAGTTGTGCACACACAAGAAAAGGTTAAAAGGTAATGAAAAGGTAAACATGGGGCGTAATTTTTTAGCCTTCATTCAACCCATGCCCTAAAAATGCAAAGATCCAGGAACTTTTTTCCATTTGATGTACCATAATAGGCAATAATCAATTTGAAAATGTCATGTTAGATTTAGGAGCTTCCATTAACGTTATGCCAACATCTATTTTTAACTCTCTTGCTCTTGGACCTTTACAGAGTACATGTGTTAGTTAGGCATATTTTTACTTGTTCGAGTTAATGAACTGATATTTCCTGCAGATTTTTACATTCTGGACATGGAGGGAGAGACTAAGTCCAACAGGGCGCCTATCATCTTAGGCAAACCATTCTTAAAAACTGCTCAAACAAAAATTGATGTCCATGTTGGAACTCTATCCATGGAATTTGGTGATAGCATTGTAAAATTTAACATCTTTGATGCTATGAAACACCCCATGGAAGAGCATTCTATTTTTCAAATTGAATTGCTTGTTGATTTGGTTGATGACACGTACCCCGATGTGCTTGCTACTAATTTTCCTTCACTGTCTGGTTTTGATGATACTTATAATTGTGATTTTTGCACAAATACTTAGTTGTGCTCTTTGTGTGCTGAGATCGAAGCTGCTTTGCAGGTTGATCATTTTGTTGATATTTCTACTTACATAATTGATTTTGCAGACTTAACTTCGACCACTAGTGTTGTACCCTCCGTTGAGCAGCCACCGGCTCTAGAGCTTAAACTACTTTCTGAAAATTTGAAATATGCATATTTAGAAGGGAGTGGAAAGCTACATGTGATTATTTTAGCCAAACTTGAAGATAAACAAGAAGAAATGTTGCTACAAATTTTGAGAAAAAATGGGAAGGGAATCAAGTGGACCTTGGCTAATATTCCTGGTATTAGCCCATCCATGTGTATGCATAGGATACTACTGGAGGATGGGGTAAAATTAGTTAGGCAGCCCCAAAGGCGACTTAACCCCTTAATTATGGATGTTGTAAAAAAGAAAGTGACCAAGCTCTTACAGGCATGCATCATATACCCCATCTCTGATAGTTAGTGGGTGAGTCTGGTGCAGGTAGTCCTAAAAAAAATGGACTCACAGTAGTTATAAATGAGAATAATGAACTTATCCCCACAAGAGTGCAGAATAGTTGGAGGGTATGCATTGATTAAAGGAGACTAAACCAGGCAACCAAAAAATATCATTTTCCTGTACCATTCATTGATCATATGCTTAAACAATTGGTTGGTAAGTCACATTATTGTTTTCTTGATGGTTTTCCAAGTTATTTTCAGATCCATAGTGCACTAGACGACCAAGAAAAGACCACGTTCACTTGCCCCTTCGGCACGTTTGCCTATAGGAGAATGCCATTTGGCCTATGTAATGCACCTGGCATTTTCCAATGGTGCATGATTAATATTTTCTCTGATTTCATAGAAAATTTTATAGACCAAACTGACCACAACCCTTGTACTAGTCATTCCAGACCCAATCTTAGGATTTGAGGTTTATTATGATGCATCTTGGAAGGGCTTAGGTGGTGTGCTAATGCAGAATAAACAAGTAGTTGCTTATGCCTCCAAGCAATTGAAACCACATGAAGGAAACTACCCAACCAATGATTTAGAATTGTTGCCATAGTGTTTGCCCTTAAGATCTAGAGACATTGTCTATATGGAGTACACTTTGATGTCTTTAGTAATCATAAGAGTTTGAGGTATCTCTTTGATCAAATAGAGCTTAACATGAGACAACGTAGGTGGGTGGAATTCTTAAAAGATTATGATTTTGAATTGAGGTACCATCCAGGCAAGGCCAATGTGGTAGCAGACGCCTTGAGTAGGAAGTCACTCTACATATCCCATTTAGTGATTCAGGAAATGGATCTAATAGAGAAATTCATAGACCTTCATTTGAAAATGGCTCATCTTCAGAGTGGAGTCCTTTTAAATCAAATGGAAATTTCTTGTGATCTCAGAACCCAAATAAGACAATCCCAAGAATTAGATGGAGAATTGCAAATCAAGAAAGACCACCCAAATTTTTCAAGGGCGGTAAATGGAACTATTATTTTTCAAAGCTGCTTTGCATCCCTAATGATCATGATTTGAAGAGGATAATATTATAGGAAGCCCACAAGAGTCACTTAACCATTCACCCTGGATCCACAAAGATGTATCAAGAGCTTAAGAAAAACTTTTGGTTCCTAGGGATGAAAAATGATGTGGCTACCTTTGTGGCTCAATGCCTAACCTGTCAAAAAGTAAAGATAGAACATCATAGGTCAACAGGCCTATTACAATTAGACATACCTGAATGTAAGTGGGACTTTATTTCCATGGACTTTGTGGTAAGACTGCCTCGTACCCAATCACGGAATGATTCCATCTGGATGATATGGATAAATTGACCAAGTTAGCTCATTTCCTACCTGTTAGGGCCAATTACAATGCCCTAAAATTGGCCAAGTTGTTTATAAAAGAAGTAGCGAGACTACATGGAGCTCCTTACAGTATAGTATCTGATAGGGACCCTAAATTCACTTCTATATTTTGGAAAGGCTTCCGAAAATCTTCAGGAACCAGGTTGAATCTTAGCACTGCCTACCATCCACAAACTGATGGCCAAACTAAAAGGGCCATTCAGACTTTTGAAGACATGTTTAAGGCTTGTGTCTTAGAGAATGGTGGAAGTTGGGATATACACTTGCCTCTGATAGAATTTGCTTATAACAATAGCAATCACACTAGTATAGGTATGGCTCCATATGAGGCATTGTATGAACGCAAGTGTAGAACTCCTTTATGGTCAGAGGTAGGGGACAAGGGAATTTTAAGACCTAAGCTTATTCAAGAGACCAATGAACAGATCAAAGTCATTCGTGACAAATTGAGAATAGCTCAGAGTAGACAAAATCTGTATACCCCTACAGACCAAAGCTAAGGCTTCATCAAGAAGAAGTGTATACACAAGACACTTCGCAGTCTCTCCCATCAAAATGCCCAATGTGTTTTGACTCATGATGAAAAGAAAATTAAAAGTAGATAAGCAATAGGAAGTTACCTTACAAAGAAATGGTTAGGAAACTCCAAGAAAGGATTAAAGTAGAGCAAAGCAACCACAATGGCAAATAAAATAAATAAATAAATCTCTTTATAGAAGGTGAAACGAGCCCTCCATAGGGAATTGGCACCATCATTGGTTGCCTCCATACTTTGAAAGGATGTTTGTCCCAAATCATTTCAAACCAATTAGACGTTCTTTTGTGTCTCTTCACTCATAAATTGTGACGAGACACGTTTCCCTATACATTGTCAAATGATTACTGGTCAGTAGAAAGAGAAAACACTCATGCAAATTTATTTCGTTTTGTATTTTTTATATGTTAATTATACAATCAGAAAAATGATTGTTCCATTTGAATAAAAAGTCTTCATTGGTCAACGAATGCATAAACACTTTGAAGCATTTCACCCTTATAGGACTCATGTTTAGGGGATTGTGGACTGTTAAGCATTTCATCCTACGTGGACCCACTCCATGGAAAGTCTGAGTTGTTTCAACCCATTAGGCTTGAGTCCAAAACCTAAAAACGACCCGTCTAGAGAACTTGATATTAGGTCAAACACAAAATAACATGAATTAACCACGTGAAGCTATAAGTAGTGGGATGTTTCTTGCAGGTCAAGGTCAAGTAACTAGGGATCAGGATCTGGTAACTAACTGAGAGGAACTCTAATCAAGAAGTGGATAACACAACCAAAAAGATCATCTGCAATGCGTACTAAAAACACTTAAGAACCTCAAGCCTAGATCACAATTCCCTGTCGGCTAGCTCTAGTCTACTTCTACTTAATTACAAAACAACCGTCTACAATTGTCTATATATGTGTATTTAGATTATTATTTTTAAATATTTCATATTTAATTTTTATAAAGAAAAATAAAAAATATTACCATAACCTCTAATTTATTTCGTGTGTCACACAGGTACACACTACTAATAGTTAGATATAATAATAAATTAATACCAGTAATACTAAGTAAAAAACTCAATCGCCTAGGTTGCCTCCCCCTAGGGTCGAAGGGCCCAGCCCTTGGTGAAACTATGACCAAATTCGGTCCTTCACTTGATATACATAGTAAGCTAAAGTAGTGTTTTGTGTTGGACTTATATTCAAAGATTTAAAAAGAAGTTGAATCAATTAAGAATCCTTGATTGAAAATGCAACGGAAGCACAACGGGATTTATCCACTCTGATACTATCTTATGAAACTTGTAGAGAGAATATTGAAAGATAAAATCTTCATTGAATAATTTGAATGAGAATGAGTTACATATCAGTATTCATAAAAAATACTGGAAAAGAGATCTACACTAAGTACAATAGGTTGCAAAGTAGGCTAGTATAGCTTATTGGAGTAACAATCTTATAACAAACACTATCTGCATCTTAACCATCTGCTGGTATGCGTGCTGGTAATCTTATAACAAACACTAATCTTATATGTGAGTTGCATTTCTCCAACAACTAGTCCTATTAAATCTCTTGTTACTTGAATGAATGACACAAATAGTGCAAAATAAAGGAAAAGAAAATAAATGATAATTTTTTTCAATTTTGTATAATTCTTTCGATTTTGGTCTATGACCTTATTTCGAAACACACATAAACACTATGTTTGGGAGAAATTAAGCAAGTCATAAAATGTTTATAAGACATATTGAAGTGTGATTTTTTTATTTCAGCATAGGGATCAGATTGAGAAAGGGAGTGTCGAGATTGTCTTAACCAGACTTTGGGTGGACACTCAACTCACATAAATTGTGAGATCCAACCAATTCTCATATTGAAGTGTAATTGAAATGTTATCCAGGGACGGATATAGATTGTCTACTGTCGTGACCCCGACCCTGCCAACTTTTTGTTATTCCTTAGTAAAATATTAAGCTCAAATAATGGATGCGTGTGATTTACTCTGTTGCAAACTATGATAATTTTTTTTTATTATATTTTAACCTGAAGGACCACCGCCTAAGTAATAATAATAATATTCCTGTGGAAAAAAAAATAATCAAAGGTTTACCTTTTTTTAATTTAACCTATTACATAATAATAATAATAATAATAATAATAATAATAATAATAATAATAATAATAATAATGATGATGATAATAGTGATGATGATAATAATAATAATAAGATTATTAATAATAAAATAATAATATACTCAAAAAAAACTCAGTTGATAACATTAACCAATAACACAATTTGCACATTTTTATTGACATAATTATGAATATTTTGATTGAAATTTAACATTTATATATTTATTTGAAGAATCTTTTATTTATTGTAAAATAATATAGTGGTCCCCTGCTATGGTTTATGTCTAGCTCCGCTCTTGTATGATCATAAATTATGTTATTTTTTAAATTTTAAAAAATCTCGAATATATATTATAATATAAATTTAATTCTCTAAAATCTTCCATCGAAACAGATATCCAAGTTACGCAAGATCATAGATCTCATAGGAATCCCTTGTCTTGAAAACTTTTGATGCAGTCATCAAACATTTGTTCAAGGGTTTTGAATGGTGGAAACCCCAATTGAGTGATTTTGGTCGTGTCCATGCTATGCATATTATCGTCTCCTACCTGGCTGCTACACCTATAATATCGCCACATTTAAGGTAGTGTAAGCAAAAAAAATTGATTTGAAATCAAATAACAAGTTATTGGTACAACTAGAATGTTTTAGTAATTTAATTTAATAGTAAATTAAGGTTGATAATTTTTTCCGCCAAAATAAAGGTTGATATAATTTGCAACATTACTTAAACTCACTTGCTTTCATATGGATAGGAAGGATATTTGGAACGAAGCATTTGGATGATTTGAGAAGTGTGGGCTACTGTGCTTGAACAAATAAGTCTGCCAGATGCTTTGGACTGCTCCATAGCGAACAAGTGGGCAGCAATCACGTCATCAATGTGGACATAGCCCACTGTTGTGTTCGAGTATTCTCCTTTCAAGCCTGTTAAAAGTATGTCACCCTAAATTTTAAAAAATTATATTATTTTTAAACTAAAAGTAGATTAAGATAATAGAAAGTAACAAAAATTTAGCAGACTAAGACTAAACTCAAGAAAAACAAAAAACAAAATAAAACAAAAGCAGAGAAGAAAAAAAAGAGAAAAAATAAAAGCAACATCTAAACCTTTCTTTTTCAAAGTTTCATTTAAAAAACATGAAAACCGCCTTTTTTGTTTCTTCTATATAAGGCGTAAAAAATATACCAAAAAATAAAAATAGACATATTGAACTAAATGACTAGCAAAAAACCTCATTGTAACCTTTTATCGTTTGTCATCTCATCAAAATTGAGGAGAATTTGGAGGAAACTGTATTTTATGCTTGTCTCTTGAATATCAATCACTATATAAGAGAGAAGTATTGAAATATAACATTAAAGAGACACAATATATTAATAATTATATATTAATTTTGATAAAATGAGTAAATTATATAGATTTAATTTATATACAGCGTTAGTATAAAGAGTTTTTACACTGTCAGTCAATCAGTGTCGTTAGATCATTAGAGATATTTGACTTTCATCAAAACTATCTCTAAAGTTATTTTGATGAATGGTTGTGATGTGCTGACAATATAAAACTTTATACACTAACAGTGCATACCAATTAAATCAAATTATATAGGTACAACTCTTCTATGAGAATGTTTCTATGGCTAAAGCACAACTTCAATATATGTACAATACACTATAATTTACTATACAAATCATACTCTAGATGAATATTTTGCTATAATCAATTATTTAAAAGATAAATGTGTAATTGTCCTTAAATCATAGTTCAACTAACAAATACCGATATTATTAGGTTGAACATCATGTCCCGAGTTCGAATAGATACAGATACGGATGTAATGGTATCCGTACACGTGAATATTTGTATCCAATAGTAAATTAGTAAAATTTATATATTGTAATAGTTTTTGTCTATGTATGAATGTACTAATAGTTTTTATGATAAATTTTGTTATCTATTTTATTTATGTGCTAATGTATTAATGTTTTATATGTTACTTTTTTTTTTTGGTTGCCAAAATAGAAGAAAAAATTCTACATAATACAACAACAAAAATATTTTTTGTACATAAAGGATTTTTTTTTATTTAAAGGATAATATTCATGGATATCCGCTTATACTTGCGTATACTTAAAATCCGCCAACTATAATTTATAGTACAAACTATAGACATGACAAATGTTTACTATTGATCAAATAGTTCGAACATAGTACAAATTAAGAGAGAAATTTGTATTTAATTATTTGAGTGTCTCTTGAATATAATTGTATACTATATATAAGAGACAACTACAAAAAAGTAACTTTTACATAGATAAATTACATATTAATATTTTAGATAGTAATTTTGATAAAATTAATCAGTTATGCACATATTTATTCTTTGAAGAGAATGTTTTTATGGTAAAACACAATTTCAATTCGTGAGTAATACACTAATTAATATTTACTATACAAATCACACACAAGATGAATATTTTTCATAGTCAATGATATAAGAGGTAATTTTCAAAGGTGAATTATGTTAAAGTATAATTTGAAATTTAGAATTATTTACATAAGTCATAATATCTATCATAAATCTAGAACTATATTAAATATAGAAAATTGTAAAAAATATCTAGAAGTATGTATTAATTAGGAAGATCCTATAAGTAAAGTCTAGAGTTCTCTAATTGTATCTATAAATATCTCCTTGTACTTAACATTTTAAATTAAGCAAGTTGTAAGTTTTCTCTAAGAAACACTTACATTCTCCTAATAAAGTGGTATCTAGAGTTTGGTTGCGAGAGTTGAGAGATGGCAACTTGTGACTACACTACTTTCAACTTTCCTCTTCTTACAAAAGAGAATTAATGAAAAATAGTGTTTTCACATGAAAGCTTTGTTTGGCTCTCAAGGTGTATGAAAGATTGTGGAGAAAGGTTATGAGAAGTCACAAGATGAAGAAAGTTTATCTCCAAATGAGAAGGAAGCATTGTCAAATACGGAAAATCAACTTGTTGTCACCTTCATCTATCAATGTTTAGATGATTCAGTGTTGACAAGGTTGCCGATGCTACTACCTCCAAGAAGGCTTTAGAGATTTTAGAGAAATCACTTCATGGCATTGACAAAGTGAAGAAGATAAGGCTTGAATCTCTAAGGTGTGTTTGCGAGTTTGTTTTTGGAGGATTTTGGAGGGGAGGGCTTTGAAGGGTTAAGTCTATATTTTGATATATATTTTATATTTAAAAACAATTAAAAGAACAACATAATATCATATGCTTATTTATCATTTTGTTTTATCAATTTTTTAAAAATATCAAATACATATCAAAATACATTGACCGTTCTCTTTTATTTTAATCAAGAAACCAAGTTTTCTTGTGGCGTCAATCCCAAAGCTTATCATTCATTTTCTCCCTAGAAACATGAGTGAGGCATCGCCCCCCTCCATGTATGTCTTATCCATATTTTCCATTTTCTTCTTAATACTATCCTTTCTTTTTGTTCTACAATTCTGCACTTTTAATTTTAATTCTCATTTTTGCAAGTTCAAAATTATGTTATATTAATGTCAATGCATGGAATGACAAACCAACCCATGTGGATAGTCATCAATGGAATTTCTTCTCCCTCTACCCAACATTCTTAATAGCCTCCAATCCAAAAAAAAAAAACAAATTAAGATTTTTTACATCTTAGATTGGTCAATCCGGAGGTGTAAAATGCTAATTTGATTTTTTACATAATTTTTACAAACCGGCCAATCTAGGGGTGTAAAATGCTAACTTCAATTTTTTTTTTTTCATGATTTTTTACACCTCTAAATTGACTACTCTGGATGTGTAAAATGCTAACTTGAAAATTTTCAGGATTTCTTACAATTTATAGCATGCCAAAGACTATGTAATTATAAGACTATACGATTGAATGAGGGTTCATAAGGATTGATCGGTACTACTTATAGCAACAAGGTACATCTTTTTTGTAGCCCATAACATAAGAAATTTTCCATAAAAAATGTGAGTGAGGACAAAACATGTTGAAAGACACAAATATGGACCTCAAAATAAACAATGGATCTGAGAATGTGATCAAGCCCAAACAATTCAGACCCAGAGATTTAGAACATGGCAATTTCTTCGTCCGCCGCCCTACATTTTTAAAAGCCACCCAAATCCATTCATGTGTCTCTTTGCCTAGAAGCATGCTAGAAGTTGTAACATTAATGTTGTTTTATTGGCTCAGGCAAAAGAATTTATTTATATTTTAGTTAATTCTTTATTATATATTTAAGACTAATTTTTATCATATATTCGGATAGTTTCACAACAAATGACCCATTTATAAAAAAAAACTAAAAATGAATGACTCATTCAATTTGTAATGCAATATTATTTTTTTTTAAATTAAATATGACTTACACCACTCCCAAGTCAATCTTCCACTTTGCATTTATGGCAATGATGAATACAACAATACATGATAAAGGTAATTTAATAAAAGTATTACTTTGTTGTTAAAATAAATAAAAGTATTATTCTCTCTTTTTCATGTATACACTATTTTTAAATTTGTGTGAAATTGTCAAATGTATCACTCTGTGATTCCTGAGGATGACGAAGGAGGAGAGTGGCTGTCGGTTTACACGACAAGTGACTCCTAACATGCTTCTAGGCAAAGGGACACATGAGACTACTTATACCATGTAGGTATGAGACTATGGTTGAATGAGAGCTTATAAGGATTGATTGGTACCAGTTATACAAACAAGGTCTACTGATACCATGTAGGTATGAGACTATGGTTGAATGAGAGCTTATAAGGATTGATTGGTACCAGTTATACAAACAAGGTGCATCTTCTTTTCGGTAGTCCTAACATAAGAACTTAACCATTAAGTGTTTTGACTTGGTGCACTCTTTGGATTGTTGACCTTCTAAAAAGTTTTCTATAAACTATGTGTAAGGACAAAACATGTTGAAAGGCTCGTGTAATTTTGGAAGCAGTGTGTTCACAGGCTGAATTTCGTAGAGACAAGAGGTGGCCATAAATCAACGTGATCAGGCTGAATTTCATAGCATTTACTAACTGAGAATATTTTTGTTTGGCCAGACACTTTTCTTAAAAGAAAATTCTGTTTATATGACTTAATAATGTCAAAAAAAATTAATGCATTGTGCTAGTACTTCTTTATATAACATCACAACACACATTTGACAGAATTATCTAACCTTTGACGAGGCTTAGTATCACCAGCAGTGTGCTGGTTGGCTGTGGTGCAAGAAGTGGACCAACAACGAAAGAGGGGTTAACCGCCACTAGATCAATGCCACTTTCCTTTGCAATCTTCCAAGCCTCTCTTTCTCCTATTGTCTTTGCATATGCATACCACAGCTGCATAATTTCATCATGAGTTTGATTGAAAGTAAACTACACTAAAGGTCAAATTTCCCATTCGTGATAAAACACAAAAAGTTGTGATTAAATTAAATAGCAAATGACCAATTGATTCTATAAATTGTATGACATGAAAATTAAAATATATATATATATATATATATATATATATATATATATATTCTTTTCATCTTATTCCAGTTCTACTTTTTTTTATAATTCTGTAGAATATTAAACATAAACTTATGATCCAAACAAATAAATGTGACAGTACTTGCTTTATAATTGAGAAACAAGTTTTGTTACTTTATAGCGTTTGCAGTATTCTGGATCACTCCAATGAGATTCATTAAGAGGAGAAACTTGTTGCACATCGTCACGGTATCTTATGGAAGAGCAAGAAGATGTTAGCACCACACGTTTTACATTTGCTTTTTACACAGGAGTTCAGCACACTCTGTGTTCCTTTTATACATGGATCAATCAAAGTAGCCTGCAAAATAATTCAAATAGCAATAAATTACCATATGTACAATGATGTTATGTTATTGAAAAAATAAAAATATGCCATTTTAAATTATGATTGAATAAAGTCTCTTTTAATTAACACAAATTTTAATTTTTATTAACAAACTAGTCCTTCTAAAAGTTAAATATCACTGCATTTATATTTAAAACTTTTTATTAATGAATTACTAACTGGACTTACAAAGTACTCGCACACCAATTTTGCTTTCTGAATAACTAAACTAGTTCCCAAGCTGTAATCCTTCTTTTTTTTTTCTTTTGAATTTTCATTGTTTCAATCTTTTGTATAAATGCATTAATTAATATATATGCAGCTATAGAAGGGGAGAGTTATGTTTTGGATTATCTCCATTTAATTGTATCTATGTTTACTAGGGGTGCTAATAGTATGGTTCGACGAGCATGGTTTATAACATTGTCTATGCACTCGTTTGGATGAGCGGTGGCATCCTTTTTCTCGCGTCCCAATGGCAATTTTATCGTGACCTTCTAAAGCAACTAATTCAAGCTTCTAAGTAAACTCATGTCCATGCCACGGTTCCCATAAAATCCAAACATACACTACGTCAGACCTAGGTCAAATCAAATTTTTATTAAAATGAGGCAAATATAATTTTTACAAGCCTTTAAATTTCAGTTTTTCATTGCCTTGAAAGTTAAACCTGCAAATTTTCTTAAGCACCCACTATCTTTGTTCTATCCAAACAACCCCATAGATAGCCAAGCTGACACTCTCCAAACTCTTATTTTCTGAGATTCCACTCCAGGTGATGCGCAACCACCTGTACTAAGCCATTGCTGCTGCATTTTCCCTGTTCTACTGCTCAAGTCCACTTAAGACTCCTGTTTACACCAAAATATTCTAAGTTGTTAGTTGAGCGCGGCACACAGCTGAATTTAAGATAGCTGAGTGTCTGATAGCAGAAGTAAAGGATAGTCGAGCTAGAGGTAGCTGAACACGAGCTAATCGAGTCTTTCTCAGTTCTACGCAGGTTTACGAAGGTAGTGGGGTCTTCAGAAACAGTCAAAGCGCATGAAAATTGACAACTCGCCACTAGGGGTCGTGTTCCATGTTTATAGCTGACTCACCAAGGAACGGCTATTTTTGCGGAGTGGCAACATGGAGCAAATTGTAAGCGGGGTAATGCAAACGCAGCTTCCGTGGAAGTAGGGAGATACAGGCCAACGTGGAGCGCTACGTACACCCTGCAATGGGAAGAAAACACGCACTATCCGCGAAAATAGCCAAATGAAGTAGGAATTTAGTGAAATTTTGTAGGCCACTATACATTGGCCAGTAACATTAGCTTTACCTATAAATACCTAATGTACTTATCATTTTTATACGCAAACAATCAATCAATCAACTATTTTCTCTTATCTTTACTTCTCATATTTTATCAGCTTATTTTTAGTTTATGCCGTAATGTAGCAAAAAACCACAAACACAACCACACTCCGTACTACTGGAGGAGTTAAGGAACCCACAACTAAGAAACAGAGTTCCTTCCATAGCATAATCGTTTGAAGAAAGGGAACCATTGTACCTCAGAGTGTTTTAGCCCAACAATCGGCTTACTTTATAATCAAGACACGTCCTTGGGTTCAAGCTCCATTGAGATAAATTATAATCAAGTCTATTCATGTTTTAGTTCAACAAATTCCAAGATTTCATCACCACCTCTTCTACCATCATATCTACACAAAATTCCTTGTTGCAAAATATTTTCCCATTCCATGATTTCCAAATAACCCAAACACTTGTGTACCAAACCACAAAAACTCTTTTAAAAAATTCTACCGCTGCCTAGCAGTCCCGCGAACTAATCAGAGTGCAGCAATCCTTCATTATGTAGTTCTGACAACACATTGAACCGGTTACATATAGCATACCAGACTCCCGCAAACATACGATGCTCGAAGAAAAAATGTGACACCGATTCCTTTCCCGCCACAACCCCCAACACACTGTAATACACCCTGCCCAAGAACGTTTCTATTGTGAAGGTTATCTTTTGTGGACACTCTATTTTGAAACAACCTCCACGGAAGTACCACAACTTTTGACGGTATTGCATTTTGCCAAATCCTCACATATTTTGGATTAGGCATACAATTTATTCTAGACTTAAGTAATTCATAAGCTTCCTTTACTGTGTACCTAATTTTTGACCCTCCATTCAAATTCATTTAACTTCAACCTGTTATTTTAACTCCACTACCTCTAACAAATTATTGAAATCATGAAGCAATTCCACTTCCTCCTAGTTTAGATTCCTAATCTAAATCAAAACCAATCTACTCACTCCACCCTCTACAACTCTAAACTCACCGACCTTTCCTAATTTCTCTACTGACAACTCAAATAATCTATTGAATTTATCTTTTAGTATCTCTCCGTTATTCCAATAATAATCATGCCAAAAGCTAGTACCCTGTTAGGACTTAAGCCCATAAGTAGAGCCCAAATCAAAACACTAGTCTATTGGAAGGGAGAGTCTCATGGCTTAAGTACCACATTGAGGTTTCGCTCTATCGGCACTGACTCGGTGGTAGCCCTTTCCTTTTTTGGCAACTTCACCCACCTATCAGTATTTGATTCCTTGAATAACTCTTTATGAAAGCACCAATTGTTAGGACTTAATTCCATAAGAAGAACTCAACCCAAAAGACTAGTCCATTAAGTGGGAGAGCCTCATGGCTTAAGTACTGTTTACATGCTCCTAACCTACCAATTACATTATTCTCACCCTAATGTTGATACAAGCTCTAAATTTAACTCATTTTAATAAAGCAAACGAGCCCAAATCTCTTATTATATTCACCAAATAAAAGAATCACCACAAACTAAGAACAAAATAGAAAAGTGTACCTGAACGTTGTTATCGTATGGAACAAGAACAGGGGAAGCTGTATGAAACACACCATCAACCCCACTAACTGCCTCATCAAAACTCCCTTCCACCAACAGATCTGCTTTTAAAATTTTCAATCTCTCTTTCGCTCCACTTAGTTGAGTGAGATAACCAACCTTCTCCAAATCCTCTACAGAAAAAAAAATTGAACAAAGCAACAAAGGGATTAAAAAAGAATAATTAATTAATAGGCCAAATACATAACACATATAACATGATGTACAAAATTAATTAATATACCTGGGTTTCTCACTGTAGTCCTCACTGTATGACCTTTTTCTAATAAGGCCTTCACTAGGTATCCTGCTATGAATCCAGTTCCCCCTGTCACGCAAAACTCAGGCATTTTTTTTTCTCGTGCAAAACTCAGGCATCTCTTTCTTTTTTCTTAGTCTAGTAGTATTAGTAATAATAGTCTTTGATCAGTTTTGTGGTCAAAGATGGAGAGTCACGAGAAGTCCATACCCTGATTCAAATATTGTACAGTATAAATTGTATTTGAAAATTTGTGGTTAAATTAACTGCAACTAAATAAAATAAAATTAGTACGCATACTTCCTCCATTGTAAATGTTTTAGTTAAATTGTACACAATTATTAAAAAAATATAATGTTTTAGTTAAATTGTACACAATTATTAAAAAAATATAATTGCTTTGATTTTAATGGTAAAATAAGTTTTATTTATTCAACTACTTTTTTTATAAGCAAATATCTTTATTAATTGTAGTTAGTAGATAAATTTTATAAATTAAGATATAATAAATAAAGGTATATATATGTAAAAAAAAAGTTATTAATGCTCTATGAAGTTCAAATACTCCAAAAATAGAGACGTACATATATCAGATACGTATCTGATATTGATACTTCATGGATAGTTCCTGATACGTATTTCAGAAGTATAAAAATTATTATTTTTTATTTTTAAAAAATTGACTTATTCAATACTTCTAAAATACTTTACGAATATTCGTGGATACGTATTCTATAAAAATTAAAAAAATAAGAAGGTAAGACAATTTTTTTGGAATATTAATGGAGATGTATTTTACCACTTTAATATGTTACTATTCTTGAATTGAAAAAATTATCTATTGATGAATGAAACTTCGAAACTATATTTTTTTAATAATATTTTTATTGATATCCTAATACATGAATTAAAATATATCAAAAAAATTATGATATTTATAGTTATATATCTATGAAGAATGATCAATACATCTTTATTTATAAGTATTCCACATGTAGATAATTTTTTTAATAACTTTTTTGCTAACATATCCAAACGGTATCTTATCTTAAATTTCAAAAATTTCCTGTATATGCGCATTTGTATCATATCACACCCACACATGTACTACGTATTCGGACTTCATAGTTAATATTGTATTTGTATTTTAAAAAAATAAATAATTTGATACACAAAAAATGATAAATGAAATACTTATTATAAAATTGAAGAAGTATTTGTATTTGTATTGTAAAAATATAAATAATTTGATATATAAAAAATAATAAATGAGACACTTATTGTAAGATCAAAGAAGTATTTCATTTTTCTTTCTAGAATACCTTCTATTTTAAGTTTCACATAATTAATGGAATACAATAGATTTTAATTACGTAGATAATTTATCTAAAATTTTCATATAAAAAATAAAATATAAAATAAAGTTAATCAAAAAATTTTATCCATAATTTTATCTATAAGTTGGATGGAATCATATGAATATAAATTAGGCTTCACCTAAAATATTTTGTTGGATGGGAAGCACTCCGAATCATATGAATATAAAAGAGTTCTTACATTTTTTTATTATATCCAAAGTGTTGGTAGTGGAATTTTGGCCCTAAACTCCACTATTTTCAAAGGGCATATCCTAAAAGAAAAATTGAACTTGAGAGAAACACGACTCAATAAAAAAAAAAAAAAATTGAGCAAAAGATGTGAGTTAGAGGAGAGGGTTTATTTATCATCTATACTTTAGCAATAACCTAATTTAATTCTTCTGAAAAATAAAGATTTAATTTGGTGTCTTAAAAAAATATAAGTAATTTTTAATCTTTGAGAAAATAAATTTAAAACAATTTCGTCTCAATATGTACCATCATTAGAAAAAACACAATTATGTCTTTAATAATAATTAAAAAGATTGTAAAAAAAAATGATAATTAGGTCCTTGTGAATAATTTAAAGAGACAATTTGATCCTTACAATATAAGAAGTTTCTAAATAATTTATTCTTCATTAAATCGTCTATTTTAGTTTTATTTCTCTAAGATTCAAAAAAGGATTATTCAATTAAATATATCAACAATACTTGGCAATTTTAAAAATATATCTAGAATATGATATAAGACATTACGATTTTAATTATAACACCTCAAATTTCTTATTAATATATTTTAGTAATATTAAAATAAATTGTATTATATGTGTTTAGTGTGATAATTTTCTACGTGTTTCTCTTTGTATGTTTGTCTAAATCATTTTTTCAATTATTAATATTAAATATGTTTAGTTTTTCAAAATAAATATATATATATATATATATATATATAAATTATAATAATAAATAGTAAGTCCATTGTATGTGGCTAAATCGCTATTATTTCTAGTTAATTTTACTATTCTCTTTCATAAAAAATAAAAAGAGTAAAGACTCATTTTGATCTTTGAGAAATTTTGAGAGACTGAATTTAGTCCTTGAAAAAAATAAAAGCATTTTTTAGTCCCCAAGAAAAATAAATCGGGTCAAATTAGACTCTAAAAAATTTTGAAAGACCCAATTAAATCCCTAAAAATTTTAAAAACACATTTTTGTCCTTAAGAAAAATAAATCAGAACAATTTAATTCTTCGCTCAATTTAGGAAAAAATAAACTCTAGTGTTCTTCGCTCTAATGTTTGAAAAACTTCTTTCTGCAAAAGCAACTGTCACGAGAATAGTCAACAAAATTCTATATGCAATAATTGTATTAGAAAAACAATCTAAGCCTTTAAAAAATCTTAATATATCAATAGCTCCAATTTTTCTCCGGATAAAATTTATCTTAGTAACTTTAACTCCACAAATAATTCATTCTCATCAACAAGACTACAACAAGACTTCAAAGATGCATCGTCCAATGATTGTAACTTGTGAGAAGTAAACAAGAGACCAAAAATACTTTCATACTCTTCGGATTGCTCAAATCTCTTATTAATAGAAACATCAGCTTGATCAACAAGGTAAAGAAAATAATTAACCCTAAAAGATTCCTCTTGAGATAGCTCAACTGATGGGGTATTCAAATTCTCATCAAACTGTCTTTTTCTTAGAATTGTACGTCTTTGAGGAAATACTAGGTCAATAATCAATTGAATAGCAATTTCCTTAGTATTATACAAGACATTATAAAAATTAGTTTCTCTATATCCCTCAAAAAATGAAATCAACCCCCTAATTTTTAACATAACAATATCAATAAGCATATTCTATAATTGTAAAAACTTACTAACCAAATTAATCGCGGAAAATATTTCAAGCCAAATAATTATAGCCATTAAAAACTCAAAATCACCAAACTTATTTGTTGCTAAAATTAATGAGATCCTTTTCCGACACTTCAAATAATGCTTCTCTAAAATATGACATTTGAGTTCTTATAGGTTTGACACTTCGTATGATTCTAGTATCTATCATATGATTCCTCTTATAGCTTATTTTAATATGGTACTGGTATGTATCATATGATTCCTATTTTTTTACTCTTTACTTATAAACTCGAAGCTTCTTATGTGTGAAACACTTATTGATTCTAATACCAAGCCTACCACCAGTTCAATTATGTAGAGAATAACATACCCATATATTCATATCAACCGCAGTGAATCAATGGCAGTATGCAGATAATAACATAATGAATCCACCGAAAACAATCTATAGTAAGATAACATATATTTTATTTATATGCATTGCAATTATGATTTTGTTTTATATCAAAAAGTCTAAATTTTCTTACATCCAAGAATTTAGTTTATCTTAAATATAATTGAAAATTGTGCATTTAGTCAAAAAAAATAATAATAAATTGTGCATAATACTGTTCATTAAGTCATACATAAATATCATTAATTGCATTACATGTGATATATTATTTACCTATTTAAATATCAAAATTATATAAGCGCTATGTTTTGTCTATCAATGTAATTTTTAATAACGCTTATAATATAAGCACTGTGTTATGTGCACTATGAAAAGTTAACTTTGACGTAGTGTTATCTAAACTTTTAATGATTCTGGTTAGTATTTTTTTAAAATGTAATTATGTTAATATATTTTGGCGTAGTGTTATCTAAACTTTTCATGATTCTGGTTAGTATTTTTTTAAAATGTAATTATGTTAATATATAGGTTTTTATACTATTTATTTGTATTTGGTTGTTGCGGTGCTTTTACTTTCGTGGATTATTAGTGACGGTAGTTGATGAAGGCGTGACACATTAAATAAGTACGTAAGATTTATTAAGCGAAATCTTCAATCGGGGTAAAGGGTGAGAGAATGTTCTATTTTATGAGTATAATGTAATGTGGGATGAACGGGAATGTAGAAGTTCTCAGATGTTCATTCGAGGCTTACCACGTACGGTCGAGCTCTATCGAGTAATATTAATTAAGAATATATGGATGGTAATAGTGAGTACTAAAATATGATTTAGAAACCTATAGAATTGTTGTGAATTAATTTATGTTAAGATTACATGATATTTGATTTTGTTAATTTTTGTACTAATTGCTATTGTATGAATGATGTACATTTAAGTGTTCTTGTTAACTCGAATGAAGTTACGATTTTACTTAAATGCACTACTTGCAGGATTTCCTTCTTTTTGATTGATAGAGATTATCTGTTCAATATGATTACGTGTGTACGAGATAGAGACTTTATTGAGATTATATATATATTGTTTTAAATTTAGATGAATATTGTGGAATTCATACTGAGACATTACAAAAAAGAAAGTTTTGCGATAGTTAAAATGACTATTTGTGAAGGTTACAACCATCCCAATTTAACTTGTGCAACGATTCTCCAACCATCATAGATTTGTGTGTCGCAAGGTTACTTTGTGACGGTTCAGAAACTCGTCATTCCATCTGTCTTAAAATTTTGCGATGGTTACTAACCGCCTCTAATTACATTTTGTGACAGTTTGAACCGTTGCAAACTTTTGTTTATATATATATAGGCTAAATACCACTCGTGGTCCCTTAACTTAATTTCAATTAACGATTTAGTCCTTTATCTTTTTTTTTTCTCGATTTGGTCATTTATGTTTTTAAATGATTTCAGCGTAACCCTTTAAGTGGGGTTCCGTTAAGAAAAAGTTAAAAAAATCTCTCTTCCGTTTTCAGAAAAAGTTACCCTTTATGTTTTGGAAATATTTCAGAAAAATGTTCAAAGTTTGTTCTAAGTTTGGTAGTAGAATTGATTCGTTAAAACTGAAGTTGTGGGGTATTTATACTCCATAGACATCACTTCAGATCAGTGGCAATTGTTCCTAGAGGTTTGATGAACATATGCAATGATCTAGAGGAGGGATTTTTTAACTTTTTCTTAACGGAACCCCACTTAAAGGGTAACGCTGAAACTATTTCAAAACATAAAGGACCAAATCAGAAAAAAAAAAAAAAAAAAATTAAGATAAAAGACTAAATTAAGTTAAGGGACCACGGGTGATATTTAACCTAAATATCATCCATATAATCAAAATAGACATATATAATTATAAATGACTAAATATAATCCATATAATTTATTCAAAAGTAACCACATCCATACATCGAACATAATTAAAATAATAAATAAAACAGTTTAAACATTCAAAAACTAAAATATTAGTGGAGTGACTAAACAAGCAAAATAACTACATAAAACATAGAAAAGCATAAAAACATTTAAATAGTCCTTAGTCATGTTGCTTTATGATCCTCGGGTTGGAAGCTAGACTTAGAGGAATGTCTACCATCTCAAGCCAACTTTTCACAAATACTCAAGACAATAATATTAACATGAAACTAGTTTAACTTAAACAACATCAAACACTCAAAATCAAAACATGCCAGCACTCATTTTTTTTTTCAAAGGCAGCAGCAAGAATCACAAAATCAAGCACTCAATGTTTGAAACTAATTAAAATTAAACAAGATCAAGAACTAAAAATCAACCCAACATCATAAAAGATCAAAATGATTTGATACCCTCCCAGTCTAGAAATGCAGTAACAACCCTCCACAAAAAGAAACACAACAATGGCAAGAAAAATACTAGTTGCATACAAATTCTATTTTCTGCAGTGAAACATGTTGTACTAACTGCAACATATTTATTTCTTCTTGAGTTCAAAGAAGTTAATAGTTACTGCCCAACCCCCTGCAACCGCAACAACATGTACCAGAACACAAATTTAATGACCATAACCATGTATCTAGAAAGTGAAAATAATTCATACATTCTAATATTTTCAGAGGCCATATAAAACATAATGTACAAACACCCTCTGATATACTAAAAATAAAACAAATTAAAACTTCAACAACATAATAACAAAGCATTATCCTCTAATGCTTGAACTCCCAGCCTCAATCCCTCTTATTTGCTATAGTAAATAAAAATATGGGATGAGATAATAATCTCAGTGAGTTCTATAATAGGGGGGCAATTCAAGCAATTATTTTTCTTAAATGTAATATAAAACAAGACATCAATATAAAATTTCATTTGAAACAATCCTTATTCTTTATTTTCCTTTTTCCTTAAAGTACGGAGAAATTACACGATCCTCTTAATTTCCTTAAAGTATGGAAAAACCTCCTCAATTATCTTCATATGGGTCACCAAGATGATTGAGAACCGCTTAGTAAAGTTGGTCTAACCATGATCCCAACCAGCGTCCCAATGGTTCTTCCTTTACATATGCTTCATGCCTAAAACAATCCTTAATGTTCCACCGTATCCTTTTAAGACCATGCATGTAATGACATTATGTGTATAATGCATACCTCATTATCATATAAATTGCAAGGAATTAATTAACCTCAATATCATAATACACAAAACATAATGTATAATTTAGTTTCAAGTCAATCATTAGAGGGTAGCTTAGTTAGAAGTAATATTTAGTTAGAAGAAGTCGCTGGATTAGAGATAACTTGATAAGAGACAGCCCGATCAGAGAAAGACTAATTAGAAGAAGAACTAGATTAGAGGAAGTTTATTCAGAGAAATAATTAGATCAGAGGAAGTCTAATGAGAGGTAGAATTGGATTAGAGGAAGTCTGATCATAGGAAGAATTAGGTCAGAGGAAGTCTGATAAGAGGAACAATTGGGTCAAAGGAAGTCTGATCAGAGGAAGAATTAGGTCATTGGAAGTCTAATCAGAGGAAGAATTTTTGGAACCAAGTTGGTTTTCCACTTATAGTTTTGATGTTAACAAAAATATTTTATGAGAACAATAAATTTGGATAAATGGCTTCATTAAGTATGCAAAAATTACAAGAAAAAAAATCAGAGGAAGGTACCAGAGGAAGTGACTAGAGGAAAATCACCAGAGGAAGTGCCCAAATGATGAGATCAGAGGAACACAAAGTATACGCATCTTCCTCTGAACACATGCCTCTAAAATTAATGTGCCTCTGAAAGTTACGAAGATTGCCTCTGATGTCTAAGTCTGATGTTTGGGTCTAAAGGTTCGGTCTCATAACAGGGTATGAAGACTGCCTCGAAAGACTGAATTTGAAGCATGCCTCTGAAGCCCTTCTATGTCTCTGATGCGCACAAACTCAACATGCATCTAAAGAGTTCATATCAAGGTATAATTAACTCTATAGAGATTGTTCAAATTATAAATTTAAAGCTCACAATCCGCTGATCAAAATGGTGCAAAACACTCCAAGTGGTGCCTCTTATATGCAGCCTCTAATTTTGCACCGAGTCTAAAGTTTCAACAAGGTGATTTGCTCAATGCCACTAAGTCTAAGTCATGCAATTATGCCTCTGACTATCATTATTCAAGAAGCACAATATCGCACTCCAACAAGAAAGTCAATGCCTCTAACGAAAAGTCAACACTTGAAATTGAAAGAATTAAGTATGAAAGGAAGACTTAGCCGAGTCAAAAACTTGTGAAGATCCAAGAACAACTTGAATCCGTTCCAACTCAAATGAAGCAAGAGTATGAAAGAAGATTCGTGTTTTTGAAGACAATCTAAAATAATATTTGATTTAGATTTATAATTAAAGAAAATCTTTGACCAAGTTGAAAAGAAGATACGGTCAAGATTTTAACAAGATTTATCACAAGAAGATATGAATTATTTACAAGAAGATTTGATCAAGATTTAAAACAAGAAGATATGAATTATTTACAGGAACATTTGATCAAGATTTATCTACAAGAAGATATGAATTATTTACAAGAAGGTTCGATTCAGATTTATCACAAGAAGATATGAATTATTTACAAGAAGATTTGATCAAGATTTATCTACAAGAAGATATAAATTATTTACAAGAAGATTTGATCAAAATTTATCACAAGAAGATATGAATTATTTACAAGAAGATTTGATCAAGATTTATCTGCAAGAAGGTATGAATTATTCAAAAGAAGATTTGATTAAGATTTATCACAAGAAGATATGAATTCTTTGAAGTAGCTAAAATATCACTAGAAGGGGGTTGAATAGAGATATTGTTGTTTTAAAATTTCTAGTTGACTATTTAAAACTGTATCCTCTAAGAGAGAATGAATTGAAATTTAAATGAGGACAAATATAAGAAACAGAAAAACTAAAGCATGTAAAGAGGGCACACTTAATTTATACTAGTTCACCCAAAATGAGTTACGTCTAGTTCTTCACAAACTTATGAGTTTCACTATAGTTAAAAATGTCTTTTCTTTTCTGTGTTGATTTTCCATCCTCACCAGACTTACACAAGTTTTCTTTTGGAATTACAACTATTACCAAGTTTACAGGAACTTGGAATATAGAAGTTTATTGATTTGCGATGAGAGTATGATTCTTTCTCTTTTTCTAAACTTTCTAAAAGGATGTTCTAAAAGATATATTTAAAGACTATAGAAATTGCAAAGAGAGGATGAGATTGCTCTTCTTAACTTTGAGTATTTCTCTTTTTCATGAGTAGTTGTGTATTTAATGATGAAGAGTTCTCTTCCTTTTATAGAGGTCATAAGGCTCCATCCATGAGGAAAAGTGTAAAGTGACCGTTAGAGATTTGTTTAATTGTCCATGGTCATTAATCTGATTTTCCAAAATGCCATAAGTTGTCCTTGTAGTGCAAGACCTTAGGATGATGAGTTTTCAGTTTGTCCTCATATAGGAGGTTTGATTTTTCCATAAGTTAGGACATGACTTGTACTTTTGACTTTTTCCTTTTCCAAGAGCTGTAATGTCTTTCCTTTCTTGCCAAGTAGACACTTTTTCGTATTATGGTACTTTTGGACTTTCCTTATCTAAAAGGATGAATAACACTAGAGGTTCATCCTTTCAATGGTTCATCCTATCTTGGATCCTCTTGATTTGTTTATCCTTTTACTATTTGTCTTCAGGTACAGAGTTTATCTTTATTTTTTTTTCACCGTGGATTCATCTTTTCTTTGATATTGTATATCCTCTACTTTAGAGGTTAAATGTTTATCCTTTGCTTATTTATCCTCTAGCTTAGAGGATATGTTAGATTGTGTTAGATGCACTTCTTTTGATCAGTGTGATGAGTAACCTGTTTTCTAATTTAGATAGACTCAAGAGCACAGATTAGATAATAAGCATAATCATAATCTTTGAAATAATTTTGTTATCATTAAAACAATGTAGAGAGATTTTGTCTCAACAATCTCCCCCTTTTTTATGATGACAAAATTCTTTAGATTATGATACATATAAAAAAATAAGTGATGTAATGATTATGCTCCCCCTCAATCATATGTGTATTTTTTGTTTTTGAAAAAAAACTACTCCCCCTTAACATATGCCTAAATGTTTTTGAGATAACTATTTTGAACCAAAATGTGACTTCATTTCTTGGAAGCAGTGATTATGAAAAAATGGTTCAAAAAAAAAAAACATAATTAATAATTAGCATAATGAAAAGAGGATTGAAATGTAAAGTTTCAAAAAGTATCCTCTTGTACAAAAAGTTGACAATTGGTTGCTCATAATCTTTCTCAACCAAAATTTGTCAACCATAAAAAAAGTGTAACTATCCTCTCAGCTATTTGGATGGGGAGGAGTCGTCAGAAGAGGATGAGGTAGACGGACGAGGTAGATCTGCAGGTAGAGGTTGAGCTGCGAGCACAAGAGGATGGTCGCCAAGAGCAATGGTGGTGATGAGGTGTTTAGTGACCCATTCCAAAAGAAGGCCAAACTGAGCCATGGTTTGTTTGTTGAAAAGATGTAAAGCTCGTAAAAAGTTTCTTTTGATCTTTTCATATCTTTTTCAAAAGCCTTAGTTCTTTCTAATTGTGTTTGGCTTCTGTCCTCTTATCAAACACATGGTGACGTTGGTCTTGTGGAATAGTGTTCACGCTTGCACTTTTGTTCTGGGAGCTGACACCCTTGTCTTGAGACGAGTTATCACTTGTTTTTGCTAGATAAGAATCAATGGAACTAAAACGACCAGTAACCTCAGGTAGGTATGTTTTGGAAGGTTCATTGTAGGATGTTGGTGGAACTATGTGATCATTCAATGGAGGAGAGATATGAATAGTAGGAGGAACATCAACAACAAGTTTAACCTTTTAAGGGGATCGAAAAGTTTTTAACATGGTGCAAGATAGTTGAGGATTTTGAGATGGACTTACTGGTGGATACAGTGGAAACAGGAATGTATCTTGGAGATTTTCAGATGGTTCCCTTTCTTCTACAGCTTGAGGTGCGCGAGGAGGTGAGAACTAGTGATGAGTAAGATTCAAATCATAATAAAGTTTTTCTCCATCCTCCATGAGTTAGGGAGGAGTGTCCTCCAGAACATCCTCAATAGGGGGATATTCTTCTGGGGTTGTTGGAGATACATGGTGAGGTGGAGAGGGATGCAATTCGAGATTAGCTGATTGAGGAGGTGAAGTAGGAATGGGAACTTCAGGAATTTTTTGCTCGTGTATTGGGTTTGTGAAGGCATCCTCAAATGGAGGATGAGTTGTGCTGTCTGAGTGATAGAAGACCTTTTCTTTGTTGGAATGGACGTAGGGATAGTTCTGGTGGAATCATTTTTGTTAGAAGGCTTATCAATAGGTTTCAGCCTCATTTGATTTACATTTCTTGAGGAAAAAATGTTGTTCAGATACACGAATTGTTCATCCTCTAGGGGAACTTCAAAAAACTTCAAAAAATTTATGAGGATCATTCCATATGGGGCTGACCTGCCTAGCCTAGCAACATTCATCATAAAGCAAAAGATAATGTTACCTAGGTGAAGAGGAGTCCCTAAGATAAGATGATGAATGATGAGAAGGTCAAGCTCAGTGACTTTTTCGAAACTTCCAGCTCTAGGAACAACTGAGTGGATGCAGATGTTATGAAGAAATCTGCACATAGGGAGGAGGTTGGAGGCAACCTGTGGTTTTGGAGGATTTATGAGAATATTGTTGAGAATAAAGGTTCGAGAAATATGACATTGAGAGTACCAGGACTTAGAAAAAAATGTGTGATCCTTAATCACAAATATCCAGGATTTGACATAAGGAAGTAGGAGTAATCTCTAGATGTACCCCTTTGAGGATAATGTTGATGCAGGTATCACCTTTGGAGACATTGGCAGCGACATAAAAGGCTTTTACTACTCTTGGGTATTGTGGTTCGTCAATAAGTAGAAATGATGTCAGATCAAGTTGGTCAAAAATTTCTTCAACATTAAATCATCCTTTCTTCAGTCCTTCAATGTCTATAGTTTTGCCATTGACTACAGACTTGTCTTGCCATTTTTCAACGTATTTGGTTTCCAAGTCTTTGGTTTCAAATAGTGGAATTTTTGGATTGGGTGGATACTGGTTTTGGAGAAGTTTTGAAAGAATGAGATTTGGGTTTGGAGATTTTGGATTGGGTGGTTTCTGAGTCATCAAAGTCAACAACGTGAAAAGTATCGTCTTGAAGTGGTTTAGAAAAGAGAATTCCAGACATTATTCTGGAGGAGCGTCTGGTGGGAGCAGAAGAGGAGGTTTTGGACGAAGAAGCCTTGCTTGTTTTTGAGGGCGTGAGATGAGGAGGAGAGGTGAGGACAGGAGGAGTTGCTGAGTAGAGTGAAGGATGGACGATGCTTACTAGTTTGGGTTGGATGATGTCTGGGAAAATTTCTTCCTCTTGAGATTGATACTCATCGCTTGAGTATCCTTCAGTCAATCTTTCTGGAGAGTCTGCTGTCATTTTTCATTTTGCAAAGAGTTTTCTTCTAGCCATGTTTCAAATCTTGTTTAAGGGTTATTTTGCAAGTGGAGGGAATGGAAATTTTGATTTCGTTATTAATATGAAGAGGAAGTTCTATATAACTTATAAATTTTGAAAGTTTGAGTTTTGAATTTAAGTAACCGTTAGAGGGAGAGGAAGAAGTTAGTAGGTAATCATTAGAGGCTAGGGTAGTTACAAGGATAATAAACACAAGCCGTTTTTGGTAGTTATTACATGTTGGGTAACGAGGAGGTGTCAAGAAAGGAGAGAAATCAGTGGTGGAAAGCGTGTTGCAAAGACAAGCGTGCATGCATGAAGGAACGTGCCAGACGTTTTGGTTTTACAGAGAGGAGGATGAAGTGCATCCCAGTTCGTCCATCCTCAGACTTTGAAGGAGGACGCTTTTGATTCCCAGCTGTAGGGAGTATGATTTTTGACTAAAATAAAAAATAAAACATAATAAAAAATTTATTTTAATTTTGACATTCTGGTGATAGAGCATTTATCTAAAATATTTATAAAACAATCCTCCTGAAGAAGTTTAGTGAAAATATCAGCTAGTTGGTTTTCAGTTTCAATAAAAATTAATTCTATATCACCTTTTTGAACATGATCTCGTATGAAGTGATGTTTAATTTCAATATGTTTTGATCTAGAATGTTGTGTGGGATTTTTTGAAAGATTTATTGCACTACTATTATTCAAAGGATGGGTATTTTGACGTACCTTAGTGAATAATCTTCGAGTTGATTTTTTACCCATAGCATTTGAGAACAACATTGTGCAGCTAAGAGATACTCAGCCTCAGTAGTTGATAAGGCAATGGTGCTTTGTTTCTTGCATGACCAGCTTATGAGAGATTTACCAAGAAACTGACAAGCTCCACTTGTACTACTTCTTTCCACTTTGTCTCCCGCAAAGTCAGCATCACAATATGCTGTAAGATTAAGATTTTGACATTTTTTATACCATAGACCATGATCAGTTGTCCCAGCTAGATATCTGAAGATTCTTTTTACAGCAGTAAGGTGTGATTCTTTTGGAGATGATTGGAACCTAGCACATAGACCAACTCCAAATACTATGTCAGGTCTACTAGCTGTTAAGTATAATAATGATCCAATCATTCCCCTGTAATCCTTTTCAGATATGGGATTTCCTTCATCATCTTTATGTAGCATTGAGGGTGCATAGGGGTTCCCATAATTTTTGCTGGATCCATGTTGTATTTTTTTAGAAGATCTTTGGTGTATTTTCCTTGAAAGATAAAGATGTTAGTTTCTAATTGTTTGATTTGTAAACCAAGGAAAATTTTTAGCTCTCCCATCATGCTCATTTCAAATTCACTTTGCATGAGGTTAGAAAAGTCTTCACACATCTTTTCATTTGTAGAACCAAAGATTATGTCATCAACGTGTATTTGGACAATTAGTAGATCCTCTTTAAGAGGTTTCTTGAAGAGTGTGGTGTCTATCTGTCCTCTTGAGAATCCATTTTCTTTTAGGAAAGAGCTTAGCCTCTCATACCAAGCTCGATGAGCTTGCTTTAAACCATAGAGAGCTTTTGAGAGTTTAAACACATGGTTGGGCTTCTTGTTGCTCAAAAATCCATGAGGTTGGTGAACATATACTTCCTCGTTTAAGAAGCCATTCAAAAAGGTACTTTTAACGTCCATTTGGAATAACTTAATACCTTTATGAGTGGCGTACGCAAGGAGTATTCTAATAGCCTCAAGCCTAGCAACTAGTGCGTATGTTTCATCATAGTCAATTCCCTCTTGTTGATTGTATCCCTGTGCCACTAGTCCTGCTTTATTTCTGATGACTTCTCCATCCTCATTTAATTTATTTCTGAATATCCATCTTGTTCCAATGATGGTTTTGTCTTGAGGATTAGGAACAAGATCCCATACTTTGTTTCTTTCAAATTCTGATAATTCCTCCATCATAACGTCCACCCATGATTCGTCAATTATTGCTTGATCAATTGTTTTTGGTTCAACTTGAGATATCATAACCATGACATTTAAGTCTCCTCTTAGTGATTGTCGGGTGCTGACTCCATCTGCCATATTTCCAATAATCTGGTCAAGAGGATGATGAGTTACCAGCTTCCATCCTCTAGGAGATTCCTGGGAGGTTGGATTAGAATTGTCCTCTTCATTTGAGTCTCGATTGTTAGAGGACAAATGTTCATCTTCTTCATATTTATCCATATTTTCTAAACACAAGTCATCAAACTCATCAAAAATAACATGCATGGATTCCTTCACATTTTGGGTCTTAAGGTTATATATTCTATAGCCTTTTGACAATGTGGAGTATCCTAAAAAGATTCCTTTATCAGACTTTGGATCAAATTTTCCCAAATTTTCTTTATTGTTTAATATGTAACAATAACATCCAAATATATGAAAGTATGAAATATTTGGCTTTCTACCTTTCCACAACTCATATGGAGTTTTGTTCAAAAAAATTCTAATTGATACTCGGTTTGAAACATAGCAGGCTGTGTTTATTGCTTCAGCCCAAAAATATTTTTCAATATTTGATTCACTGAAAATAGTTGTGGCCATTTCTTGTAGGGTTCTATTTTTCCTTTCAACAACTCCATTTTGTTGAGGAGTTCATGGACACGAAAAATTATGTGATAATCCATTTTCATCAAAAAAATTCTTAAAAGATTCATTTTGAAATTCTCCTTCGTGATCATCTCTCACAGAGATAATTCTTATCCCTTTTTGATTTTAAATTTTCTTACAAAATTTGCGAAATGCTTCAAAAGCTTCATCATTATGTTTTAGAAACAGAACCCAAGTAAATCGAGAGAAATCATCAACAATTACAAATCCATATCTTTTTCCACTAAGACTAGGAGTTTTGATAGGACCAAAGAGGTCCATATGAAGAAGTTCAAGAGTCTGATTGGTTGAGACAATATTTTTTGAATGAAAACTTCTTTTAACTTGTTTTCCTTTGGCACAAGCTTCACATATCTTGTCTTTTTCAAAATTGATTTTTGGAAGACCTCTAACTAATTCTAATCTTAATAATTTTGAAATGGTGTTTAAACTTGTATGGCCAGCTCGTTTGTGTCAAATCCATTTATCCTTTTCAATAGAAATAAAACAAGATTCAATGGGCAAATCATCTAGATATAATTCATACAATTTCTTTTCTCTAATGCTAGAGAAGAAAACTTTACCTAAGAGTGAGTGTTTAACCTCAAATAGAGTTGGTTTAAAAATTAATTCAAATCCATTATCACAGAGTTGACTAATGCTCAACATGTTGTGTTTTAGACGATCCACATATTGAACATTTTTAATTTTGGCAGAATTATTTTTCCCAATAATACATGTTCCTTTGATTAGAGCCTTATCGTTGTTTCCAAAAGTGACTGATCCTCCATCCTTTTTTACCAATGAGATAAATAATTTTTATCCCCTGTCATATATCTTGAGCATCCATTGTCCAAGAACCAAGACTTTCTTTTGATGATCAGAGGATGTTCCTGTGTTAGAGTTTAAAAGTGACTTAGGTACCCATATAATGTTGGGTCCTTGTTGGTTAGTTTTTCTTCTTGTAAGGATTTTCTTTTTGTGATAGCAATTAGAGTCAATATGCCCAAGCTTACCACAGAATGATCATCCCGTCGTGATTTTGTCAGCTCTTTTCTTGGCATGATAGTTTTTGACATTATGTCCAAATTTTTTGTAATAAGTACATTTTGGTCTATCCTCCTGTTTTTGAGGTAGAACAAAAATTTCGTATAACTTTTGCTTTTGAGAGCTTTTAAATCCAATACCAGCTTTGTAAAAAATTCCAGATTGAGATCCCATAATTTTTTGAAAAGTTTCAGTGGATTTGACAAAATTGGTAATGTCCTTTTTAAGTTCTTTAACTTTTATTTTCAAATTCTCATTTTCTACTCAGAACGTTTTTCTTGTTCAGAATGTTTTGCTGCTCAAACAATTTTTTATGAGATTTCTGCAATTCCAGAATGATTTTTTCATTTTTATCATTCTTAGCTTGAAGTTCCTCATTTAGTTTCTTCATCTCATAAAGTTGATTTTTGAGAAAACCACATTTATGGGATAGAGTGTTTGAGTCATTTAATAAATTGTCATATTCTATTTCTAGTTTTTCACATGAAGGACAGAGTTCAGTTATATTTACCTCTTCAGTGTCTGAATTTTCCATGAGACAGAGGTTTGCTTCTTCTTCCTTTTCTTGGTCAGAGGATGATCCGTCACTGTCATCCCATGTAGCCATCATGGATTTATTTTTGTATGGAAACCTTCTTGGGTTCCTTTTGCTTAAAGGACACTCAATTTTGTAGTGTCCTAACTTGTTACATCCAAAGCATGTTATTTGGCTTTTATCAGTTTTTTCCTTTTGATACGGCCTTTTCTCTTGTCCTCTACGATTCATTATCCTCTAAATTCTCTTAGATATCAGGGCAAGCTCATCCTCTTCCTCAGATAAAGGATATTCTGAGTTTTCTACTTTTGTGATTTCTTCAGTTCATTTTAAGGATGAACTTTCAGTTTTGAGAAGCGACCATTTTTCCCTTTTTGCTTGGTTTGTCAGACAGTAACAATGGTTCATGCGCCCTTAGAGTTCCAACCAAATCTTCTAATTTCATGGTAGCTAAGTTTCTTGCTTTTATGATGGCAGTCACCATTGGTTTCCATTCTTTTGGTAGACTCCTTAGGATTTTTCTTATCCTCTCCTGGACAGAGTATTCTTTTCCAAGAGACCTTAAGTTGTTTAGAATGATAGTGAACCTTGAGAACATTTCATCAATCGTTTCTTCCTCCTTCATTTCGAATAGTTCAAATTCCCTTACTCCAATGTCAATCCTAGCTTCTTTTACGTGACTTGATCCTTCATGATGAATCTTCAAGGTATCCCATAATTCGTTAGCGTTGTTGCATTCTTCAATCCTGTCATATTATTCTCTGCTCAAACCACACATTAGAAATAAATGAGCTTTAGAGTTTAGGAGTACGTTAGCATTTTCGTCAGCAGTCCACTGTGTTTGAGGTTTTTCATCTGAGGTTGGATCAGCATTGTTTGTTCTAATGACATGGTTCCCATTTTCAACCACAGACCACATGTTGTTGTCTTATGATATGAGAAACAACCTCATTTTTCCTTTCCAATGATAGTAGTCTGTACCATCGAAGTATGGAGGTCTGCTAGAGGATCCTCCTTCGGGTACATACTTAGCTTTAGACATTTGATCTTTTTCTCTTACACAGTTAGATATAATTTTCTAGAGAACCTTGCTCTGATGCCAATTGAAGTAGCTAAAATATCACTAGAAGGGAGGTTGAATAGAGATATTGTTGTTTTAAAATTTCTAGTTGACTGTTTAAAACTATATTCTCTGAGAGAGGATGAATTGCAATTTAAATGAGGACGAATATAAGAAACAGAAAAACTAAAGCATGTAAAGAGGACACACTTAATTTATACTGGTTCACGCAAAATGGGTTACGTCCAGTTCTTCACAAACTTGTGAGTTTCACTATAGTTCAAAATGACTTGTCCTTGTCCATGAGGAAAAGTGTAAAGTGACCGTTAGAGATTTGTTTAATTGTCCATGGTCGTTAATCTGATTTACCAAAATGCCATCAACTGTCCTTGTAGTGCAAGACCTTAGGAGGATGAGTTTGCAGTTCGTCCTCATATAGGAGGTGTAACAGCCCGATTTTTCATAAAAACGCGAGTGTATTTTTTTTAAAAAAACAAATTGATAAAAATACCAAGTTAAATCCATAAATGAAGAAAATACTCTTGGATGAAATATTTAATGTCGTAACACAACGACAAAGTCAACATAATTTACCACAGCGGAAATAGTTTTTGAAATTACAATTCCAAAGTATTTAAACTTCTCCAAGTCACATCAAAAAATATTACAAGGACCCATCAAAATATAAGTTAGGCTGACAATATAGGTACAGTCTTCCCAAATAAATAATTACAACCACAAAAGAAAGACATCTAGATCCTATAAAGTCGCCTAATCTGATCATGCTACAAAAAGCTATACAGCCTGGGGGATCTCCACGCGCCCAGCACAAAACTCCTAACATAGCTCCGATCAGGCATCACTAACTACCTTCCCCTCTCCAGGGTACTACTCGGCAGGACAATCCTGAGTCTCATCTGAGGGCAAAGCCCAGATTTCCACAAAAGTTGTAAAGGGTCACCAATCCGAAATTAACAAACATCACATAACATTTATATTTTAAATGCATAAAAATCACCCTTCAACTTAGCATACATCTAGAAAGGGTATACATATGTTAAACATGCATAAATGAGGTTGAAAAATGAAGTTTTGGACCAAACTGCACTGCTGTATTCGAATACAACCCCTGTGTAGTCGAATACAGTTGCGAAAACAGCAGAAAACAGCAAAAACACTTCAAATACAACATTCCATTCAACTGTATTCGACTACAGCACCTTGTGTAGTCGAATACACTTCAAAAAATTCAAGTCAGTAGCGAAATCATTCATTTGTATTCGACTACAACCTATGTGTTGTCGAATACACCTGTAAAAATAGCAGATTTTCAGTTTTGAAACATTTCAACATCATTCAAACACTCTCAAGTTCATTCTAACAATTTCACCACCAATTCAATCAATCACAACCACCAACACGGCACAATTCACACACCACAATCGAGTATGCATATACAACCATCACAGTATGTATGTACAATCATCATAACACATCAAACACGACACAATTCACGCATAATTGTACGGTCTCTCACCGACGAATGCATGCGATCGCTCACAGATCAGCACGACTTTCAGGAGTGCAATCTCTCACAGATTCGCACGACGAGAGTGCAATCTCTCACAGATTAGCACAACTTACACGAGTGCAATCTCTCACAGATTAGCACAACTTACACGAGTGCAATCTCTCACAGATTAGCACAACTTACACGAGTGCAATCTCTCACAAATTAGCACAACTTGAGTGCAATCTCTCACAGATTAGCCCAACTTTCTATGCGTGCAATCGCTCACAGATAAGCACGACGCGAAAATCCCCGCAAGGATAAGATGAACCAACTATTCACATGGCATCATCTAGTGGCCCATCACGGTCACCACTTAAACATCGTGCCTCGACACCTCAAACACGCCAAAAAGCAGTTTTGAACACAATATCACATCAAAACATAATCACCACAAATACACACATAATCACACCACAATCATTCATAATATCAATTATGAACACATAAACACATCCACACTAATCTCCACAAATTCCCTTACAGACCACCTCAATTTAATCCACAATTCACAATTCACTCCAAATCAAAATCCACACATAAATTGTATTTATTCAAAATCCCACATCCTCAAACATCAAGCCAATTTCCACATTCATAATATTAACCATAAACATATCAACCATACCAAGCAAAAATCACCATCACCCACACCTCAAAACTCATTAAAGTCAATTTCACCATTTTACCCCAAAAATGCATTAAATTCATTTCTCACAACATCTCACCTCAAACCCACCAAATTTATTTTCCAAACATTTTCAACCATAATACACCAAATCAAAACTCAAAATCTTTAAACACAAACCACCAAATTTCTTTTCCACAACACACATAAATCACATTAAATTCCTTTTCCCCAAATTCACACATAAACTCCATCAAAAACAAACCCCACAAATACACATATAGAGTCCTATATGCAAACTAAAAATTTGGAAGGAGCCCTTACCTCGATGGTAACTCGAACGGTCGATTACGGCACCGCGATAAAATTCCGGTAAAATTGCGCTTCGCACGACGCTTCGAAAATTAGTTCACTAGCACCGCGACGTGACCACGAGCAACTTTCTCTTCAGTCACTTCGCGAGATGAAGCTTAGATCTAGGTGATATGTGTGGTTTTATGTTTGAGGTTTTTGAAAATCAAAACAAGAAAGAGAGGAAGATGGAGTAGGCACGCGGAATAGAGGAAATGTTTAACTTTCTTTTCTTTTCCTTCCCGTTCATATATATATACTACTATATATATATATATATATATATATATATATATATATATATATATCCCAACCCAACCAATTTTAAACACTCTCACACACACCCCAACAATTTTGATAAAAATATCTATTCTCATTGCAACTCAATTGACAAGTAAAATTTTTAGCAACTATAGATATTTTTAACAAAATAGTCCGGTAATAAATTTTCCTCAACGTAATTAAATTATTTCTCGCCAAATAATTTAAACGGAACCCACAAAATATTTATGGCATATAATCATCCAAAATACCCATAAAACTTGCTAAAAAGCCTCAGAATTCAACATCACACCCATCAAAAATATAAAAGGTACATTTTACAATTAAGGGTATTACATTCTACCCCCCTAAAAATAGTTTCGTCCTCGAAACTACGCGTCGATAAACAACTCAGGGTGTTGTTCCCTCATCTTGCTTTACAATTCCCAAGTCGCATCTCTAAAAAATCTTTGTTCCTTAATCGCTTAATTGTCCTGTCATCAATCCTCACAGGTGGTACTTCAAATGACAAATTCTCCTTCAGCTGAATTGTATCCGGTTCAATCACATGCGACGGATCTGAAATGTACTTCCTTAATTGCGACACATGAAATACGTCGTGAATATTAGACAGTATTGGAGGCAAAGCAATCCGATAAGCTACCGGTCTGATTCGTAGAAATCTGATATGGCCCAATAAATTTAGGAGTTAACTTCTTCGATTTCAAGGATCTACCAATTCCCGTCGTAGGCGTGACTCTCAGAAACACATGGTCACCCTGCTCAAATTCTAGAGGTCGGGGACGCTTGTCTGCATAACTCTTCTGACGATCTTGTGAAGTCTTCATTTTTTCCTTTATCCTCTTCACCTTATCTGTAGTTTGTTGCACCATCTCAGGTCCTACAATCAAGCTTTCACCGTCCTTATACCAACACAAAGGCGTGTGGTATTGTATATCCTCTACTTTAGAGGTTAAAGGTTTATCCTCTGCTTGTTTATCCTCTACTTGTTTATCCTCTAGCTTAGAGATATGTCAGATTGTGTCAAATGCACTTCTTTTGATCAATGTGATGAGTAACGTGTTTTCTAATTTAGATACACTCAAAAGCACATATTAGATAATAAGCATAATCATAATCTTTGAAATAATTTTGTTATCATTAAAACAATTTAGAGAGATTTTGTCTCGACATTCTTTACAAGAATATTTGATCAAGATGTATCTACAAGAAGATATGAATTATTTACAATAAGAGTTGATCAGAATCTACAAGAAGATATGAATTATTTACAAGAATATATGATCAAGAATTGTTTACAAGAAGAAATACTCACAAGAAGATACATTTATTATTTACAATGATATGATTTAGATTTTGCAAGGACAAATGAGAAACCCTAACCTATTCTATAAATAGATACTCAAGGCTGAAGAAGAAAATAAGAGAACTCACAATCACAAAATTTCCTAAGTCATTAAAGTTCATAAGGTTAAGGTTAAGAGAAACACTTGCTCAAAAGGAATATTTTCTAAGTGTTTTCTAGTGTGAGAAACATTGTTACAATTAGCTTTTTAGAAGTAAACCAATTTGTTTCAATCTTTTGTAACCCCACCCGATAGTGGCTTTCGTGTTCCTCAAGCAATCTATAGGTTTTTAGGTTGTGTTGAGAAGATTTGGCTTGTAGAGTAAATGTGTTTGTGTTCCTCAAAAATTCTGTAGGTGTTAGGTTGTTTTGAGAAGATTGACTTGTAGGGTCAGGTGTTGTGTAATTCAAATTTTGAATTAATGGATTAAATCCTTCTAAGTGAGGGGATTGGACGTAGTTACCGAGTTGGTAATGAACCAGAATAAATTCTTGTATCTCTTTAACTTTGCAATTCTTGTTTTACTTTTGGCTTTGATCACTTAACACGACTACGACTACTTTTATTCTAAGTAAGTCACCAAACTCAAACCAGTTTTAAATAAATTAGCAAAAAGAATCCAACTTAGTCAAACACGATTCAATCTTCTTTCTCGTGTTTTCACATTCAGTGTTAAATAGGGAAACTCAAATTGTGGACGATTCAATAGATGTTAAACTTGATGACAAACAACTTGACCTTAAAAATCAAAACAAGTTGAGGATAATGCAAGTTAATGGATCCAAAGGAAGCAGATGCAAACAAACCTGAAGAACCCAAACAATTAGAGGATGCAAGTAAATAAGAGAAATATGAAAAAACACCAGAATATGAATCTGACCAAGTCAGAAGTAGTAAAAAAAACTCAGAAGTTATAACTTGATGGAATTACAAGTCATCCCATCTTGAAACTGTGATTATTGGAAATTACAATGATCCTCTGAAGACTAGATCATCACTAAAGGACACAACCTTGTTTGGTCTACTATCATCAATTGAACCTACCTCTGTTGATAAAGCATTGACAGATGATGGATGGATCCTTGCAATGCAAGAAGATTTGAATGAATTTAAAAGGAATGATGTTTGGGATCTAGTACCCAGACCAAAGAAAAAAAATTATTGGAACCAAGTGGGTTTTCAGAAACAAATTAAATTAAAAGGGAGAAGTTGTCAGAAACAAGGTCAGACTAGTTGCACAAGGTTATAGTCAACAATAAGGAAGTGATTACACTAAGACATTTGCTCCAATGGCGAGGTTAGAGGCAATATGTAACTCTCCTTTGCTGCCTATAATAATATTACTTTATTTCAAATGGACGTAAAAAGTGTCTTTTTGAATGGTTACATAAATGAGGAAGTGTGTATAAACAACCTCCTGGTTTTGAAAATGTTGAGTCTCCAGATCATGTCTTTAAGCTTAAAAAGTCTTTATACAGACTAAAACAAGCCCCTAGAGCATGATATGACAGACTTAGTATTTTTCTCCTGAAAAATGATTTTGAAAGAGGATAGGTTGACACTACCTTGTTTAGAAAAACTGTTGAAAGTGTCATTCTTGTTATTAAGATTTGTGTTGATGATATTATTTTTGGATCTACTAATGGCAATCTTTGTCAAGAATTTTCTAAGTTAATGCAGCATGAATTTCAAATGAGCATGATGGGAGAACTTAAGTTCTTCTTAGGGATACAAATTCAACAAAGTCATAAGGACATATACATTCAGCAAACCAAGTATATAAAAGAGCTTCTCAAGAAGTTTAAGATGAATCATTGCAAACCTATGGCTACTCCAATGCACCCTACTTGCTCACTGAAAAAAAGATGAATTAGGGCAAAAGGTTGACCAGAAAACATACAACGGAATGATTGGGTCACTTTTGTACCTTACTGCTTCTAAACCCGATATTTTATTTAGTGTGTGTGTACGCAAGATTTCAGGCTGATCTGAGAGAATCTCCCTTAACTGTTGTTAAGAGGATCCTTTGATATTTGAAAGGTACTTCAAAATTGGCTTGTTCTATAAGAAGTCTACGAAGTACAAATTGAGTGGCTATTATGGTGCTCATTATGCTGGAGACAAACTTGATAGAAAAAGCACTAGTGGAAATTGCATATTTCTTCGTGAAAACTTAATCTCCTGGTCAAGTAAGAGACAAAGCACAATTGCAATGTCAGCAGCAAATGTTGAGTACAATTCAGCAGCTGGCTGTAGCTCTCAACTGCTATGGATGAAACACCAACATGAAGATTACAAAATCCTTGAGAGTAACATTCCTATATTATGTGATAATACTTCTACTATTTGCCTTACAAAGAACCCAATCTTACTTTCTAGGGCTAATCATATAGAAATTAAACATCACTTCATTAGGGAATTTATTTAGAAAGGAGTACTAAATGTCCATTTTATAGACACTAAACACCAGTGGGCTAACATATTAACCAAACCACTAGCTGAAGACAAATTTGAATTCATTAAGACAAATATGAACCTTACCTTTATATCTGATAAATGATCTGCTATGACTAGATTAGTTTAGATTCATATTAGTATGCATTCTATGTTTTGTCTATTCTCTTTAAAAAAAAAAATTTCAAGTCTTTTTTTTCTGATGACAAAAGAGGGAAAAATATATTTGAGAACAATTTCTTTTTTGATCTGTTTATGTGGGAAGAGAAAGTGTATACATGTGCGGGAGAAAAGAACTGTAAAAATACTTAGACTTAGGGGGAGCCTTAACTCAGGGGGGGTCAAGTAATAAAAGCCAATAAATTGTTTTAAAAAATTACAGTTTTGTCATCATAAAAAAATGGGGAGATTGTTGGAACCAAGTTGTTTTTTGCTCTTGTAATTTTGATGTTAACAAAGGTATTTTATGAGAACAATTAGTTTGGACTAATAACTTCATTAAGTGTGCAAGAATTTGAACAGGAAATCAGAAAAAAGATATCAAAAGCAAGAAATAAGAAGAAAAATATTAGAGGAAATCAGTAGAGGAAACAACTAGAAGAAGTCACCAGAGGAAGTCACTAGAGGAAGTAAAAAGCCTAGTAGAAACGAAATCAAATAAGTCAATGAAATCATCATAATTGAAAAAATGCACGTTTTGAAAAAGTATGTGCATCTACCTATGTTAGCGTGCTCCTAGTAGTTCAGTGTGTTTCCGGTAGCTCAACGTGCTTCTGGCAACTTAACGTGTTTTTGGTAAATCAACATGCCTATGAAGAATTATGTGCCTATGAAGAATTACGTGCCTCTAAAGATTCATTGTGTCTCTGGAGTTTCCATGCCTCTGATGAACAGTACTTTCAGCACGCTTCTGATGAACAGTAATTTTGAGCATGCCTCTGAAGTCTACTATTCAAGCCTGCCTCTGAAGCTCATGTTCTGCTAGCTCAAATAATTGCAACATGTTCCAGATCCCTGCCTCTGATAAACAACCTCTAAAGTTGCACTAACTCTAATAATGCAACAAAGGTGAAGTTGCCCATGCCACAAAGTTATTCAAGCAACACATCATCTGACTCCAACAATCAAGTCAATGATTGTTGAAAGGTCAAAGGCTTTGATAAATTTTTCAGAAAAAAATTGGACTTAGCTGTATCCTTACTTTTGAAGGTCCAAGAACAAACCCAAAATTGTTCCCGCCCAAATCAAATCAAGTGTATGAAGGAAGACTCAAGTGAATCAATTTGCAAACGCAATCTGAACAAATACGCGTAATATCTTTCTAAAAGAATTGTTCAAATAAGATTTGGAAATAAAGAATTGGCTAAGGGTCATATTATCAAAACATATCTTTCAGAATTATATTTGGAAGAAATATTTGTTGACCAAGTTGGAATGAAGATATGATTCAGAATGCACAAGGGAGTAAACTGAAGCCGTAACTATAAATAGATACTCAAAGGTGAAGAAGAATTCAACAAACTAACAAACTCAGTTATCCAAAAAAAAACCAAAGTTATTCACAATAACCTCTAGAGCTCAATTTTTCTAAGTATTTAGAGTTAAAGGTTTTAAGTTCTAGCAAAGCACTCGTTCAAAATAAAATATTCTAAGTGTTGTATTGTGGGAAAATCATTGTATCAAATCAGCTTATAGAAGCAAAACCAGACCAATTTTCAACTCTTTGTAACCTAATCTGATAGTGGCTATAATTTTCTTTAAGTAATTTGTGGATCCCAGGATGTGATGAAAAGACTTGACTTGTAGGGTCAAGTGGGTAGTTTGCCTCTAACAATCTGTAATTGAGACTTGTTATTGAGCCTCTTTGAGGTAAATCACAACTCTTATGTTAATAATAAATCTCTAGGAAATGTAGTTTTGTTTCAAAATCTTATTTTGTGCTTAGAGTAGATTTAATGAATTTTTATGGTTTACTAGAGTTAGCTAAACTTTAGAATAGTTTTCCTAAAGTCTTAAGAATATTATTGATACTCAGATTTGTAAGCTGAGGTCCTGCCAGCTACTCTGGGAGTTCTTGGAGAACAAACGTAGCTGATTCTCCGTAGTAGTGAGTTGACGACGGTCATCGTCATTTATTTTTGTAATGCTATAAATATTTTTTCTCGTTTTCTATGTTAAAGTGTTTATTTAAAATTTGGGAAACACAACCTTCAAAATTTATCTCGATTTCGTCATTTATTTATTTTATCGGTCTTTGTTATATAATATGATAATTGTTTGAATTATTTACCAGTTATAAAGTATGTAACTATTGAATTATTACGTGATTGAATATGTTTTCCGTGAATTACGACGATATGAGAAATGACTACTAAGCGTGTTTTTTGAAGTCGTTGTTATAATTATGAAAACGTTACCAGCGTTAGGTCCACCTAGCTACCTCGTTTTGGTTAGGGAGAGTTACCCGTTAGATGAAGCCGCCCCTATGTGAAATGTCATCCGTAGGAGGAGAGGGCTATCAATGAGATGTAAGCTCCCTAATTGATGCGTGATGATGCGTTGTGGGATTAAGAGGAGAGGGCTATCTGTTAGATGGAGCCACCCCTAAGGGAAAGGCCACCCTTAGGAGGAAAGGGCTATCAATGAGATGAAGCCGCCTCTTGGTTCTTAATAATTAGTTTTTTTTACTTGTTTAATTTTCTATGATGATTTTAACGTTATTCATTTTGATTTCGCTTCACTATTAATTGGATTTTTAATATTTTTATCCGAACGGTTAAATTATAAATTTAGATGACTTTATTACGTGAATGACATAATCGTCTCAAGGTTATAAAATAGTTATTCGTGCCTTTTTGTGTTTCCCTTCTAGTTGATGGTGATTGTTGTCTCCTCACTAAGTCTTTGTGACTTACTCCTTCATGTTGTTTATTTTTTTCAGATTCACAGGCAGCTGAGTAGCAAGCTGATAGTAGGCTCAAGTCTCGGTCGTATTTGTTTTGGTAGGCCTCTTTGATCGAGGACCATTTTTTGTAAAGTCTGTTGAGTCATATGTATTTTGCAGCTATTGGAGTTTAGATAGTCTTTTGGGTAATGTACTGAATGTTTAGATTATGCTGTTTGAATTTGGCTGAATTTGAAGTTTAAACAGGGATTTTGTAAATTTGGAAATGTCGAAATTACAGAGGATACTCTGTCGAAATTTCGTGAAAAATTATATATATATTTTTTTGAAATGATTATTCAGAACTATTTATTTGGTAATTGTTAAGTTAGTTGATAGGCTTGCCAGGATAGGGGTATAGCTTGTGCGCCGGTCACGGCGTTTAGTTTTTGGGTCGTGACAAAGTTGGTATCAGAGCTCAGTCGTAGGTCCTAATAGCTGCAAACATAGGGTGATAATAAATTCTGGTCAGTAAATTGTGTACCCGGGCACAACTTACTTACAAGGGCTATTAGCACTCTATGAAAGTCTCATCTGTTGTCTAAATCTGTGTTTAAATTCATCATCAATATCTTTCCACATCTTCTTGTCGTCTTGTTCAATTTTTGATCAATGTTCTTTGATTAGGTGAGAATGCCACTTAAGACTAGGAATCCTACTATAAGGGAAATTGCTGATAAGTCAATTGCCCAAGCCCAAGGCGCTCGTCAACGAGGTCGTGCTCGAAATAGGCGTAGAGCTAATGTTGGCGGACGTGGCTTGGATGCCAATGTTGAGGTACCTAGGAGGAGGCGCGGAAATCCAGCCATGGAAGAGTTTGCTGCTGGTCTGCAGGGATTACAACAGGTTGTGCAACAACTTGTTGGGGCTGTCATCGGACAACAACAGGAGGGTGATCAAAGATATGAAATCCCCAATGGTCAACAAGAGGTTAGACAAGTTGAGCGTCAGACGACTGCAGCAATGAGGGGTATTGAGGTTACTTTACCAGACTTCATGAAGCTTAAGCCCCCTACTTTTTCTGGGTCTAGTGCGACTGAGGACCCCCAACAATTCATTGATAGTCTAGAGCGGCTTTGGAGAACATTGGGTTGTTCTGAGGTAAGAGCAGTGGAATTGACATTGTTTCAGCTAATAGGTGTGGCCCGAGATTGGTTTGATATAGTGTCACGTGGTAGACAAGTGGGGTCACCTCCGTTAGCATGGAGAGAGTTCTCTCAGCTGTTCATGGCTCGTTTTCTTCCGGAGAGTGTTAGAGATGGATTAGCTCATGAGTTTGAGCGATTGGAGCAAACAGAGGGTATGACAGTTTCAGAGTACAGTGCTCGGTTTACACAGCTCTTTAGATACGCTCCTTACCCTATCACTGAGGAAATGCGTGTCAAGAGGTTCATCAGAGGATTGAGGGATTACTTATTTAGATATGTGGTTGGGTCGAATTGTTCTACTTTTGCTGAGGTTTTCAGTTTAGCACTTCAAATTGAGCAACGACAGAAGGAAAAAGGAGGTAATAGACAAGATTCACGGAAGAAACAAAGGGTTGAAGGATCCTACAGTAACTATCCGAATCGCGGTGGTGGATCTATGTTTGGTTATCAGGGGCAACAAAGACTCATGTCTCAAAGAGGTGGTCATAGCGGGCAATCTTCTGGAACAGTGCAGTGCAGAGTCGTAGATCAGATTTTGGGGAAGCATCACAATCCACTTTTCCTCATAGACATTCCGGTGTTTCAGCTACACGGTGTTCTACTTGTGGTGGGTTTCACTTTGGAAATTGTTCTAGAGATGGTAAGGTGTGCTATCAATGTGGCCAAGTAGGTCACATCAGAAGTGATTGTCCTGTAGACACGACACGTTCATCCTCTAGCTATGCATCAGCCCCAACAGCTTTGGCATCTTCTCAGGCTCATTCTGCATCTGTGCGACAAAGTGGAAATTCTTATGGCAGAGGTTCAGGAACATCTCAGCACGTAGGTAGAGGATTTGGTGGTAGAGGTCAGATATCAGCAGGAAGAGGTCAGGCTCGAGTGTTTGCTTTGACTCGTCAGGATGCTCAGACATCCAATGCAGTAGTTACAGGTATACTTTCTATTTGTTCGAGAGATGCTCATGTTTTGTTTGACCCTGGAGCTACTCATTCTTTTGTATCCTTGTGGTTTGCTACTCGACTTGGTAAATGTTCATCTTCTTTAGAAGAGGCATTAGTTGTAGCTACACCTGTTGGAGGAAATTTGATTGTTAAGTCGGTGTATCATTCTTGTGATATAACTATTGAGGGCAAGGTGTTGCCAGTAGATTTAGTAGTTATTGACTTGGTAGATTTTGATGTAATTTTGGGTATGGATTGGTTGGCTTTGCACTATGCAACTTTGGATTGTCATAACAAAGTGGTGAAATTTGAGATACCGGGGCAATCAGTATTCTCGTTTCAAGGAGAACGTTGTTGGGTACCACATAACCAAATCTCAGCATTGAGAGCTAGCAAGTTAATGAGAAGAGGTTGTCAAGCGTACTTAGCCTTGGTAAGGGATACACAAGTGGCTGAGGAGGAGTTGGGAAAAATTCCAATAGCATGTGAATTTCCAGATGTTTTTCCTAAAGAACTTCCTGGGTTGCCACCTGATAGGGAGATTGAGTTCTCTATAGATTTGATTCCAAACACTCATCCTATATCCATACCTCCTTACCGTATGGCCCCAGGAGAACTTAAGGAGTTAAGGGAGCAACTTCAAGATCTTCTTGATAATGGTTTTATTCGCCCTAGTTCTTCTCCTTGGGGAGCACCGGTCTTATTTGTAAAGAAGAAATATGGTTCCATGCGGTTATGTGTGGACTATAGGCAGTTGAATAAAATAACCATAAAGAATAAATACCCTTTGCCACGCATTGATGAATTGTTTGACCAACTTCAAGGAGCTCAATGTTTTTCTAAGATTGATTTGCGGTCAGGGTATCACCAGTTGAAGATTAAGAAGGATGATATAGCGAAGACAGCTTTCCGCACGCGTTATGGACATTATGAATTCCTAGTTATGTCCTTTGGACTTACTAATGCCTCGACAGCTTTTATGGATTTGATGAATCGCGTTTTTAAACCATTATTGGATCAATTCGTGATTGTGTTTATTGATGATATCCTTGTTTATTCCAAGAGTAAAGAAGAACACGAGCGACATTTGAGGTTGGTTTTGCAAACCTTAAGAGATAAACAATTATATGCCAAATTCTCTAAATGTCAGTTTTGGCTGGATAGTGTGGCATTTTTAGGTCATGTTGTGTCTAAGAATGGAATAAGTGTTGATCCAAGTAAGGTGGAAGCAGTGCAGAATTGGCCCAGACCTACCACAGTAAAGGAGATTCGGAGTTTTGTTGGTTTAGCCGGTTATTATCGACGTTTTGTGAAGGATTTCTCAAAAATTGCATCTTCGTTGACTAGGTTGACCCAGAAGGGAGTTGAGTTCCAATGGAGTGATGCATGTGAGGAAAGCTTTCAAAAATTGAAGGAGTACTTGACGTCAGCACCTATTTTGGCATTACCCATAGGTGGTGAAAGCTATGCAGTTTATTGTGATGCTTCTAGAGTTGGTCTCGGTTGTGTACTTATGCAACAAGGTAAGGTTATTGCTTATGCATCTAGACAACTCAAGAGGCACGAGGTAAACTATCCTACACATGATTTGGAAATGGCTGCAGTAATTTTCGCTCTTAAGATTTGGAGGCACTATCTATATGGTGAAACTTGCGAGATTTATACCGATCATAAAAGTCTTAAGTATATTTTTCAACAGCGAGATTTAAATTTAAGACAAAGAAGATGGATGGAACTCTTGAAAGATTATGATTGCACAATCTTATACCAAGCAAATGTTGTTGCAGATGCTTTGAGTAGGAAATCCATGGGCAGTCTCGCTCACATAGCAGAAGTAAAGAGGCCAATAGTTAGAGAATTTCAAGAAATTGTTGACAGTGGAATTCAATTTGAATTTGATCATTCGAGGCTATTTTTAGCCCATGTACAAATTCGTCCAACCATAGTTGATGATATCAAAGAAGCTCAAAGTCAAGACCCATACTTGGTGAATATGGTAAATAATGTTCAGAATGGTAAAATTTCAGACTTTTCGGTTGATTCTGATGGTGTGCTGAGGTTGAAGTCTCGATTATGTGTTCCAAATGTTGGCGGCTTAAGAAGGAAAATTTTAGAGGAGGCTCATCATTCTTCTTATACTATTCACCCAGGTTCTAATAAGATGTATCAAGACTTGAGAGAGTTGTATTGGTGGGAAGGGATGAAGAGAGACGTAGCAGATTTTGTCTCTAAGTGCTTAGTGTGTCAACAAGTAAAGGCTGAGCACCAAAAGCCTGCGGGGTTACTGCAACCTGTTGAAATACCTGAATGGAAGTGGGAAGGCATCGCTATGGATTTCGTCACAGGATTACCACGAACCCAAAAGGGTTATGACTCCGTGTGGGTGATTATAGATCGGTTGACCAAATCTGCACATTTCTTGCCTGTGAAGACTACTTATACTGCATCTCAATATGCTAAACTTTATTTAGATGAAATTTTCTCTTTGCATGGTGTACCGGTGTCTATTATTTCTGACCGTGGGGCTCAATTTACTGCTCAATTTTGGAAGTCGTTTCAAACTTCATTAGGAACTCGTTTGAAGCTTAGCACGACTTTTCATCCTCAGACAGATGGCCAGTCTGAAAGGACTATACAGATATTGGAAGATATGCTTCGTGCTTGTGTTCTGGATCTTGGGGGTAGTTGGGATCAACATCTGCCCTTGATGGAATTTGCATACAATAATAGTTATCAATCTAGTATTCAGATGGCTCCGTTTGAGGCTTTGTATGGAAGACGGTGTAGGTCTCCGATAGGATGGTTTGAAGTTGGAGAAGCCAAACTAGCCGGTCCAGAGTTGATTCAAAATGCCATTGAAAAGGTTAAATTGATTCGAGATCGCTTAGTGACAGCTCAAAGTAGACAAAAATCTTATTCTGATAAGAGGCGTCGTCCCTTAGAGTTTTCAGTGGGAGATCATGTATTCCTACGAGTTTCACCAATGAAAGGAGTTTTGCGGTTTGGAAAAAGGGGGAAACTAACTCCAAGGTTCATTGGACAATTTGAAATTTTAGAGAGAGTCGGACCGGTAGCGTATCGCTTGGCACTTCCACCGGATCTCTCGGGAGTTCATCCGGTCTTCCATATTTCGATGCTTCGGAAGTATCTTCATGACCCTTCTCATGTGATTAATCATGAAGATGTGCAGTTAGATGAGAGTCTATCATACGTTGAACATCCGGTAGCTATATTAGATCGCCAAGTGAGACGTTTACGCTCAAAGGATATCGTTTCAATAAAAGTTCTTTGGCGTGGTCCATCGGGTGAAGAAAATACGTGGGAACCCGAAGAAGTCATCCGTGCGAAGTACCCACACTTATTTGAAACTCAAGGTCAGTAGTATTTAATTAAATAAAAAGTCAAATAAATTCGAGGACGAATTTCTATAAGGGGAGGAGATTGACACGCCTCGTGTCTTTAAAATAATAATAATAATAATAATAATAATAATATTAATAATAATAATAATATAATAAATAAATAATTAAAACCAACCACCCCCTACTTTCCCATTCTTCTCTCCCGGTTACCTCACTCTCACCCCCCATTCTCCATTTTTTTTCTTTTTTCTTTCCTTTCCTTCTTCTTCTTCTTCTTCTTCTTCTCACCTAAAATCACAAGTTAGTCTCCTTAAATCTTAAACCCATAGGAAGGGTATACAAGTTCTTGGGTAAGATTTTTGGGTTTGGGTTTGAGCTCTAAGGAAGGAGAAGGATACCCATTTATTGAGAGTTGTTATTGAGACTCTTTGAGGTAAATCACAACTCTTATGTTAATAATAAATCTCTAGGAAATGTAGTTTTGTTTCAAAATCTTATTGTGCTTAGAGTAGATTTAATGAATTTTTATGGTTTACTAGAGTTAGCTAAACTTTAGAATAATTTTCCTAAAGTCTTAAGAATATTTTTGATACTCAGATTTGTCAGCTGAGGTCCTGTCGGCTACTCTGGGAATTGTTGGAGAACAAACGTAGCTGATTCTCCGTAGTAGTGAGTTGACGACGGTCATCGTCATTTATTTTTATAATGCTATAAATATTTTTTCTCGTTTTCTATGTTAAAGTGTTTATTTAAAATTTGGGAAACACAACCTTCAAAATTTATCTCGATTTCGTCATTTATTTATTTTATCGGTCTTTGTTATATAATATGATAATTGTTTGAATTAGTTACGAGTTATAAAGTATGTAACTATTGAATTATTATGTGATTGAATATGTTTTCCGTGAATTACGACGATATGAGAAATGACTACTAAGCGTGTTTTTTGAAGTCGTTGTTATAATTATGAAAACGTTACCGGCGTTAGGTGCACCTAGTTACCTCGTTTTGGTTAGGGAGAGTTACCCGTTAGATGGAGCCGCCCTTATGTGAAATGTCATCTGTAGGAGGAGAGGGCTATCAACGAGATGTAAGCTCGCTAATTGATGCGTGATGATGCGTTGCGGGATTAAGAGGAGAGGGCTATCCATTAGATGGAGCCGCCCCTAAGGGAAAGGCCACCCTTAGGAGGAAAGGGCTATCAATGAGATGAAGCCGCCTATTGGTTCTCAATAATTAGTTTTTTTTACTTGTTTAATTTTTTATGATGATTTTAACGTTATTCATTTTGATTTCGCTTCACTATTAATTGGATTTTTAATATTTTTATCCGAACGGTTAAATTATAAATTTAGATGATTTTATTACGTGAATGACATAATCGTCTCAAGGTTATAAAATAGTTATTCGTGCCTTTTTGTGTTTCCCTTCTAGTTGATGGTGATTGTTGTCTCCTCACTAAGTCTTTGTGACTTACTCCTTCATGTTGTTTATTTTTTTCAGATTCACAGGCAGCTGAGTAGCAAGCTGATAGTAGGCTCAAGTCTCGGTCGTATTTGTTTTGGTAGGCCTCTTTGACCGAGGACCATTTTTTGTAAAGTCTGTTGAGTCATATGTATTTTGCAGCTATTGGAGTTTAGATAGTCTTTTGGGTAACTTACTGAATGTTTAGATTATGCTGTTTGAATTTGGCTGAATTTGAAGTTTAAACAGGGATTTTGTAAATTTGGAAATGTCGAAATTACAGACGATACTCTGTCGAAATTTCGTGAAAAATTATATATATATATTTTTGAAATGATTATTCAGAACTATTTATTTGGTAAATTGTTAAGTTAGTTGATAGGCTTGCCAGGCTAGGGGTATAGCTTATGCGCCGGTCACGGCATTTAGTTTTTGGGTCGTGACATTTGAGAAGATTGATTTGTAGGATCAGGTGTTGAGTAATTCAAGGTTTTTGACTTAGTGGATAAATTCTTCTGTGTGAGGGGACTTGATATAGCTACCAAATTAGTGGTGAATCAGGATAAAATCATGTGTGTTGTCTTTATATCTGCATTATCTAATTTACTAATGCCCCTAATTAGTAAAACTGTTTAAGTCACAAAATCAAAGTTAGAATAAAGAAAAGAGTTTTAATTTAGACAAACACCATTTCACCCCCCTTCTCGTGTTTGCGCACCTTCACTAGATCCTTTTGCCATAGTTCTGCACACCATACACCAAATATTAAGTTGATAAGACTTAATATTTGGTGAAATGAAACTTAGGGGTTTTGGGAGAAAATGGTTTTGAAGTGCATGCGGGAAATTTTTTAAAGGAAAAGTGGAACACAAGATGGATGAAAAAACACGCTTCTCTCCAAAATACGGCGACGATTGTATAGAACTATCATAGGAACTGTCGCAAGCAATGAGCAAGAGCGATTCCTCAGTAACTAGTTGTGTGTCACAATATTTAAAAAACGGTGTAGTGGGAGTTGTCGAGTTACAATCATTGAAAATGTATGAACTAGATGTTGGGGTCTATGAAGTGAAGATTATTTTGTCATCATATAGGTAGATTTTGGCAAGGCCAGTGATAATGGAGAAGTATAACTGAATGAGTCTAATCGTGAAGGACTATGATCGAACCGTAAGGTGAGACAGATAGACCTTGGGGTATCTCTGGTGAAAAGTTCCTAAGTGGATTAGTGAGTTATTCCCTAAGGTCGAGAGCTACCGCGCAACACATAAGTACCTCGATCGTCGCGTATACGGGTTGAGTTGAGAGGATCTACGAGGACATGGTCACTCATGAATTGTCCATTCTCTCACGCGACGACATTGTATCAAGCCTGCTAACCAAGTACTTTAGAGTAGAATTGTACCAAATAATGAAGAATTATAGATTATAGGACACGCCTAGCATTGCATCTTTGTGACTATTTTATGGTGATTGATTTGGACTAACCTTTGATGTCATGTTCTTGAAGATTTTGAATGCTTGTGCCAATTTGATTACTTGCGTGTTATTCTCACTTATCTTATACTATCACATTAATAATTCGAGTCATGACATTCATAGAGAAGTCTTTCTCATAATAAAATATTACAAATCATAAGATTGTAACAAAATATCACAAAGTAATCTTGTTAAAGTTTAAGGTACAATCATCCCAAAACATAGATTTAAAAGTTTACATCTACAACATAACATCTCAAAACGAAGTCTTTGAAACTACCACGACTCTTGGCATCTTACTTCTTATTTGTGAAAAATATGAAATATGAGGGGTGAGATAAATGTTTAAAAAGGTTTTCATGAACTTTCAAAAATAATGCAAGTTAAGATTCTGTTTTCAAATGTGAAATTTTAGCATAGTTATTTCCCATATGAAGGATTTCATCATAACTGTGAATCAAAATCACACTAGTGTGAGTCACTAGAATAATCTTGACTTTTGAGCTAGGTTGGTCGTTGGCGATGACCATCTTTGCGTCCTAAAGATTGTTATATATGTTGCTTAATGTTTCAAATTTAAATACATTATAACTGCTTAATGTTTCAAATTTAAATACACTATAACTCACCATAAGTATAGTTATTATATGAAATTTTGAAAGGTGATTATGACATGTGCTTATCATATTTAATTTACATAAAGGAGCAAAATCAATTATAACAACACATCGTACAAGCAAAATAAACACATAAGTTTAAAGAAAATTCTGACTATTTTCGCATGGCGAGACCTCTGGTCGCATAGACGATATTTGCATAAACGAAACATTCTCTGTTTTATACTTAGCTCGCCTGGCAATATTGTGCAGAAATCAGCGCACCAGAACACGAAAATTCACCCATTTTCATTCTTCATACACATTCAAACTTAGAGGGTTCAATAATTTGATCCAAACTTCCAAACAAAACATAATACACATAATAAGACAAGTGCAAATATCTATCACTTTATCATTTATGAACGCAACAGTAATCACTCAACGCACTAATATAAATAGTACATTAGAAACCAAAGAACAAAAACTAGTCTTGAGAAACTCATGATAAAAATTTAGTTCAAATAATTCATAATATCTCTTTTGAACATGCATGCATGCAAAGGATTTTACTCCCACTCAATTCAAAAACCCATTTTTAGACCAAAACCCATTTTCATTCAAAACCCAACATTCCCTATCTAGATGCAAAAATAATAAAAAATTCCCTTTCTGATCTACAACCCTTCCTATTCTTGAGCTAAGACTTGACTCTACCTCTCTTCAACCTACAAACTTGATTCTCCCTTTCTAGTCCTCTTATTCAAGGAAATGAGGGAAATATTGTTTTTTGCGTGAGGAAAGTGAAGACCTTGAGATGATAGCAGGTTTTCATGTGTGGTTATCGTGAGAATGAGGTGAAGATTTGGGAGGGAGAGAATGAAGGGTGTGGTCGAAAGGGAGAGAAAGGAAAGAGAAAAGCTTATGTGATATTAAGGTGATGAAAATGAAGAGAATGAAGATTTGGCAGGGTGATAGAGGGAGTGAAATTTTATGAACTATGGGTTTGTAGATGGAGGAAATGGGTTTTGAATTGAAAAGAAAAAATGAGAGAGAGGGAAAGTGAGAGATAGGATCTGAATTATTTTTAAGAGGAAAAATGAGGGTGAGTATGTGTTTGTGTGTGGGTCGTGTATGGTGTGGGTGTTGTCTAACTAATAATTTCTATATAATTCTAATTATACTACTAATTCAAGAATAATGTTTTCATTCCAAAACAATTAATTTACATACTTAATAAACATATCATTCAAATAATTTTAATAAAATACACTTCTAAAAAGATTGAGGAGTAAGATTGTTACAATTAACATATCCATCAAATTCAAATAAGATCAACAATATTAATATTTGTACTCAATTTTAACTTCAACGTTGAAATTTTTTAAAAAGTCCCCAATACTTAACAACTCCAAAAAGAACATATCCAAAAGGCAAATACCAACAATATACCAAAAAAATGCCTATGACTTAGTATTGAGTCAAAATCTCAAATTAATGTTTTGATGTAAACAAATAAAGGTTAATTAAAGACTCTAATTATGATTCTAAATTATGTGTTAATTTAACATGTGCTTTTGAGTGTAATAATCCAAGATAAATACTAAGCAATACAAGCGAAATCAGTTTAAAAAAAGAACAAAAAATGAACAAAACTGAACCAAGAACGTTCTTAGTAAAATCTGGAAAACCAAGAACGTTCTCCACGTTTTTGTCATTTTCATCAAGCAAGATCAAACTAGTTGTTAATGCAAGAAAAGTTTCGGCTAAATACAAATGGATTTCTAGTTCATATACAAGGAATATACAACTCTCATATGAGCAAAAGAAACACTCAAAAGGATCAAAGATTAAAAGGCACGACTCAAAGCAAAAGTGACAAATGATCATTCTCCAGCATGGTAACATCAGTCTCCAGATTGATAAACATTCTCCAGCATGTTACAACTAATCTCCAGCATGCAAACATCAATCTCCAACATGATTAACAACTATCTCTAGAATGATAACATCATTCTCCAGTATGTTTACATCAGTTCTAGAATGATACAATCACTCTCTAGCATATTGACAATCATTCTCCAACATTATTACATCATTCTCCAGCCTGTTTTGCACGAATAAAATGGCAGTCTTCATCTAAATCAATTAAACACATCTCTGATATGTTTGTGTGCATAAACAAAGGATCATCACAGTCAAGAATGAGAAGCTACATATCAGACATTATTATCATAGAAGTAGAAACGCAGAATGTTCAAGTCAAGAACATTCAAGGTTTAAAAAGTCTGGTCTTTGGTCAAGTCTGACACATGACAGCTTAGCACCTTTTCAACTGTCATAATAGCTATCATCAACCTCCTTGAAGCCTATAAAAGGAATCCCAAGCTCAAGGAAGATAAAACAACTTCAAGTGCTAAGAAAATCCATCAATCACATACACTTACATACTTGAAAGCTTCTCAATCTCAAAAGAATCAGTTCTGATTTCCTCTTCATATATCAAGATCATACTACTGAATTCTTTTATCAAGAATCTATTCTCAAACACGAGTTGAGCATACTCAAATTCTACCAATCTCTTTAAATTATTATTGTGTAAACTCAAAATTATAAGGGTTTATAGTTTGAGTAGTTTTGTAAAAAATCATTTTATTATTAAAAGGTGAATTGTAAAATCCTCTCTAAAAATTGATAGGTGACCTGATTGAATCCTTTCTAGGTGGAAAGGAATTGCTGTTATAGATCAAGGTTGATCTTAACAAAAACTGTGTAAAACCAAGAGCGTTGTAAAATCAAAAACATTCTCCATTTGAACACTTAGTGGAAAATCTCACAGTTGTGAGGAGTGGACGTATCCCGAATTGGGTGAGCCAGGATATATCATTGTATGGTATCTCTTCCCTTATCTCTATTTACTTTCAGTCATTTTGATTATCAAGTTAAATAGATAAGCTAAAACTGTGATTTTAACTAACCAAGAACGTTCTCCGTTTTCACAACCAAGATCAATCTTAAATTATCTTCTTAAGTTTTTTACAGGAAATTTTAAATAGGTGAATTTACAATTCAAACCCCATTCCTTGTAAATTGACATTTCTACTTCACTTAGTTCATAGTACAATGATATATAGATAATGGTTGTTTGAATATTAAAAAATAAAAATTGTAAATTGTAAGGCTCTTATAGGTTAGACTTAGTGTGTTTTGATAGATGTTAAAACTAGTTTTATCTTGGTGTGTGTATGTCTTTATTGTCTAGATTAGATCATGTGTGTATATCTTTGTTGATACTTATTTCTCAATCTTTCGCAAACTCTTATGATTCAAAATAATGGCATGAAAACCATTTATTAGCATGCATAAATTTAGATGTATGTTAGTATTAAGTTGACACACTTTGAAATGCATTAGAAAATCATTCGCTGATATTTTTTAATTTGAAAATCAACTCACATATTTGTAAATTGATTTACAAAAGTCTTGTGTAACACTAAGGATTTTTAGCAGCAATAGTATATATTTAAAAGAATAATTATTTTTGATGTTATGCTTTTAATCACTTTTTCCCAAAATACTAACTAATTTATGAAAATATTACAACGAAACATCTCATGGAAGTTACTAGATAATATAGAATAAAGTATATGGGAAAATGTAAATTTTCAAGCACTTAAATACTTCGAAAATTTTTACACAAATCTTTTGCGACAATGTCGTTTCTTTTGCAAAGACAAAATTTTAAACAAGACAATAATACAATAAGAAAAAGACAGAGAATAAAGACTCCTACAAATACAACACAAGGACTATTGGGTAAAGGAAACCCATTGGTGACATCATTCCTTAAGGCATTTGACCCCTAATTCATGTTGTAGCTTGGCCACGTCTTCGTCGTCATCTTGATTCCCATGTAACTAGCTTTGTACAGTCTTGGGTGTTTAGCCCAGTTCCACAACAATATCAAGAGTCACGAATTTGAAAATAACATATATACATTGACGAAGCAAGTAACATATATAGTGTAAGAAAATTGTACATGTTTAAATAATCAACAACATCATACATGCATGTATACTCATATATTTTCAGCAAAATAATTTCCACAAAAGACTTGAAGTCCTAATACAATGCCTATATGCAAATGCACATGATTCTGAAGTATTACACCTTTCATAAATGTGCTTGGATCACAAATGTACAGTCACTCGCAAACTAGTACGATCCACTACAGTGCAGTCGCTTATAGACCATCATAATGATGCCTATCATGACTCAATAATCCTCGTAAAGAGAAGGTAACTTCATTCTTGATAACCACACCATGTGGCCCATCGCAGTCACCACATAACTATGATATGCATGAGCAAAGGATATCCCATTTATGCAAATGCAATTCATTTAACATGTCATTCCACATACATAAACATTTGAAATACATATCTATACAACAATATGTAAAAATAACTTGAAAGATATATCGATATATGTCACATAATATACACACATAATCATCCAACACATAAGCATTATAAGGCTAATTTAGCCCAAATTCCTCACTAACAACCTCATGAGTTAGTAATAAGTGTTAGCTCTCTTTAGGTGTTTATCTCTAGTAGAGCTTTTTTCACTCTACATATATAGGATAATCTGAGTCAAATTAGCTTAACGAATTCTAACTGGCTTAGCAAATTCGCCTACTCCAAAGTTCTCTACTTTTTGTTTTGGCTCAACCAGACCACGTGTCCCAAGCTTGACACGTATTTCGTGATGCCAAAACCTGTTGACACGTGTAGGGCTCATGAATTTAACTCAGCGAAATTGCACTATCTTAGCGAATTTGTCTAGGCATGACTTTGCACTATCTTTGCACTATCTTAGCGAATTTGTCTAGAATTAGCTTAGTGAAATTGGATTTGCTTAGCGAGTTTATATTGACCAAGACACATTTTTCTTTCTTCTTGCCCAAGTAACCTTTCTTAATCAAGAAGTAATAAGATTCTTAAGTTAACCCTAATACATTCTAAACTCATCACAACACTTAATGGTTGATTCTAAACACTTTCTAACTGTCGTTAATAAAAATCTGACTGTTACAAAAAAAATATTTTATTTACCCATATATTTGATTTGTTCAACAAATCATGGCATAAGGAACATATGTCAAAATCAAATCACTCTTTATATGATATAATATTGGATCAAATAAAAAAATTATGAGAAAACTTCACATGTGTATCCACATAAAAACTTAATTTTCACGTAATATTAGATTAATAATAAAATTTAGAACAAACTTCACATGATTTGTTCAACAAATCATGGCATAATTAAGAAACATATCACACTTGGTCAAAATCAAATCACTCTTTATATGATATAATATTGGATCAAATAAAAAAATTATGGAAAAACTTTACATGTGTATCCACATCAAAAACTTAATTTTCACGTAATATTAGATTAATAATAAAATTTAGAACAAACTTCACATTACACAATAATATTCAATCAAAACCATAACTTTATTTCCATGGAATTCACAAACAAATTAGAATGGATTTTCGAGCAAGATACAAAGTGCATTCACATCAATCAATCAACAATTTTAAAAAATCCAAAAGAAATTGCTAGTAGATATATTTGATAAAATATATCCAAAGGCAAAAGCAAATAGTAGATATCCAAAAGCAAATTCAATCGGAGTTCTTAAGTCATAATTCAATTGATAAATGTTGATTTTGTTAAGTTGAACGTCTTGTCTCGAGTTCGAACTCAGAACTTCACAGTTGTAGAGTTAATTATAATGAAACTTACCATATATTCTAAGACAGACAAAAAAAAAAAACAAATTCAATTAATTTGTTCCTAATGAAATTCTTTTCATGTACAATGTAATAGGATGAAAGAGAATTAAGATATCTTTCTACAGTAACATGAAAATTTCAACAACAATGTTAAAACAATTACCAATGATGCACAAATCTTTGCAACGCATTTTTCAGTGACACTAAAATTAAAAGCCCCAAAAATTTTTAAAATTCAAATCTTGATACATCTCCAAACATAAATCATGAATAATTTATAATTAAATAGAGATACGTGCTCACATAATATTGAAATATAAAAAAAATTCTAACAATTCTATTATTAAATAAGAGAGAAGTTGTTGATTTTTACTAATATTTCATTATAAAAAATATAAACTAATTTTGTTTATATTTTATTATGATGAGATGAAAGATGTATATAAAATTAATTACATGATATAATTAAAAAAAGATTTATGATTATATTAAATACTATAACACTCTTTATAGATTTTTTTTACTAACACTGTTTATATATAAATATATACATATATTTAGCAAATGTAAATAATGGATTTAATTTATATACACAGTCAGTATAAAGTTAATCAGTAGAGATATTTAACTTTTACTAAAATTATATTTAAAGTCATTTTTATGAATAGTTGTGATGTCGTGACAATGAAAAGCTTTTTAAACTAACAGTGCATAATAATTAATCTCGTAAATAATTTTACAAAAATGTATACACAATTTAACATTTTAATATGTAAAAAATGTTACGAGGATTTCATAAAAAACAAAATACTACTTCCATCCTAAAATATAAAATCTTTTTGAAATTTGTGTGTACTATTTTTATAAGAATCTCTTTGAATTTGTAACTATATTATTTATTTACCAATTTTTTCCTAATAATTTACGTATTTTTTCTATAACAAATAATAAATACTATAACGAAAAAAGTTAACTAAGTGTCTCGAATGATAAATAAAATTGTAAAAAATTAAACTCAATGTCAACAAATTTAATACTATTATAAATATTCTTAATTCTCGTGATTTGATCATTGAGATTTCATGTGTAGAGAGATATAGGTGATTTGATCATTCTTAATACTCTTTCAAATGTTCTTAAATCTTCGAACACGGGACCTCAGTTGTGTGAGTTAATTATAATCATATTTACTATCTTTTTTAAGACAAAAAAAATTCGCAAAAATAGTAATCGAAAAGTTAATGTATCAAAATTTTGTATTAGTTATGTATTGCTTTCATGATAATGTTTGAATGCATGTCATTTCACACAGTTCGCTTGTAAAAAATGTTTAATTGTAGTTTTGGTGTATCTATTTTCACATATTTCTATAATTAGTCCTCTTATTTTTAAAATTCGATAGTTTTTGTCAATCATTTTATATGTTTTACTAAAAAAATTGTAATTTAGCATATTTTAAATGACGTGATATACAATCTCAATATATAAAATCATCTAAATGAAATAATTATTTATGTATTATTAATTAAATTATAAAAACGAATCATTTAATTGTTGATTATTATTGTAATATATATATTAAGTAGGTTAAGATATGTCATCAAATAATCGTTAAAAATAGGATGATAAATCATAGTTAAGATTAAAAAAAACACAAATCGTGGGCATCATTACACAGTGGTATCGTGGGGTCAGCTCACCATGACTTAAACAGTTATCTTAGATTGCATTGTCCCATAACCATGTGCGACCTCAAAAACCTTTGTACACATTTTTGTAAAATACTCATCGGAACGAGAACCTGAATGCTATTTCGTCCAAATTCACGCCTAACCCCAACCCCCATTCAACATTAACAAACAAAACTCTGTCTCAAACATTATAATAATAACGCGCTCTTCTATTCTTTTCTGTTAATTCGAGATCACCGCCACACAGAAACGACGTCGTCGAAGAGAAAAGCGTGTAAAATGAAGAGCGAGAAGAAGTCATTGTTACAAGATCTAATTGAGAATTCAGGAGGTTCTATTGTTACTGATGGAGGATTTGCTACACAGCTTGAAACTCATGGTGCTTCTATCAATGATCCTCTTTGGAGTGCTATTTGTTTGATCAAAGAGCCACATCTTATCAAGAAGGTTTCTTCATTTTTTATTTCTGCTTCATTTCTTAAACCTTGCTTTAGATTTATATGTTCATTTATTTATATTTTAAAACAAATTGGAAAAAGGGAGATTATTATTAATATCTGTAGTTCTGATGGCCGTTTGAACTATGTGCCGTGAGACGGAAACTCATTTATTTATTTGTTGATAGGTTCACTTGGAATATTTGGAGGCTGGCGCAGATATATTGGTCACTTCATCTTACCAGGTGAGTGTGTTACTTTGTTACTTCATATTAGGTTTGACTTTACCCTTCCAATTTGATAATTTCCAAAACATTTATGCTTTGTGGTGTGTCAATTTTATATGAAGTTGCATTCATAAATGAATTTGCTTGAATAAATTTCTGAGTAAGTAAGATAACAGGCATTAACATTAACATCAAGATATTAAATGAATCTTGCAATAACTAAGAGTTTTCCAAAAACTGTTTTCATAAACATGTTCAAATTAGCTACCGCAACCAACATAATGTGACATGAGTGATAGATACTTGAGTCCAAATTTTGTACCGAATACTAAGATCTACTCTTTATACTTATTTTTGCTTATATTTCATTTGAAGAAGTATTTAATTTACTTTATTCAAACTGTGCTTAATGCACTATAGTGTTAGGAGTGCACTTTTTTTTTTTTTTTTGGGTTTTAACCCTTTGGTTTTCAAGGGAATAAAGCTCTAATAATCTAGAGTTGGGCTGAGAGGTAGGTAAAGCCTGACCAAGAATTGTTTCACGATTCGAACTCAGGTTCTCCCAAATGATTCGTCCTTAACTGAAACTCATTAATCACTTGAATCCAATCACTTGGTTATTTGGAATGCACTTTTGATTCATGATTTTTATACACACAACATTAATAATATTGATGGACCGGGTCATTATATCTATGTTGTTGTCTATAATGGTAGAACAGAATAATGTGTTGCAATTGAGTGCATTCCATCTTGCCAATTAACATAACTTATAAAGAATTTTCTTGTAATTTTCATTATTTCATTGTTTCCAATAATCCAGTCACTGAAGCTGACATTTTGAATCTATATTCCAAGTTGAAATATTAATGTTGTAGAAGAAAATTTATCATTTTCTTATAAAAGAATCTTTTATTATAGGCTACACTTCCTGGATTTTTGTCCAAGGGGCTGACTATTGAAGAGGGGGAATCACTATTACAGAGGAGTGTCAAGTTGGCGGTTGAAGCTCGTGACAGTTTCTGGACATCGGCTAAAAGAAATCCTAGAAATGTATATAGAAGAGCTTTGGTTGCAGCCTCCATTGGAAGCTATGGGGCTTATCTTGCTGATGGCTCAGAGTACAGGTGCTACTACACTCCTTAAACGTTGGCAGTTTAGATTCTATCCATCCTGCAGAGGAGCTTCTTTTGTGTGGTTTTTGTATGTTACAAGAATTTATTCATGATGTTAATTTATTCTTGTAGGGGACTCTATGGACCAGATGTGAATTTGGAGAAGTTGAAGGATTTTCATCGCCGCAGGTTGCAAATTCTTGCTGAAGCTGGTCCAGATTTAATTGCTTTTGAGACCATTCCAAACAAACTTGAAGCTCAGGTCTTTTTCTTTTATGCCATTAAACTCATTTTGTTGATCGATAAGCATACCTAGTTTTAATTTCTTAAAAGAAAATTACTGAAAACTAATAGTGTATTGTGTATATCTTTGTGGGGTATTGTTACAGATCTTTTATTAGGAAGCTGGTGAAACTAGGATTCTTCTATTCTGTAATTTTTCCAATCCTCCCTCACATTTCTCTAGTATTGACATTTATGTTTAAAAATCAATCATAAGATCTCTTACTGTTTTGGTTCTTGCTTCATCATGACCAGTTGAAGGAGCAACATACACGCTAAGTATTAGAAGCCTAAATTTTTTAAATACCTCAATAATAGTGAAAGCATCAAAACAATAATGAAAAGTACTACCTCAAAGCAAACAGGCTCTTAGCTTCACAATTTGTTGAGCATAGAAATCTTAGATAATGTTGAGATGAAACAATTATGACTGAGTATAGCCTCTATATATAGTGTATTGGTATCATTGATACAGCTGAGATGAAACAGTTATATTTATGTTCAAAAAGGGAAGTTTTCTCTTAAATTTTTTACCTGATTACATGATGTAGCTATCTGCATAAGTTATTTCCACAATTTTTTTTATTTTATTTTGACTTGTTCAATAAGATTTTTATATCAGTTAAGGTCATAAGTTTAAAGTTGTAAACTAATATATAAGGTTGCTAATACTGTTCAAAAATCTTTCACTGCTAAATAGATCAAGCTGAACTTTCTATTTATCTCTATAATTTTTAACTGCTAAATTTTAGGAAGCTTTTTTCTAATTCATATGCAACCTTTTTATTGCAGGCTTGTGTTGAATTGCTTGAAGAAGAAAATGTACAAATCCCATCTTGGATCTGTTTTACATCTGTAGATGGTGAAAATGCTCCCTCAGGGGAGAGTTTCCAAGACTGTCTTGAAGTAATAAATAACAGTAACAAAGTAGAGGCAGTTGGTATAAACTGTGCACCTCCGCATTTTATGGAAAGTCTCATTTGCAAATTTAATCAGGTACCTCTTGAATCTCATGTCATTAGTTCGATTACTTGAAAACTAATTTTAGTGCTCATTATAGTGGAGTGGGAAGTTTATATAGTCTTGTTCCTGCAGTTAACAAAGAAGGCGATTATTGTCTATCCCAATAGCGGGGAAATATGGGATGGAATTGCGAAAAAATGGCTAGTAAGTTGGGGTTTTCTCCCTCGCTCATTCCTTTTATTTGTCGTGGTCTTACACACACTCACATGCAAATTACATGCTATGTTTTACACGTCAATCTAATTGTGTTTTTCAATTTCTTTTCATTGACAGCCATCAAAATGTTTTCACGATGATGATTTTGGATTTCATGCAACAAGATGGCGTGATTTAGGAGCTAAAATAATAGGTGGCTGTTGCCGGACTACACCTTCCACCATTCAAATAATTTCAAATGCTTTAAGAGAGAATTTTTAATTGTGCTTATTGATGTAACTTTAGTTTTCAAACTGCTGAGATATTTTCTAGGCATTTTCCATAATTTGAAGTTTTACATTTTAGTTGCTTTAAGCTTATTCATTCAAATTGAAAGCAAGTCTAGTATTTTTCTGCAAGAGTACATACTAATACACTAATACTGAAGTCAGTATGATTCTTGATTCGGATCTTCTTCCACAGTGCAGCGGTGCAACTAAGTATTTTTAATTAAGACAGCATAACACCATATGCTGTAGCATATATTTACATAGAAATTTTTTGTTGCATCGCTGCAGAGTGTGAGGGTTCGAGTCCTATGAATTTTACCTGAGGGATAGTGTCTATAGCTGGAGAAATGTGTAACTTCTTTTTATATATAAGTTGGATGGATGTGGCTGACTTAGTTACTAAGTTGGGTTTCTTTGTAAAATAAATTCTTCCAAATTATTTAGAAATATTGATTTTTATAAAAAAAAAACATAATATATTTGATAATATTAATATCAAAAATAATTTTAAAGATGAGAAAACATAAACAATAATAATATAAGATGAATTTGCTGAGAAAATATTTCCTTAATTGTATCAATCAAGTGTAATATATATTAACATGTTATTCATTCAAATAAAATAACTTTTGATTAAGTATTATCATTGTATGGTATCAGACGCGCCTCTTGCTTAACTGCTTCGATCCAAACACTCACCATGCCTTCCCACACACTATAGCCATCGATGACAAACCAATGTCATCGTTCTTCACACAATGTCATCAATCAAACTCACTGGCTTGAACTTTCCAACCTAGAAAATGCAGTTCAATTCCCTTCTCATCGGTTATGATTTGCTCAACTTTGTCGATGTGTCCAAACCGTGTCAAGCGCCAACACATGGTGATTATGAATATTGGACTAGACAAGATCAACATTCTCCATGACATTCTCTCCTCTATGGACCATAATGTTGTCACCATGCTTGGCAATGTAAAAAACTCCAAACAAGCATGAGACACACTGAACAAAACCTTTGCAAGCGAAACGCGAACATGTATCATGCAACTCAAAGAACAACTCACACGCTTCACCAAAGGCTCAAAACTTGTCGTTGAATACCTACATGGTATTAAGTAGGGGTGTAAGTGGGTTGGGTAGGGCTGATTTTGACAAAACCCGATGCCCGACCCGATCAATAATTTTTGGGTTGGGTTAAGTTCTAAACCCGTATTTTTTTCATTTAACCCGAACCGAACCGACCCGATCAAGAACGGTTAGGGTTGGGTTGAGTTGGCGGGTTATACATAAATAATAACCTATTTTTTATTTTACGGGAAAATATATTGAATGAAAATATATTTAATACTTAAATGTCTCAAAAACTATAAAATTTCAATCACATCATTCAATTCTTTAAAAAAGTCATCAACCTCTCACAAAAAAAAAAATAAATCCAACAATCTTCAAATACATAAATAAATTCAACAACAGTAAATCAATAAAATATAAAAATTCATCAATTCTAAGCAATGTCAACTTCAAGTACAAGCACTTAAGAACTTAAGAAGTTCCTCAAAGTTTGGAAGGAAACAATTGAGAATATGCTAAAATAAATATTAATAATAAAAGTAAGGAGAAAACAGCTAGCATTGCTACTTGGTCCACCACATTACTTTTACCATTACACATAACCCACCAACCATTTTAGTTTCCTAAGCTACCATTATTTTTTAATAGTAGTGCTTCATTTATTTATAGTTCGAGTACTTACTATTTTCAAATAAAATACTAAAAAAAAGTGTTTAATAGATTTAAATGTAAAAAATTTAAACTAAATTCATCATAAGCTTTTCTATAAGCATCATTTTTGCTCATAAATAGTATTTAACTCAAATGAATAGTATTTAACTAAAAAAATTTGTATTTAACAAATTAAAAAATTTAAACTAAATTCATTATAAGCATAAGCTTTCTGTTCATACCTTTATTATGCAAAACTATAACAAAATGTAACATTTAAATAAATAGTATTTAAGTCAAAAATTAAATTGCTCTTTTGAAAGAGACAATTCAAAAATTAGATACGAATTTTATGAGTAGGCATATATGAGATTACAATGCCAAAACAAATTAAACGCTAAATTGCGAGAAAAATTAAGTATTTAGGCTAGACGCATAAACACCTTGCATCAACTTTCATATAAAAATCAGTTATTAATAATATCTTATATACCTAATTCGTATAAAAATCAGTTATGAGCACTTGTAGAACAAAAGAAGAAGGTGGAAGGCGGCGCGACTTCAAAAAGTGTGGAAGAAGGTGGACGCAGAAAGTGGATGAGGGCAGCTCAAAATCTAGAGAAGAAGAGTAATGAAACCCTATTGGACTGCTGGGTTGCCAAACAAATTTTTTTTAAAAATATAACTAGTTACCGGGACGGGTCTATGGGTCGACGGGTTCAAATTGTTAAACCCGTTACCCGAACCAAATATAAGCAGGTTTCAAGGGGTTGGGTTTGGTTGGACTCGAAAGTGACCAGGTACGGGTAAAAATCAAGTTGGGTTGGGTTGGGTGACTAGGTTGGCAGGTTGACCCGCACCCATGTACACCCCTAGTATTAAGGCACTCTGATGAACTTGCAGCCATCAACTCACCACTAGATGATATTGATCTTGTCATCCACACCCTCAATGGCCTAGGTCTAGAGTTCACAGAAATTTATGCTGCTCTTCGTACCCGAGAAAACCCTATAGGGTTTGAAGAATTTCATGATATCCTTCAAGATTATGAACCTTATCTTACATGTGAGGCTAATGATTCTCCCATTCCCTCGGCTCATGCCACTTACAAAGGCAAACCAAACGTATCTACCCACCAAATAGAACCACTCTATCCACACACACAAACCCATCACCAAAATCTTCAAGGAACATAATTTGTCAATACCGTGACAAGCCAGATGGAAAAAATTTGCTTTACACTTCACGGATACCCTAACAAGTGCCCATCTGCTCATCATGTGCGCCCTACACCATCTGCTATTGGCTCAAATTGGACCTTGGACTCGGGCCATTCATCATATCACCTACAATCTCAATCAGCTTCATCTCACCCAACCTTATCATGGAACTGATCATATTCCAAGCATTTCACCTTCCATTAGAACATCTATCCATATCAAATCCTCACCCAACCAAAACAAATCATCATTCCTTCACCTCCAACCATAACTACCATGTTAGTGCAAAAGTGGTGTTATCTACAATCCTCTGGTTGATATTTTGATGATAACAAAAACAAACAAATCAAAAACAATTATTTCCTAACTGTATTTGCTAAGTGTACAAATTAAGTTAGAAGACAAAGAGTTATATCAATGACTATCTATTTTAAGGTAGTACAAATTACAAGTAAATTAGAGATGATAATCTGAATGTTTTAAACACAAAAAGTATCATCACCTAAAAACAAGTAACCATGTCTACCAATGGAGCAAGTCATAATATAGCAAGTATTACATTATGTTGTTTAAAGACAAGCATTACAAAGTATGCATTCTAATATAAACCCTATCCTCTGGTGATTGGACGAAGACAAGGGAAGACTTCGCTTCACTCCATTTGTTTGATTCTGATGCAAGCGCTTTAACATGTGCCTCTAGTGACGCGAACGACGCTCTATGTTGACTGACTTCGCTAATGCAAGCAATGCTCTGGTTCCAGAACTCTAGAAAAACATGATATGTTCTGTTTCAGTTGCCTCTGCTGAACACAATTATGCTTTGTTCGCCTGCCTTTGATAAGATTGACAAAACAAGTGTTTGTCTACCTCCGATAAGATTGACAAAGCAAGTGATCGTCTGCCTCTTATAATCTCATAATCACTTCAAGCATCTAACTCTGACTCTGGTTCCTTGTCCTCATACCAAGATACGCATAATCATTCACGAATATATATATATATATATATATATATATATATATATATATATATATATATATATATGGATACATATTAAAGACTGATCTGCCTTAAATGGTGATTGAAAATCTCTAACGGTAATATCCTCAACAAACACTTATTTTCTCTATTTACGAAGAAATCATGCAGTCCATTACGTGTGAGAGTGAGAGAGAATGAAAAAGGCAATGTATTAAGAATTTTTTTTGAAAAAGCCAAGAACACATCAAAAAGAAAAGTATGAATGAAATATCCTCTCAATAGAAAGTTATTGGAATTGATGTAAGTCAGTCAAAGTGTTCTCACACACTTGTAATGATATAGGACTTGATTTGCAACATTCTCTCGATGAGAGTGAGAATCCTATAAACAAACTTTGTGTCAATTCAAACACAAACTAGAGTTGATGTAAATCAGCCTGATAGTGGCAACAACTCTCTCACCCCGAAGAGGTATGTAAAAAGGTACAACAACTCTCATGAACCTCAACGACATGATGCCAGAAAGTTGAAGAAGGTTCTGACGACGACAACTTGGTGAGGCTAGAGAAAAATACTCAAACCCTGAAGAGGCAGAGTAAAGAATACTTGTATGCTATTTATTGAAATAGTATATTAAGTCCTCGTCTGTATTGAGGCAAAATCTCTCTGCAAGGGGGGAATAGATGTAGCAACAGTTTGTTGTGTACTAGTATAAAAAAATATGTGTCTCCTTTATCTTTCTTCTATTTCTCACATCTTAGTTCTTAGATTAAAATTATATAAGGAAACACTATCTCATTTAAGATGGATGGGGAGATTGTTAGTGCAAAAGTGGTGTTAGCTGCAATCCTCTGGTTGATGTTTTGATGATAACAAAAACAAAAAAATACAGAACAATTATCCCCTAACTGTATTTGCTAAGTGTGCAAATTAAATTAGAAGACAAAGAGTTATATTAATGACTATCTATTTTAAGGTAGCATAAATTACAAGTAAATTAGAGATAATAATCTGAGTGTTTTAAACACAATAAAAATATCATCACCTAATAAACAAGTAACTATGTCTACTAATGGAGCAAGTGATAAGCTATACTTTATCTATTTTTATAGTTTTGTTTGATAGGTTATTTTATGTTTTTAATTCGGTTTTAGTTATATTTTACTACCTTTTTGTTTCATTTTAATTGCAAAGAGAAGTGAAGAAATAAGTAAAGATTTTTGGTGTAAAGAGCCCTGAAGTCAAGTGGTGCAGTCATGATCCATCTCGATAAAGAAAATGAAAGAAACTCATCTCCCCCTTTTGTCATTATACAGAAGAGTAGAAAATTGATTACAAATAGAAAGAAAAAAAAATTATACGAAACTAAAGATTTGGGTTGGTCAGCGTAGCTAAGATTAAACTTAGGGTAGTCTGATTGTTCTCCTGATTCTTGGCTCTTTGTTCCATGAACGCCTCAACATCACTCTTATATTTTAGGCGATCAAAGTCTTCCTTCTTGACATACTGGAAAATATCAAATTTTGGGCCAAAAGGAGTGGCAAAGTGACTCCCAGAGGCATATTTTGTAAATCCTGAAGTAGTAGCAATATGAGCATTTAAGGAAGGTATCTCAATTTGTGGAATGAGCACAGGGAACTGCAATGGTGCTAATGGAGTTTCATATGAACACCACAAGAGGGAGATGGGTTGTCCCTTGATGAGCCTTATGACGGGATCTTAGTAGCTTTCTAGACTGATTGCTATAGGCTTTCTGAAAGTGCAATATCCACATATAGAGGATCTCACCTATTTGTCTTAATGCAACAGAATTCTGGGAGGCCAACTTCATTCCATGATCCATTTTGTCCCTTATCCTATTGGTGACAAACGAGATGACCTTATTCCACTTGGTTGAAATGTCATTAGGGTTCAAACTTTGAGCATTCCTATTAAGCGTTGAAGTGATTTTGGAAATAAGAGAAGTAATGAATGATTCGAGGTTTGGAAAGTCATTGGAAATGGAATGTCTGATGGGAATAAGGTCTAGAAGGATGATGGAGGTGGAAGGTTCAAAGTAAAAAGAGGTTGAGGGAGGAATAGAGGAGTCTTCTGAAGAGGTATCTGAGACTAAGTCAATGACGACTTGAGCTGTTGTCTCAGCTGCTTGGTGAAATGAATTCATAAGCCTTAGTGAGGTAGGGTCAAATGTAGGAGTGGAGAGGGTATGTGTTTGTGGAATGGTAGAGTTAGTAGGTGTTTATGGAGGGTTAGTGTGAGTTGTTGATGGTGTTTGGTTTGGAGTGTTGGTCTTGCGAGGGAGAGAATGTGTTTTATATTTGAGGGAAGTAAAATGTTATCCACTGTACTCGCCTCAAACATTTCATCTGATGTGTCGGAGTTAGATAAGGTATCAGGTGCAGGGTCAAAGGAAGGGTCAACTATGTTCTTATGTTGGGTAGAGGGTATGAATGGTTCTAGTTCAAGTTCAAGTTGTTCATTACTACTTGTATTATCAACAATAGCAGAAAGAGTAGTTTGCTCAAAGGTTGGTGTTACCTTTTGTTTCTTCCTCAAAATGAGGGTAGTTTCTTCCTCATTGGCACCAATTTCATCTTCCTCATCCTCGTTTATACTCAACATCTTGGCAACCCTTTTTCTTTTCTTCTAAAAAATTTGAGAAACTTTAGGCATAGGGAGGAATACTAGAGCCATCTCTTGGCCAGATTGAAACATCCTCAGATACTCAAGAACTACTTCTTTATTATTTTCCTCAAAGATAGGAGCATAAGAGTCTTCAACCACAAAGGGAATGACCAGAGATCCACTAGTTTGATCAGATATCCTTTTGGCATCACCATTGGGCCGAATGCGTTTCTTAGGAGAGATATCTTCTTGAATAGCTCCTCCTAATTCCTCTAGAGTTTGAATGAGGGGAGTTCTCATCAGTGTAATAGTGATGCATCTAGGGTAGGGGATTGTTCTGATCTTTTTGACCTAGAGTTTATGACACATGACCTCATGTGTTCCAAAATTAGATTTAGATGATTGATCTTGATGCTCTGGGAGATATTCCACATTAAACCCTTGTGGTCTTTGCTAATGTGGTCCACAAACCCACCTTTGGGTACCACACACCCAATCAGAATCTTCAAGAGTACCCTGTACTTGGGTATCACACACTCAACCAACATTCCTTCATATGGGCATCTTGTAATGGCAACGAGAGATTGTTGAGTGATCTCTATTGGACGCTCTAACATAGTACTTGATACTTCTCTATCTTTGTTTGCATCAACAAACCTTCAAAATTCCTTGACTAGAACGTCCAAAGTTATGTCTTGTTCTAGATTCAAGTATTCGGACCAACCAACACCAGCAAAGTCCTCAATAAAGTCAGACCTATTTTCAGCTAGGTTTGTGAAGTTTTCTTGGAGTTCATGAATAATTTCTAACTGATCAAGATAAAATTTCATGGTAGGAACATAAGAGATATTTACGAGTGTAGGGTTTGAGGATGAACTTGAAGCCATTGAATTAGGAGAGATTTAGAGATTTTCTAGGAAGTTTCAAGGTTCAAACGAGAGAAAGTATGAGAATACATGAGGAATGTGAGTGATCATGAGTGGTTAGTGGGTTTTATGAAAACGTTTGAGTTTCTCAAACCATAACTAGCTCGCATGCGTAAAGACACGTGAATAATACCGGTCAGAGTATCACAACCTACAAGGAAAACTGTTCATAATTAAAATAATTGAGTTTTTATTGACCAAAGGCACAAATAAATTCAATTTCATCAACGGCAAAACATATATAGTTTTAACCATTTACTCTATTTTTCTAGAGGAACAAATACAGAGACTTCAACATCATTCTTTTATAAACATAATTTTTATATTTTTCTTTAAAAAGTTGAATATATCCCCAGCAAGGTGTTTTGTGAAAATATCATCCCACTGATGAGCAGTATCAATAAATTTAATGTCTAACATACCCTTCTAGACATAATCCCTTATAAAATGATGTTTAATCTTTATATGTTTTTCCCTTGAATGTAAAATAGGATTTTTGGTTAAACATATAGCTGAAGTATTATCAAAAACGATAGGAATGTTACTCTTATTGATTTTGAAATCTTCTAGTTGATACCTCATCCACAACAGATGAATGCTGCAACCTGCTATTGAGATATATTCTACTTTTCTTGATGTCAGAGCAATAGTCCCTTTTCTTTTGCTCGACCAGGAGATTAAATTATTACCAAGGAATGTACAATTTCCATTGGTGTTTTTCCTTTCTAGCTTGTCTCAAGCATAGTCAGCATCACATAAACCTACTAACCTGTACTATGAGGATGGTTTATAATACAAACCAAGATTAGTATTACCTTTAAGATATCTAAAGATCCTCTTAACAACAGTTAAATGGGATTCTTTAGGGTTAGGCAGAAATCTGGCATACACACTAAATAGAATATCAGGTCTAAAGGTAGTTAAGTAGATGAGATAACCAATCATTCCTCTTCTACCTTTCGATCTACCTTTTTAACTGACTCATCCTTATCAAGAGAGAAAGATTAATATATAGGTGTAGACATAGGCTTACATTCATCCATTTTAAATTTTTTAAGTTTTTCTATTGTGTATTTGGTCTGATGAATGAATATACCATCTGGGCATTGATGATTTTGGATTCCAAGAAAGAATTTTAATTTTCCCATCAAGTTCATCTCAAATTCATTCTGCATTAACTTAGAAAACTCTTACAAGTCTAGCTTTGTTTCTAACAACTTCACCTTTGTCATTCAGTTTGTTTCTGAAAACCCAATTGGTTTCTATTAACTTCTTTGCTTTAGACTTGGGGACAAGATCTCGTATGCCATTTCTTTTAAATTGATTCAAGTCTTCTTGTATACCCTTATCCATCCATCATTTGATAAAACTTCGTCTATAGTTGTAGGTTCAATTTCATATAGTAGTCCAAAAATAGATGTTTCATTAAAAACAAATTTGGTTTTTAGAGGATCATTTTCACTTCCTATGATCAGAGAGTCTTGATGAGAAAATTTGTATTTCCATCCAGGTTTGGATTCCTGGTGATCTTGATTTGTGGGAGGTTCATTATTTCTTGTTCTTGAGTTATCAAGCATATCTTATGTTCATTTGAGGCTGGTTTTGTTAGTTCCTCTAATATATTTGGTTCAACTGATATCTGTAGATCTGCAAAGTCTACATCTAGCTTGGAATTTTTATGGTCAAGTTTTTTGTCATCAAACTTGACATGAATTGATTCCTCAACAATTAGTGTTTCTTTGTTGTATACTCTATAGGCTTTAGACCAAATATTCTTTTTTGTTGTTGTTGATAAATTATGATAATATATTAGTAAAAAGGAAGAAAAAACAAGAGTGGGGGTTTCAAGCCAAACCCATTGAGATCATGTAAAACAATAAGCAGGTAAACGAAAACCTATCTCTAAAGAAATAATGACTAATAAAAGATTTCATGGATGACAATCATTAGAACTCTTGAATGTTGTGACCATGACAAGCTAGAGTGTCTGCGCAACAATTACCTTCCTTGAAAATATGAGATAAATGGACTCTCATGGATGATGTGGTCACTAAGCAATTATTCCATCTATTGCGAATTTTCCAAAGAACAATTGAATTATTCTTGAAGGCCAATACTACATTCATTGAGTTTGTTTCAATCCAAAGATTGATCCAACCTCTGTCTTTTGCAATCTCAATTGTCTTCATTACCACTTCATATTCTGCAACCATAGCACAATTGAGACCAATGTTATAGGCAATTATCCATCAAAAGTAGCTTTATGATCTATGAATATGGCTCCATATGCTGCCATAGAAGGATCTCACATGGCTGATCCATCTATATTGACTTTAATCCACCAGTTTGCAGGGGGTTTCCAATTGACTTCCAAAATCCTTCCACCTACTCTAAGATTTCCTTTGCAGGGACTTTATTTTTTTTATAATAAAAAACAACAAAACACTTCCGGATAAAATATTTATAATCATCCTTTAATTTAAATCACAATAAAATAGTTAATTGTAAAATTATTTTCCAACAATGACGATTAGATTCATTGTTGCATTATATAAAATGATTTCGACATAACTGACTTACTCACAACAAAAAAATTCACATTGACCAAAAAAAGTCACAACTGTTTCAGATACATAATTTCCATTGAGCAACAACATTTCAATAAGGAAGGGAAAATAAATAAAACCCTAAGCTGATCTTGAACTCTTACTAAGGATGACTGAGTACAGAGGACCCACAGGTGGCATTAAGCTTCGCTATTTCTGATCACCAATCCAAATTATCGCTATGCCATGTCTTCGACGTCGTTGCAATTCTCGGACAACTTAAAACTCTAAGAACCTAAGATGTAAGCCCGATCCACAATAATAGTAGAGGGTCACGATCTAAAAACGACATATATATACGAAAATACAAAACATGAAAGCATAACATGGTTTGGTATCAAGTGATAAACAAGCATGCATATAAATATATCATCATATAACAGACATGACTCATGTGACAAAGCACCCTAATGCAATGCTTATATGATAGTGCACATGATTCCAGAATTTATAAACCCTCATCGAGGGGTGTAAATCATAAATGTACAACCTCTCACAGACCAATACTATTTATCGAGGTGCAGTCTCTCACAGACTAGCATGGTTTACTAAGGTGCAGTCTTTCACAAACTAGCACGACTCAATAATCCTTGCAAGGACAAGGTTAACCATCAACGCTTGGAACAACCCTGTGGCCCATCACGGTCATCACTAACTATGACATGCATGAGCATACTTTGACTGTTTCACATTAATTATTATGTAAATGCAGCTATTAAAATACTTTACTTTAAATACTCATTAAACACTAATGATTTTTCAACACTTTTTCCATAGTGCATACTCATGACAATTTATCATCTACAAAACTCATAACATATATGTTTTCAGTTATGAATACATAATCACATCAAATACATAAACGATTATGTGCATATTTATTCACCACTAGCACAAATAACATGTATACAGACACACTTTGTATTCAAGCATATATAATATCGTTAGAAAGTGTCCTTCCTCGACAATGTTTTTATTACACAAGCAACTTACGTTACGCCAGCATAACCTATCCGACGAATTCAACGACACCTCTCAATTTCCTTGTACCTTAAACCAATCAATTGACTTCATCAATAAAAGTTTCTAAAATGAATCCTAGGTTCGACCACTATCCAAATCAATTAAGGTTTGGCTTTCTCTTAGGTTCCTTAACTTCAAAAAGACATTGGTTTAGGTACTTTGACGAAAGTGAATTTCAAAATACTTATTCCACACTTTGTAAATCTTGAAATTATTTTTCAAACTTATTGAAGTTCAACTCAAATCTTTGTCTTTAAAAACTTAGGACAAAACATTTTCTTTACAAAATCAATCAAAGACAACCATACTCACACGGTTTGAAATTTTGATTAAATCATCAATGAACTTCACAAATTTCAAAACTTTAATATTTGAAAAACTAGTAGAAGACTTGTATCAAAAAATCTTATAAAAAAACTCAAATACTAAGAGTTCCAGTATTCTAACTATTCAAATATACTTTGCATATAAACTTTCACACAAAAACCACATTTTCTCATCAACACAAAATATTTCCCATGTTCACAATTTTCTTTTAAGTCTCCAACTAAAATCTTCATTCCTAATAAAACCACATTAAAACTCAAAATTATAATCAATCATTGTTTTTCAAAACATCTAAATACTTCTCCAACCTCAAATTTTAGCATAAAGTTGACATCTTTACTATAAAAATCAAAACTTTCAACTTCAAAACTTAAGATTAAAACTTTGTTCATAAAGTGAATATTTGTCCTTCAAACCTTTTTGACATTCAAAGCATGAACCCTTATTTTATTTTTTTATAAATATGAACTATTCTCAAAGTCATAAAGTTTGAAACTTTGTTTCTTAAAGTTAAATCTCTTCACTAAAATTGTAAATTTAATGTTAAAGACTAAATTTTTTTGGTTCTAACTATAAATATGGAAATCTTGTTTTCACCAAAACCCCAGAGATAAAACTTTTAACACCTTAATCACAAAATCAACTTAAACCCAACATTTAAACAAAGTTTTGAGCAATCTTTCTATGTATATATATACAACTCGGCTAAAATCTATTTTACTCATCAAAGTCTTTCAAAAAAATTCCAAATCCAAATCTTTTTTAAAACACCTTAAAAAATCAAGGAAAACAACTCATATGGTTTCAAACTTTAAATGACTCCAAATTTTAATTTATACCACCATTAAAAATCACAAGCGAACTTTTTCCTGACTTCTTTAAAGTTCATAAAACTTCTACCACTCAAATATTTTTGAACTAAAACAAACCACAACAATTCATTTACCACTTTATTTCAAAACTTATTCTAAAAATTTTGCCATGACCTTTTTGTTCTATATCCTTTCCTTAAAAATTTCAACACAATTAACATAAAATATTCAGAGTTCTGCCCACTGCTTACTCAGTGTCAACAATATCGATTCATTTTTGAGACTCAATGAGCTAACTACATAAACATAGAGAATTATAAAATGTACTTCAAGGTTACATTACTCAAGAAAACTAATTTATTTTTTATCAATCACTCACTTACTTTAAAATCCTCATTTCAAAACTTTTATGTTTTGATTAAAATACATCACTTTGGTTCCAAAACACATTATCTAGTTGTCATTTTAATTAAAAAAAATATAACCAATCACACTTGTGAAAGTCTTCTTAACTTTACTAACTTAAACCACTATAATAAAATTTCTATTGTCAGTTCAAACTCATTTATTTGAAAACAACTCATTACGTTACTCAAAAACCAAAATTTCACATTATGACACATTACATTTGGTCTTAGTAAAATTTTTGGGGGTTTGGTTTCATTTTTTGTTGTTCAAGTTATTAACTTCTCTAATTTCAATATTAACAAAGCACCAAAGCAAAAAAAAAAAAACACACTTTCGTTTTACCCCGTTGACTAGGATTTTTTATTTCTAAAAGAAAAAGCGTTGAAAACGTTTCCTATAATGTCCTAAACATTAATAACAACTATAGTAGTTATAACAAGCAAGATTAAAGCTCAAAACATAAAAAATAAATAAAAAAAATAAATAAAAAATAAATAAAATCACTATTTTCCCCTATATATGCATGCTTACAGGTTTGAGAGAAAGGAGGGGAGAAATGGCTACCTCAACTGGTGATCCTTAGCTCTTTCCATTCTTCTCAAGTAGTGAAACCACTTTTTAGTTGGAGGTTTTGTGATTAGAGGGTTTTAAGTTCCTCAAAAACGAAGGAGAGGTTTGAGTTTGCAGAGAAATGAGAGAAAATGTGTTTGAAAAATTAAAAAAAATGATAGTAAGATGATGATGATGATGATGATGATGATGATGATGACCATGAATTACTTTTATAGGGCGGGCGAAATGATTTTTCTCCTTCTCTTAACTAATCAACTATCTCAATTCAAAATTAATCTCCAAAAATTTCTAACCACAAAAATTAATCACATAATTTTAATCATAATATCTCACATTATCCTTTTTGACACTTAGTCATAATCACATCACTCACTTCTAAATCTACTTTAGTAAAAATATCTATTGTCGTCACAGTTTAATTCACAGATGAATTTAATAGTAACACGCGACATCGTAAAATATTTGTCGATAATAATCATTTGTAATTCAATTAAATTATTCTCCGATGAATAATTTTAACCTGGGCTCTGAAAATATTTTACTAACCCATCTAATCCTTCTTAAACAAGTCATTATAGTCCACACAAAAAAAGGGATAGTGAGGTGAGTCATTTTGGTCCTTACAAAGTGTTACTAAATAGTAATAAAATATCTAGATATTTTCACCAACCCCTCAATAAAATATTAATATCCTAGAAAAATATCTAGATAATTTGTGACTTTAAGAAACACTATCTCGTTCAGTCTCCGAAAAATATCTACAAATTAAAACTTTTCAAAATTTTGCGAATAAATTTTTATCCGAAGGAGTTTTTGTTCCTTAGCTTAGAAAAATATAATGAGATCAAATTCTCATTATAGTTGATATATAAAACTCCCGGTTAAATTTTGGTGCCATTCGGAGTCTGTCAAAATTTAAACAGCGGGTGTATCTTGCTTGTTTTCAAAAAAAACAGTAGAAAATTATTTTTGAAATTTCAACAATGCCAAGACATTCACATAGTCATTTAACATCAAGGAAATATTTGAAGAATTTTTCATTGATTAATTTACAAGTGGGACACACTTACATTAATTTTACAAACAACAGACAATGAAAACGATAAATAGACAAAATAGTAAACAACAATAGATATAATTAGACCAAAAACTCTAATTCTTGTTAGAAATATATTACGGGTCTTACATTGTTTTTGCAGAGAATGTAGATTGAGACCAATATAAACCCCCTAGTCCTCAATTTATCATCAATGGTTATCTTCTTATGAATCAACCTCCAAAGAATAAAAGACCTAGATGAAGAAATAAAATTGCACCAAATCATCTTGCCCAGTTCACATGACAAGCACTAGGTTTCAAATGAAGGAAAGTTGTCTTTGCACTCAAAGTACCATTGAAGGCTGGTTTCAAGATTAGAGAATCGAATAACATCCATTCATCCTACTACTTTCAGATCCATCATTCATCTTTAACTTGGAGGATGAGCCAACCTTGGCATTGATTTTCCTTTTCGTCTTAGTCTCCTTCATTCCTTGAGCAATTTTACTTTTCAACTCTTGTTCAACTTCTTTTAAAAAGTGTAGACAAGCTCATTGTTGCAAAGCCCTTAGAGTTAGAATTTGTTGAAATATGACAATATCCTTTGAAAGAATGTTTATGTTTAACAAAATGTTTTCTATGATTTAAAGTTTTCAAATTTTGCAATTCAACTTCAAATTTAGAAAGTTGTTTTTTCAACTTGATATTTTTATTCTCTAGAGAAACACATTTTTTTAAACTATGATGAATCATGAAAACATTTCACTACTTGAGGAACTTCATGAGATAGCTTTAAGGCTTTAGATAAACCCTTTTTCTAACCTTGTAATTTGACTTTTTAAGTTTAAAATAATTTTTTTTATGACCCAAAAGTTTAGTCATATTTTTAGTATCCTCTTGACATTCTACAAAAGCATCTTGCAATTTTTTATAATTTGGTAACAGATAAAGTTCATCATCACTAACCTAATTTCCATGGTTTTTACCCATAAGACAAAAGCTTGCTTCATCATTGTTATTCGAATTAAAATTTGGGTTTCATCACTCGAATAAAATTGATTTGTTCTTCTACTTGCAGATTCATCATTCTTCTTCAACTTGAAGGATGAGCCAACCTTGGCTTTGATTTTCCTTTTCCTCTTTTTCTCCGTCATTTCTTAAGCAATTTTACCTTTGAGCTCTTGTTCAACTTCATTTAACTTCTCAAAAATTATAGACAAGCTCATTCTTGCAAAGTCCTTAGAACTAGCATTTGTTGAAATAAAACACTAGAATTCTACATCAACACATCTAGACATTTTTTTGATTAAATCTTCAATTGAAATGTGTTTGCCAAGATCATTAAATTTATTAACAATTTTTGGGAAGTGTTTTTCAATTTTCCTATGGTTTCACCATTTCTACAGTTCAAATTAATTTATTAATCTGTCAACTTTAGAGAAACTTTCTTCACCTAATCCCTAATGTGTTATTTTAAATACATTCCACATTTCTTGGGTCATTTTAAAGTTGAAAACCCTTCGAAAATCATTTCTTTTTAAAGAGGACACAAGAATATTTTTGACTTTTCAATCTTACTGAACCTTTTTAATGTCTAAATAAGCCCATTATTGTTTTGGTTTTTCACTTTCAAAACCATTTAAATATATAGGGACCATTTTCAATGTGATATACCCGATGTACATAATCGCATTGGAATTCATATTATAAAGATCAATGGTATCGTAGTCAACTAACGCCAAAATACATTGGTAGATTTACAAAAGAAAGAGTGTTTGATTGAAGGTTTTAAAAACATTTTTTAACTTCAAACAAAATAGTGAAGAGTGCTAACACTTAATGATTGCACTATTGATAGAAACACCAAGGTCAAGAGGACTTTCAATGATGAACCAAATCTATCCTTTTAAGAGTGTTTGAAACACAATTTTAACTCTACAAATAAAAGAAAGATAACAATTCAAAACCAAATTTTCTAAGTTCTTAATCCTTATATCAACTAAAACGTAAAGTAGTAAATTTGCTACCAAACTTCAATAAACAAAATCAACAAAGAATGGAATTGCAGAGTTTAAATAAGTTTAAAGAAATAGAAAATCACACGTCAATTTATATTGGTTCCTTTAATTCGTCATCGCTTGTAAAGTATGCACAATCCTCATTCAAAGAATGAGAGTTTCTTCCTTTATTTTAGATTTTGAACGTTTACAATATCCTTCAACAATTGTTACACCAATCCCTTCTTCTTAAACGCTTACAAACCAGATTTTTGAAACAATCCTCCAAAGTAATATGAACCTTATCTTCGAGAAGAAGCATCCCTCTTAATTCTTTGCAAGATAGTCCCTAGAGACACCTCCCTAACCAAACCCGAAGATCTTCCTCTTTAGTTTTTCAACGTAACACCAATACATATCCCCTTGAAGGTATACTTTTGGAATAGACACCCAAAGACATAAACCTCTCTATGTTGTTTCTTTCACAAACTTCAATTGCAAACCCGATTGAAATATATACGAAATGGTTTTTAATATGTATTGTGATCTTGAATTCATGTAATTTTGAAATGGGTGAAAGTATTCTTAAAGTTCAAAAGGTTTATGATTGCTTATATATGATTCATGAATAAGTTTGGAAAAAGAGAGATGTTTCCCAAAGGAAACAACAACTTCCCAAGTGTCATAACTCCGACAAAATTGTCTGTTAATAGGTCTGTAGATCTTTGAATCGATTCACACATGTTGTGAGTTGACTCACAATACTTCATGTTTTGTTGTAAGTTAATTCCCAAGCCATGTGGATCGATTCACAAGTTTGGAACATAAAATTGAGTTCTTAACATTTGTCAGTCGATTCATAATACTACGCGAAAAAAGCATTTTACAGCGCTTTTTTTAAGCCATTTACAGCGATTTTCAAAAAAATAAGCGATGTAGTATCTAGCGCTGTAAAAAGATACAACAGCGCTTTTTAAAATAAAGAAAGCGCTGTAAAATAGGTGGATATATTGCGCGCTTGTTATACTCATTTTACAGCGCTTTTTTGAAAAAGCGCTGTAAATCCCTGTAATAGCGCTTTTTAAATCCCTGCAATAGCGCTTCATATGCATGCACCTATTACAGAATTTATTTGAAAAAGCGCTGTAATAGGTGCATTCAATAGATGCATTATTATGCACCTATTACAGCGCTTTTTCAAAAAAACGCTGTAATAGGTGCATTCATATAGATGCATTGTTATGCACCTTTTACAGCGCTTTTTCAAAAAAACGCTGTAGTAGGTGCATTCAATAGATGCATTATTATGCACCTTTTACCGCGCTTTTTCAAAAAGCGCTGTAGTAGGTGCATTCTAATGCACGTTTTACAGCGTTTTTTTTTGAGAAAGTGCTGTAAAAGGTGCTTTTTTTTCTTTTCTTATTTTAGTTTTATTAAAAAATGCTGTAAATTTTAAAAAGCGCTTTTTGGTTTTTTATGGCATTTTTTTAGAAAGCGCTGTCTTTTAATTTTTTTTTCCAAAATCATTTTCATCCAGAATCAGTTCACTATCATTTCAGAAAATCAGTACACAACAACACAGAACTACATATTCACAACAATCAGTTCATATTTACAAATATATAAGTTTACATATTTACACAATCAGTTCACAACAACACTGAACTACATGTATACAACAATCCCTTGCACAGAATAGAACTACCATATTCACAACAGCCCAGAACTACATATTCACAACTGCCTATTCATATAACTATCAGATTCACTATCATATTCATACAACTACATATTCATATTCACAACTATCAGTTCACAACTACATATTTACAACAGCACAGAACTACCATATCCCTTGCAGCATGCCATTTCCCAGCAAATCAAATAATCTTCATTTCAATCACATATTGACACCAGTCTTCCTTTATTTCAATTAGATCTCTTTCAGAGTATGTTGGACTAGAATTGTCAAAGTACTGTGCGATATAAAAATTGAACATAAATAAGTTACAATCAAATAATGAAAATACCGTACCGTTTCTGGGATTATAGTTTGATTCTTATCAACAATCTCCTTCATGAATCGCAATACATAGTACCCACAGTCGATGTTGTTAGTTTGACGAGGGCACTATAAAATAAAACATATAAGTCAATAAATATTTGTGCATTGATTGTAAATGAAATTTTAAAGGCATATATTTCTAACCTTTATTGGAATCCATGTGATGTTATTTAACTTTTGCTTCGACACTGTAGCACCTCTTTGAGCTCGAAAAATTTGTAAAGCACTATCGAATAAATAAATGTGATTATTATAGCATTAACAAACACATTATTTATATATATATGTAAGAAATAAATGAATATTACTTACGTGTCGAACATAGTCTTTATCTCGGAGTGATTGTTGTAATGGCCATGCAAGGGATCTAGGTTGTATATAACTTTAGAGGTCGCATTGATTGCAAATAGCACCCAATGTGCCCTACAACAACAAAAATTTGGTTTACACAACTAATAAATTAAGATCTCATAAATTAAAAAAGATATAAATAAAGAATATATAATTACGTACCCTCAATTATATGGTGCAAGGAACAACTTATCCTTCTCTTTATTTCCTAATAGTATATCTACAACGTATTTCTTTACATTCACTGGATCGTGTTTAAGCATCCAAATCTTATGCGGAGACAAGAATGAAAATCTATTTGACAATCTGCGCGTGCACACGAACTTCTCATACAAAAACCTTCAATGAAAATTTCAAATTAGATTAATTACCAATAAATTAAACTAATTACCAATAAATGCAATTAAAAGTAATTTTTAACTAATGTATAAGGTGATCACAGTAGCACTCAGCTCCTTATGGTTGAGAAGTTCGTATATGTGCTCTTTTTCTAGAAATTCTTCATACTCATTCCGAATATAGCTTTATCCATGCTTATTATTCGTGAACCGTTGTTGCTGCCCATATTTGTTTTTTCCTGTATGTCAAGACACGACCCATATCGAACAAGTCGTGGCTGACTTATTTTAGCAGCAGGAGCAGCAACTGATTTTACATGATGCAGTTTTTGAGCAGCAACTTTGGCTGCTTTATTACCTTCCTGCTTTTGCAGTTTGCCAGCTTTATTACCCTCCAATTTTTGAAGTTTGCCGGCTTTATTTTTACCACGAACATCCAGTTGTGGTGCGGCAGCTGGCTTGCTGGCTTTCTGTGCGGGTGGTTTATTGGATTGAATCTGAAAAAATGAGGTTAATCAGTTTGTTAGATTATTGAATCTGAAAAAATTACAAACCTTACAGAATAAATGTGACAAATCTTTTCGGGCGATGTGATTGACTCGTTTCTGGGAATCTTCTTATCATTCCCGTTAGACTTTGTTTGAATCTAAATAAATGTGAAATTAAAGTTAACATCGGAAAAAATTCAGCAATTAAATATAATCAATCATAATCATAGATCGTGCAATTAAATATACATATAAATTAAACATACATTTCAATTAATTAAACATACCTTATCAAGGGAAACAAGATGTTTGGGCCATGCCACGTAACTGCCAATTGCTTCGCCCAAATACTTCAGATCTGCATCGTTGTCCAGTATAGGCAACGGTGCATTTGGTTCCAAAGCAATAATTGGTGATACTTTGACATGGCCCGCAGGGATCGGTGTGTTGTGCAATACTTCGCCTAGAGTATTGCACAATGTTCCTTTTCTGACCTTGCGATGAGTAGGGGAGGATAAGTACAACACGAATGGAGTGACACCCTAAATCAATGGTTAATACATAAGTATGTGAAACAATTAGCTTGAATGAATTTCTTATTTTATTAAGTAATTAATTACCTCAGGAAGACTTTTGAGACCAACGTTGCAACTCGCGTTTTCACTCTCCATTTGAATTTCACGTTGGAGCTGATCCGCAAGTTGCTTGTCTTTATTCGTCTTCACCAAGAATACCACTTGCTCTCTTAATACTTTGATCTTCTCTAATACTTCCTCGTTAGATGGATTTTGGCGCTTCTCTTGTGAAAAATAGCTTCTAGGAGTTACGCCAAATCCTTTCCCCCTCACGCGGCCGAAATATTCAGGAACATTAAACACTTTACCTAGTAGGTCCCTGCAACTAGCCTTGTTGTCCTCTTGATTTTCCGAACTTTGTTCGATATTCGCCTAAAATACACGTAGGATTAAAAAGATAAGTTCAATATCATTTTTAAAATACAATATTAAAAAATATTAAAGTGATCAATATACTTACACAAAGTTCTATTACTTTTTGAACATTTTCGTTATCAACCACTCCATCTTTATTTACGCGAGCTTCCTTCCACAATATATGACGACCCAACGGTTGATCGGATTGGGTGTCTTGTAGCTATTCTCGTTAAGATCATAAACAAAATATTAGTTAGAAAGTATAGTTTATAATGTACCACATTATATAAAAGTGATGTTTAACTAGTTACAAGTTTTTGCTCTAGACGTGCATATCCCATACGAGATTTCTTGTATGGGTGGAGAATATTTTTTGCCCTCTCGCGATTTGCCTTACTAATATTCTATATAAAAAAAATAACAATCTTGTAAAAATTTAAAATATGCTATGAATATGAATAATAAAACACAAATGCTAATAAATTATTCACTTACAACAAACGCGGGGTCCGAACGTTTTGCTACGAATGCGCTCCATTCCTCATTTGATATATAATGTTTATATATTTTTGGAGCTTCCGCATTCATATTTCCATCTCGATCTCTTAAATAGCAATTTGAGAGGTGAGATCTAAAACCCCGGTGTATTTTCCCGACAACTCTCAGCACGTAACTCTTTCTCACCTCGTCAACATCAAAAGCTGTCTGCAAACCAAATAAAGATATAGTTTGAGTAAAGTACTTCAAAGCAGTTTGTAAAAAATTATAAGTAAAAAAGTGGAGTAAAAAAATTACTTGTATATCAGCCCACAATACATCTTTTGCACCCTTCAATGCCTTATATCTCCAATCATCTATTGTGATGGGGATATTCTGACGAACAACAGCCCCAATATAACTTACAAGCATTGAATTGTTGGGGTCAATTGACTGACCACTCTCATTTCATCCCACCTAATAAACTCATATAGTAAGTACCTCAAATTATAAATAGCAAATAAAGTATACCACAAATTTTTTCAAAAAAGATAAAAAATAAACAGCAAACAAAGTATAGTATGACATTTTGAAGTATAGTATACCTCAAATTTTTGCCCAGTACTTCTTGCTTTTATAACATTTTGCATTATGGTTGCACCATGTTTGACTTCATTTTCGTAAGTCTTGGTGTTGCCAACTTCTTCATTTTGACATTCTAACTCTTTGTTGGTATCCATTTATCTACAACAAGTTCAACATGCAGTAGTCTAAGTACGTAGCAGTATAAGTTCAACATGCATTTTAGGGAAACAAAAAACTAATAAATACAATACCTGAAAAGTGCGAAGAAATACTTAGGGTTACGGGTTCGTAGGGTTCGGTTAGTAACAAAGAAGAACAAGAACAGTGCAAAAATACGAAAGAAGACGAAACGAGCATAGGGTTACCGGGTTCGCAGAAATACGTAATAAGGGTTAGTAAAAAATATATGGTTACGAAATGAGAAGGAGAATGAAGATGAGGAGGAAACAAGTGTATGAAGTTTATGTAATGAGGGTTAGTAATGAGGAGGAAACAAGGGTAGGGTTCATAGGGTTCCCAATGAGAAGGAGAATAAAGAGGAAACTGAAACACTCGTATGAAGTTTACGTAATGAAGAAGAAACTGAAGAGGTTTACTGTTATATATAAAATCCTATTACAACACTTTTTTGAAAAAGCGCTGTAAAAGACTTCATTATTTTATTTTTTAAAAGCCTACTACAGCGCTTTTTTAGAGGCCTTTTAAAGCGCTTGTGAAAAAGCGTTGTAAAAGACATCCTTATTTTTATTTTTTAAAAAGCCTTTTACAGCGGTTTTATACAAAGCGCTTTAAAAGGTTTCTTTGTTTTATCATATGCAAATGCTATATGACCCTTTTACAGCGCTTATACAAAAAGCGCTTTAAAAGACCTCCTTATTTTATTTTTTTAAAAGCCTTTTACAGCGCTTTTTCAAAAGAGCGTTGTAATAGGGTTTTATATATAAAAGGCTTCTTTGTTTTATTATATGCAAACATTATGTGACCCTTTTACAACGCTTATGCAGACAGCGCTGTAAAAGACCTCCTTATTTTATTTTTTAAAAATCCTTTTACAGCGCTTTTTCAAAAGAGCACTGTAATAGGGTTTTATATATAAAAGACCTCTTCGTTTTATTATGTCCAAGGGTTGTGTGACTTCATTATTTTGGGATGATCAGTTAAGTTCAAGAAAAATTCCAAATAATTTTGTTTTCTTCCAAATAATTTTGTTTTCTTCCAAATAATTAGTTAAATTATTTTTTCTTCCAAATTAGTTAAATTATTTTTTCTTCCAAATTGTGTTTAATTATTTTTTTTCTTCCAAATAATAATTTTTTCTTACAAATAATAATTTTTTTTCTTCCAAATAATACCTATATATATATATATCAATGCTAAATTACATGATCAGCTCATATTGGGATGATCAGTTCAAGTTCAAGAAAATTCCCAGTATAAGCAGAAAATTGCATACAGTTCAAGCTAAATACCAAAATGCTCAATTATGGCAGATCAAACAATTAAATTACATGAACTCAGTTCAGATTACATGACTTATAAAACAATTAAACACATTAAGATGCCCTTCTTCTTTTCTTGGTGGAATTCACATTTGTTTGTCCATTAATGATACGAAACGATGGATTAATCCAAATTCCCTCATCATGATCATCTCTAAGATATAAACCATCATCAGTTGAATCAATTTCATGTGGTTGTGATGTTGCAAAGAAAAGATCATTACCAACATCTTCATCATTATTGTTATCATCACTTATTTTATTGGTCGATAGGACAACGAACCATTTATCATCAGCAGGATCAGTGACATAAAACACTTGTTAAGCTTACGACGCTAAAATAAAAGGCTCATCTTTGCATCCCACCCTATTAAAATCGACAAGCAAGAACCTTGACTCATCAATCCGAACACCATTATTATTATCGACCCACTTGCAACCAAATATGGGAACACGAAACATTGTGTAGTCTAGCTCCCATATGCGCTCGATAACCCCAAAATATGATAGATTTGCATATATTGGGTTCTTGTCTTTTGCACTTGAGATATGCATCGCTTCAGCTACGAAAGTGACTCCGCTATTTTGCATAGTGGTTTGATCATCTTGTTCTTTGGTATAAAATGTGTAGCCGTTAATTACATAATCGGTGTAAGAAAAGACATGTAAACTCGGACCATTTGCTAGCCACCTCAATCTCTGTGAAATTGATCCGGGGTCTGCATCAAACTTTGACTTTATGTGATTTTTTAACCATGTTATGAAACTTCGATTGTGCTCTCGAGTTATCCAATTTTGATTCCTATTCATGTTCAAACTAGATAACTGATTCATGTGTATTGTAACATACGGTTGAACCTCATCATCATTGTGCAGAACATACAATTGTGCCTGCTCCCATTCTGTCCTTGATATAGTCATTAGTCTCTTTCCAATTATCCCTTCTCTTGATAATCTTCCTGAATGACGAGACATGGGAAGCTCTATGGATTCAACATTGGACAGATATTCAGTACAAAATTTAGCAGCTTCTTCGACAATGTACCGTTCAGCAATACAACCTTCTGGTCGACTTCTACTTTTTACGTACCCTTTTAATATTTTCATATATCGTTTTATCGGGTACATCCATCTCATATAAGCTAGCCCACAAAGTTGTGTCTCCTTAACAAGATGAACAGTAAGGTAAACCATTATATCAAAAAACGAGGGTGGGAAATACATTTCAAGCTCACACAAAGTAACAACAATTTCCCTCTACAATGTCGGTAATTTTTGAGGATCAATCACTTTACTACAAATTTCCTTGAAGAAGAAACATAATTTAGTTATGGCTCGGCGAACTTTTTCAAGTAAAATTGAACGTATACCTATTGGTAGCAAATGCTCCATTAGAATATGACAATCATGGGCCTTCAAACCTTTTAACTTGAGGTCTTTCATACAAACTAAAATTTTAATGTTTGAAGAGTATCCTTCTGGAACTTTAACTTCGTGTAGAAATTTACACAAAACATTTTTTTCCTTTCTAGATAGAGTATGAGCGGCTGGAAGTAGATATGTGCGATTTCCTTTCTTACGGGACCCAATTCATTTCTTATTCCCATATCGACCAAGTCCAATCTTGCATTGATGCCATCCTTAGACTTTCCTGGTACATTGAGTAACGTACCCATAACACTATCAAATACATTTTTCTCAATATGCATCACATCGAGAAAATGTCTTACATACAATGACTTCCAATATGGCAATTCAAAGAAAATTGACTTTTTCTTCCACCCAATTTTGACCAGCTATCCCGCAAAAGGTTTGCCAAATTTATTGGTCAAACCTTGTACTTTACTATAGGAGCTCTATCTTCCTCTAATTTTCCATTGAATGCATTTCTCCACCCACGATACTGATGACTATAAGGTAAAAATCTACGATGTCCAGGAAATACATTCTTCTTACAATGTTTGAACCGCATCCAATTTGTACTCTCTTCACATATAGGACATGCACACTGACCTTTAATGCTATATCCTAATATATTACCATATGTTGGAAAATCATTAATTCTGCCGAACAACATAGCCCTCAAATTGAAACATTCTTTCTTATACCCATCATAAACTTCCACACTTGTCTCCCACATAATTTTTAAATCTTCAATTAAAGGAGCCAAGTATACGTCGATATCATTCCCCGGTTGTTTGGGTCCAGAAATTAACAGAGACAACATCATAAACTTACGCTTCATACATAACCACGGAGGTAGGTTATAAATCAACAAAATCACAGGCCACGTGCTGTGTGAGATGCTTTGAAGACCATGTGGATTCATTCCATCAGTAGAAAGTGCAAGTCGTAGATTTCTTGACTCTATCCCGAATTCAGGATACTCGTGATCAATTTTTTCCCATTGTGGAGAATCTGCAGGGTGTCGAAACTTTCCATCTCTAATTCTTTCATCTGCATGTCATGTCAAGTGTTTTGAATCTTCTTCACTGCGATACATGCGCCTAAATCTTGGTATTATAGGAAAATACCACACGACTTTTGCTGGAGTAGATTCTTTCTTCTTATATCGAGAGACATTGCATTTCGGACACGCCTTTAGTAATTCATATTCATTTTGAAATAAAATGCAATCGTTAGGACACACATGAATCCTTTTGTAACTCATACCAATAGAGCACAAAATTTGTTTAGCCTCGTAGGTTCGACTGGGAAGTTCATTATCATTTGGCAACATATCTTTTAAGAGTGTTAGTAATTCTGCGAAGCTTTTATCAGACCATCCATTACTCGCTTTTAAATTGTACAACTTTAATATCGCCGACAGTCTTGTGAATTTAGTACAACCATTATATAATGGTTTCTCTGCATCACTCAACTAGCTCTCAACACATTTTAGGACAATCACGAAGATCTTCTTCAACTGCTTTTGCAATCTCCTCAACTGAAGATCTTCTTCAGTTGAAGCATATGTATCTGTGCGGGTGTTTCCATTTATTTTCTCACCATGTCTTATCCAACATGTATAGCTTTGATCAATTCCATACCATACTAAATGTCCTTCCAATTCATCTGCTCTAACGCGTTTTCCAAAACAACATTTTAAACAAGGACAAACGACTCTATTTGGATCTTTTGCATTTATCACTGCAAACTCAACAAACTCCTCCACTCCATTTTCATACTCTTTTGTCAATCGATTGGCAGACATCCATTTCCGGTCCATTTTATATGACTTATATAAATGCAGTTACACAAATAATAAGCATGATTTCAAGTCTGATATATATGACCTATATATAGTACACATATCTAATATTGGTCTAAGATTGATTTCAAAACAGAACATATCATGAGAACATATCTAATATCATGTAACAATTTCAAAACAGAACATATCTAATATGTAACAATTTATCAGTTTTAATTAGTGACAACAACAAATAAATAAATACAGTACCTGAGATAACGTTGATCAATTTGTTTTAAAGGAGGAGCAACGTAGATCAATTTGTAGATGGGCGCACAGTAGAGGAGATGAGGGTTCGCAAAGTAAAGGAGATGAGAGTTCGTAGGGTTAGGACAACGTATTAAATTTGTTTTTATTTATTTAAAGTGAATGATTATTATTTAAAATGATTGATTTTACAGCACTTGTACAAAAAGCGCTCTAATAGGTCCTTTAATAATGTGAAAGCGCAAGCCTTTTACAGCGCTTGTATAAAAAACGCTGTAATAGGTCATTTAATTATGTGAAAGCGCAAGGCTTTTACAGCGCTTTAACAACAAGCGCTTTAAAAGCTGTGTAATATAAGGTGGGAGCGCTACATTTTACAGCGCTTGTGTTTAAAGCGCTCAAAAAGCGCTGTAAAAGGCTATGTGAGAGCGCTTCAATTTACAGTGCTTTTTTAAAAAAGCGCTGTAAAAGAGTTGTAAACATTATGTGCAAGCGTATGTGACCCTATATGACCCTACAAGAGCGCTTTTTTCACCACGCTTGTCAAAAAAGCGTTGTTGTATCCTCCGTAATTTTTAAAAAATTATACAACAGCGCTTGTATTTAATAAGCACTGTAAAATACGCGCTATAAAATGTCATTTTTGACGTAGTCTAAGCTTATAAGTGGATTTACAACATTAAAAATTACTTAGGTAAGAATTTCAATGCTTTTCAAAGTGTGCCAATATGATATAAGATGCAAAAAAATTTATGCATGCCAAAACATAATTTTTCATGAACTCTTTGTGATTCAAATTATATTTACAAAAGATTGAAAGTGAGAATCAACAAAGACATATGCTCACCATCTAATCTAGACTATAGTAATTTTGACATCACTCAAAATATTAAATCTAATCTAAGTCCAGGAGACTCTTGCAGTTACAAGGACTACACATCAGATTCAAATTGATTGATAATTCTTGTCTTTACTCTTTTTGAAGTCATTTGTTATTTACGAATTCTTGAGTGCTTCTCAATGAAAACATTATTTGCACACTCAATTGTTTTTATCAAATACAGTATACATAGGTTAATAAAGTACAGTGGATATTGTGTAAAAACAATATGCAATTGTTCACAAGTGTCCCAATGATACATGCTAATAAATCAAATATAGAAATATAGTTTTGCAAGTGGTGTGTTTACTTCTTAAGTATTTTAAAAATTATCTTTAAAGTTATGTATTTTGCCAAAAATATCTAATTTGTGCTTCCTTAACATTTGCATTAAGGATGACTTCTAAGGCTTGTTTTTCGGCTCTTCTCTCTAAACTCTAGCCACCTCTTATTTATAAATCTCTTGTTTTCTTCTTCTTCATCCACGGGAGAGGTGGTTTTGCGTCAAATTTTGGATTAGAATCACCCTCTACATAATTTTTTCCTTTTTTTTTTTATCTATTTAAGTAGATTCAATATAGATTTATTTTCTTTTTGGGTTTTTCTATTTTGAAGAGCTTTTTAACACTTCAATTTTGTGATATTTGTAGACACTTTAATTTTACCTATGAGTTTGTTTACAAATTCATCAATTTTTATTTTAATGACGTTAATATTTTTTTTAACAGGGACTTTAAACTTATGTTAATGTTATTTTTGATGTACTTTTTTTTGTCTATGAAATGATAAATTAACTCACTATAATAATTTAGATTGATGAATATTTTTTTTCGAAAGCAGAAACATATATCTCAAGGAAACTTGATTCCAAAAAAATAAAATAAAGTGCTACAAATAATGAAAATAAATATTACTGTAAAAAAATTAACAAAAAAAATTTAATGCGATAGTGATTGCTTGTTATGAGAAGCACCTAATAATCTCCAAAAATTAATATATACAATGATATCTCCGTGCATTGCGCGTTTTTTCTTCACATGGGCCAACTTGGGGGTGACCATGCCCAAGGCAACGTCTCTTCTTCTCGTGTAGATATATATATCAAACAAAAAAATATTAATATTTTATCAATTTAAAAAGTTTACAAAATCCATAAATTCAATTATTTATGTGTGGTTTTAGAAATTATAATAATTATTAAAACCAAATATTTTAAATGGTCTTCGAATTATGATAAATATAAAATCTTTTAAAATAACTGTATTTATAATTTAAATCCTTAAAAAAAAAACAAAAAAATACACTAGCCGTCAATTGACTCTCTTTTTTGTTTTCCTTTTACTCTCTCAAACTTCACTTCACTTCACTCCTACTATATGAATAACAATCTCCAACACACACACACTCACGCACGGACAGAGACCCAACAAACCGTTCTGCCAACAAAACCAAACTCCTATTTTCCCATTTTTGTTCTTTTCTTCTTTTCAATGCCCCTGTATCCATCTTATTAGACCCATCTTCTAATACTTTGATAAACTTTTTCAACTTCCAAAAATAAAACCTCCCATTTTATGTGGCTTCTTCTTTTTGAGCATGTGGATCGTTTCCAGCAAGAGATTTATCTACCTCTTTGTTGTGGGGCTTATGTTGGTCTCATGCCATGTTGGGGCTATTCGTGTGTTCCCATCAAATGATGTTTCCAAATTGAAATTCAACCATGGCATTGTGGATAAGAAGGGTGAGGAGGATTTGTTGCATAAGTTTTTCACTGCAAGTAGTAAATTTGGAAACCATATGCCATTTGATGAAACCAAAAGGAAAGTGCCAAGTTGTCCGGATCCTCTTCACAACTAACTAGTACAATTCTCATTTCCAATTTATATATTAATCTATCTTTCAATTTGTTTTTCAATATTTTGTATGTAATTTGGTTGAAGCTCAACCAAAATACCCACGATTTTCTTATCATTTTCTGTCAAGAAGTAAGTCTATGTAGATAGAATATGATTGAAAACCGGGGATATTTTGGTAAATATAAAATATAGAATATTTTATTTATTTATTTCTCATAACAAATTCCTATTATGTTCATGTCCTACATTAAAGTTTTTTTATGCACCTAGCCTAACTAATGTTTATAAGACCAACTGGGAAGGTTTGAAGGTGAGTAGTTATTTTGGTAAATATAAAATATATAGAATATTTTATTTATTTATTTCACATAATGAATTCCAACTATGGTCATGTCCTGCATTAGAATATTTTTATACTAAGTCTAACTCATGTTTATAAGACCAATTGTGAAGGTGTGAAGATAAGTAAAGTAAGATATGTAAGTTTTTATAAATTTTTTTTTGACTTATAAAATTGAATAATGTCCTTTTGGGTGTTTGATATTGTGCAAAATGTTCATATGACCTCAGACCTATATGAGATGTACAAAAATCTTGATATCATGATCCTTATTTTGAAACACTTTGTGAATAAATTAAAACTGCTAAGTTCATGGTTAGATTGGTTTTGAATTTTGATTGAATTTGGAGGAATCAAAATCTATGAAGCAAATACTCAAACACCAATAAACACCTAACACGATATGGACCTCGACATGTCGACAAATCTTATGTAAAAAACATAACATACATACATATTGTAAATTTATGTTTTTCACAATCATTCGTAATGTAATACAATTTAATTTCTTTAATCTCTTCATCTATCATTATTGTTTTGACAAATTGTATTAGATCTTTGTTCATGGGGTGTCTAACATGTGTTAAAAGAAAGAGAAAAAAAGTTTTTGGAGTCACTTATATGAAATCTCATAGGCCTAATTCTAAAGGTGTTTGTGCTTCATTGATCAAAATTCACAAATGATGTATCCCCTAACTTTAACAAAAAAAAACTATACTTTAAGGGTTAAAACGAAATCAGTGACATTTTAATTTTGTTACACTAATCATATGCTTAGGTATGTTCAATTTGGAGGTTAGTATTTTATTTTGCAGAAAGAAAAGAAAAACACTTTGCAGGTTGGTACAGTGGGACTTGCATCCATTAATTTGTTTTGTCATATTTATTATTTTTGGAGGAACTGAGAAAGGAAAGCTGCAAAAACTGGCAGATTAATGTGTAACAAGAGAAGCATGAATTCACGCCTTTTCAGCTCGACCTATCTATGACAAAATCAATGCAATTATTTTTGCCTTCTTTGGGCAAATGCAGAAATTAATAGAACTTTGTTTGCCCCACTGTCGATGACAATAATTTGATTGCAGATCAAATGTGGTAATTGCCAATCTTCCTTTTTAGTGTGAACTGTGAACAGTCTGTAATGTATTCTGACCGAAGATCCTATTACTTTTACCTGAATTTGGTACACATTAATTGTTCATTTCTTCATTTGTTAACTAAATCTCTCTCAAGTTTTCCTTTACTTTCTATGATAATCTGATTATTTGTTCATATTTGACAAAAAAAATTATTTGAATTTTGATCTATATTCATTTTAATCCGGAATCTTACCCATTTGTTTTGATGGGGATAAAGAGGCGTTATATATTAGATTATTCCGTTAATTTTTCTGCGACTTGCGACAACATGTATGAAAAAGATTAAATAGTATTTTCGCGTTGATATTAAAGAGAAAAAAAAGACTTCTTTGGCTGAGAAGACATAACAAAAGATAAAATTATAAATCACTTATTAATTATTATATTCTATTCAAGGTGCATGTTTGTTTAGGCCATCTAACGCGCGTTCAGGTTGAAACTCTAATAGTGTTTGGAACCGCATCCAACACACCACCAAACGTTAAAGCTAAGTCTCATAGCTTTGGTATCTTCATGCGTTTAGTGCCATCTTGACGTACAAACAAATATACGCTAAATTGTAGCTTCTGTAGTACATTGTGACTCCACTACAATATCATTGGAAACAAGCATGCTCTATCACATATTATTATAGTGTATGTTAAGTTTATTTTAAAGGAATCAAAAGATATTCTAACAAAAAAATTTGATTTTCACATGTTTGTTAAATAAAAATGATTTAACTCTAGAATTTGATTTTATTAGAAACTATAATTTGGATTAAAATTCTGCAAAATCAATTAATTCAAAATTAATTTTTGTCACCACATAATCAAACACAATATAGAAGACGAGTTTATTTATCATTTAATTAGTACCTCAAGGAAAACGAGTTCATTTTATTTTTGTATTAAGGCTACAAGTTAGATGTCTTTGTACTATTTTTATAGTCATGAAGTATTATTGATTTTATCAATTAATGACATTTGCTGTGAAATTTAATTGATCATTTTTACTGTGATCTCTTCTCTTAAACTAATTTTTTTGGAATCACAAATCTAAATCTTAAAATCTTTTTTAAATGATTTAGGTCCATTTCCAGTCAAACCAACAAAATGTTAGTTTTTGTACTATATATAGCTTTTAAGCTAGTTAATGTGCTTTTAATTTCTCACAATGTTAATTATGTATTTAGATAAACTAGATACATAAACATTACAAAATTTAAAGGAGAACTTTATTGCAAATATATAATATTCTACTTAGCTCATATAAATCAGTTTATGTCGTTTTATGGCATTTAGTGTGCTCCAAATAAATTTTACTTTGAGTGAAAAATTATTGAGAAATTCAAGATATTACATAAAACATAGAATGTCATTGATAATCACAAACTAATGTTGATCTTCTCACCTCAGGATTGATACAAAATTTATTGTGATGTTGTTCCGATTAGTAATTTTTATGGAATTAGCTCCGTTATTAAAGATGTTGAGGGTGTGTTTTCTTAGCTGCTTCTACTTGAAATATATATTAACCCTACATGATTCAGATGTGATTGAGACGTTGTTTATACTTACTTTTTAAAGAGAAAAAAAATGTATATTTACATACCCTAAATTGGCCACATGATGTGGCAATAAAGGGGAATAAGATACAAAATATCACACCACATAGAGGTATAGGATAAACCCAAACGCCGTCCAGTTTTCACAATATTGTAGTTGAAGGAGATTCTTTTATCGTACTTCGAGCAATTAATGACTATTCCTGATGATTGTCCTATGATTTACTTATTGTTGAATTGAGTAAAAAAAATAAGTATTTGTTGAATTAGCTTTAGTCCTCTTAAACAACTTTGTTTATAGAAAGTTGGCTATCAATAATTTTATAAATATCCTTTTGTCCTGTTACAGAAAAGAAAAGTATGATTTGGTTTCGTTGATGATCTTTGATCTTTTTGTTCTATTTATCTGTTGGCGGTATCTTTTCACCCAAAGAAGAGAACAAGTGTTCTCGTATTATGGTATTTCGGATCATTGTGAGAGGGACCAGCAAAAAAGATTAACTTTGTATTTCATTCTACTTTGTAGAGTCAAAAATTGATTTGAGTTATAAAATTGATTTGAGTTATAAAACTGATTTCCCCGTATTTAAGTATTATTGAGTAGATTTTTTTTTTTATCTAAAAATTATTTCTAATTTATTTACAAGTTATTTTTTGTCCAACATATTTTTATGTAAACAATTCAAATAAAAGTATTTTAATTTCGACTTACTTTTAATTAATTTTTTTTTTATAAAATATCAACTTATTCAAAATTAATATTATTACCGCACAATTAACATACACTAAAATGTGTATATAATCGATGTGGAGAAGATATACAGGCATAAAATGGTGAATTAAGAGAATATTTTTAATACATACTCCATTTGTAATTAGTAATTAGTCGTTTAATTTTTTTTACACGTATTAAAAAATATAATAATTAGAAAAAAATTTTATTTTATTAAAATAATTATATTAATTATTGGTGAGTTTTATACTATTACTAATATAAAATACAATAATATTTTATAAATTGTACATATTTTAATCATTAAAGAGTAATATAAAAATATTTAAAGTTATATTAAAATTTAAGAATAACATTTATTTTAAGAAAATTTTCTTTGTTAAGGTAACATTTGTTGTGTGAGAGGGAGGGAGTAAAAAAATATGGCAGTGTGTCGTAGTCCGGTGCTTTGTCTTCTAGTAGTTTGGATTTGGCATCAAATTAATTATCTCTTGTTCACCATATCCGCTGTGAAGACAATTGAGTCCATCGATGCAATTTTTGCCCAGTGTAATGTGCTTGCTTTTCTTCAATTACCAATATTAGGTTTTTATTTCTCGTGCATGTAATTTTTTTCTTTCAAATATTTATTATTGGGAGACCAATATTTACTAGAGATACATACATGTGGAGCTGGGGCATTATTTATTGATCTTATGATAAAGAAGTTGAGAGACCTACGAAAGGCCCATTATATGACTTGACCTATTTTGCCGTCCTACAATAATTCGATATAGATTTTATTTGGAATTTCCACTTCCAAAGAGTCACTAATTTTACTTTCACGGTTATCTCATGTTAATCTTTTGTTATAACAATGGTAACTTAACTACGGCTGCTTGCGGTACATGTGCAATTTATATTGTGTTTACTTTTATACTTTTTGGATTCAACACAGCGGCGTTTTGTAAAAAAAAAGACTTTTAAGACGATGTATGTAATTAGAATTTGAAATAATTTAAAAAAGTTATATTATTTTGACAAAATTTAGTGGTATTTGATTAAAACTTTTTGATAATTAAAATAAGTCGTGGTAATATTTTTTGAAAACAAAAATTAAAGTGCAAAAGTATTATATGATAGAGATAACATCCTATCTAGGTCGCAATTCCTAATAAATATTATTGACGAAATAAAAATATAACAAATTTGGGGGATTAAGACAAAATCCAACGAAATAGACAAAAGGACACCAACTGCATCATTAAAAAGCTTATTAGAAAAATCTTAAGGGATAAAACCACAATAGAGGAGAAAAGAGTATAACGCATAACATAACATAAGGCAAAATAGGTGCCTAAATCCAAATCAATTAGAGAAATAAAAAACCAAATATTTCCAAAATAGATTAAAGAAACCTATACTTGGGAAGACTAAGCCTATTTCTAAAGAAACCATCGCTGAGAAAAGGAGGGACAATATTCCACCCTGTAAATCTCCGGGTATTGAAAGCGGAACTTGCAAGCTTATCTACACAATGGTTTCCTTCTCGATAGATGTGAGAAATGATAAAAGGGGTATCCTTCACAATATTCAAACAATTAAGCCAACGATTTTGAAGCTGCTAAGGAACAATATTAGGGGATTTGTAGGCTAAAAAAATCAACTTAGAGTCTTTCTCCAACCACAATCTCTGCCAACCTTCTAGAGTAAGAAATTTCAATATAAGTCATCGCACCAGTAAGCTCAACATGAAAAGCATAGGAAAAACCAATAAAGAGCAAAAAAACAAAGGGTAGCACCATTAGAATCTCCAAAGATACCCCCACAAGTAGTAAGACTATGAGTACCTTTAGCAGCCTCGTCAAAATTACATTTTATCCAACCACAACTAGGAGAGCACCATACAATCACAACAAATGTTAAACTCAAGCATTGAAGAAGAGGAGTAACTTTTACTATATAAACTAGTAAGGTGAACCTGAGAGAAAATATAGGACAAAGAAAGTTGAAAAGTTAAGGTTTTATTTTCGAACTTGAGAAGATTTCTACATTTCTAAAGAATCCAAAAAGAATGAATAACAACTGACCGAACAATGTCCAACTCATAAGAGGACCAAACTCACTCACAAATAGCAAAAATATAATCAATAGTACTATGATCAATACGAACTCTGAAAATGCGTCTAATGTCGATCCAAATATGAGAAGCAAAAGGACAAAAACAAAATAAATGATATCTAGTTTCAGCCTCAACCTGATAAAAACTACATATGGTAACAAGATACACCTACTACTCCAAAGAACATCATCAGTTAAAAGCTTATAAAGAAATAATTTCCAAGCTAAGAACGATTTTGAAGGGGGAATAGTGACATGTCAAATCCACTTAGACAAACCAACCTTATTACCTGGGGTTTAAAAAATAGGTATGCATCCTTGAAGGAAAGCTCGTCAGATTTACAATGAATCTAAACTCTATAATCAAGCGAAGGAGTAGAAGGGACATGTACGTGCTGCAATTCACCCAATAAACCCGAAAAGAAATAAGTTATGGTATTCAATTAGGACGATTTGACTTTTTGAAACAAAGTGTAGAAATCTAGTGTTATTTAATCAAAAATTTTACAACTTAAAAAATTGGTATTATTAAAAAAAAAATCTAATTTTAATGGATTGTTTTCTAAAAAGGATTTCGTTGGATTTTATTAAACTTTTTAGTGAATACTTTGTAAGAAAAAGTCTTTTCCTACCACATAAAATTTAAAGATTCTCATTCTCATTTCTTATTTCTTTTGTGTATTCGGATCTATCTCCCCCCTCTCTTGTTTATCACTTCAATACTCATTCTTTCTCTTTAGTTCTTTAATACATTTACATCTCTATCTTTTCCCTCCATAATTCTTTCATTTTTTCTCATTTCTACGTAAATATGTAGCTATATTTTTACTGTTAATGAGACAACCCATGTTAAAATTGATGAAACCCAATAATCTCCAATGCCAAAATTAGGAAATTATTAATATTTTAAAGGAAAATATAATCAAGTAGCATATATAGATGCTAGAGTTAATCTATTCATAAGGCAGGCCCTATCATATACATTATTACTACAATCATGTTCTAGTGCGAAAATTGATAAAATTATAAGCATGTATATATTAGGATCTATAACATGACGAAAGGTATTCCAAAAGCAATCCTGAGACACAACTGGAAAGGCGAGCAACAAGAACTCGCTAGCTTGTGGTTCTTCCTCAACCAGTATTCTTGATGCCTTTAATGCTCTTCAGATGGGGTGAAGAGACTATTTGCATAATCTTTGGTATATTGGGGATCATAGCCTATATATAGGTTGATGGCCAATTAAGGTTCCTATTATTTTCAAATGGGGCATCAGTGACATTCACTCATATTGAGCCCATATCAATTAATCAAATATTTAATTAATTATCAAATTAGAAATCTAATAAGCATTATTACTTAATTTGATCATTAATCAATTAAGACTCATAGATACTAAATAGCTTATATAATTAAATAAAGATATGTGTCCACATAATAATTAAATAAAAATATTTAATAAAATATTCCAACAATATCCTATTTGGGAAAAATATCTTAATAATTATATCAGAGAATACGATTTGAGAACAATTTCAATTACTAATACTTATTAATTATCTTGTCAGAATATTGTTCATGACTCTTACTTTTAAACGTGCATATATTAAGGGGAAGCCTTGCTGTGATATTTTATGTTGTTTTACTATATTAAAATTAAAAATTGTTCACAAAAATAGATGTTTGTCATCATCTAAAAGGGGGAGATTATTAGAACCAAGTTGGTTTGAAGAACTATGACCTTTATTTGTTTTGATGATAACAAATTTATTTTGTGGGAACAATTTAAACCACTAATGTTTCATTTAAGTGTGTAGTTCCCTGATCACATAATTGTTATATGATTTTACGCTTCATCCTCTGATGTTTGGACAAAGTTAAAGGAACACCAAGACTTAGCTCTAAAAATTGTATTCTAAGTCTGATGAACGCGCTCTGAAATCCGCCTCTGATGATTTTGTTAATGCAAGCAATGCTCTAACTAGTCTGCCTCTGATAAATGTGTCAAGCAAGTGATTGTTTGCTTCTGATAATCGTGTTAAGCAACTGATCGTCTGACTTTTGATGGATATCAACACTCTGGATAGTCAATGCTCTGCTGGAAATCCACACTCTAGAAAGTCAACAATATAATAAAAATTTAACTATCTAAAGAAGAAGACAAATGTGTTCACCCTCTACTCAATATCTTGAATTTGTTTTTGGTCTGAAGGTCTTTTTGACATACCCTAATCATGATATCCTATGCTCCTTCTGTCTTCATATCAAGATACACATAATCAATTACAAGGATAAATTTGGGCAAGCTTTAATGGTGAATCAATCTCTGAAGATTTGATACAAGACATCATGATACATGCTGATTTCTTGCAATCAGGACATCGACCAGCAACCCTAAAGTTTCTCTGTTAAAAGACGTGCAACCTTCATTGATCTACAAAAAAAATGATAATACTACAATAAGCACTTATTTTGTTTAAGTGTTGAGAAATATTTTTGAGAGTACAACTTTGAAAACACACTCTTGTGAGAGTCATTCAAAAAACCCTTAAACACATTCTATTTGTAATCTAGCCCACGAGTGGCTGCATTCCTCAACAACTTTAATGTACTAAGCTAGAAGGTTGAGAAGACCTGAACAAAGTTAGGATGACTAGTAGGTATTCAATGGAAGGGTGATTCAATTGGTGAATTAAATCCTTCACTTTGAAGGGACACTACGTAGCTACCGTGTGGTGGTGAACCTGGTTAATTGGGTTGTGTTGTTCTATGTTTATTGTTTTATCTGCTCTATTTTCATCACACTATTTTAATCTTGTTAAAATAGGTTTTAAAGTAAAATACAATTCAAACCCCCATTTTCTTGTGTTTCTCGTTAAATAATTGATTTAGCATGTCTTGAATGAAAAGGAAGGATGACAAGAGGATGACACTGTTAGAGGATGTTACACGCTTCTTCAATTAGAGGATACGTTTTCAAAGATGATTAGAGCTTGTTGGAGCATAGAATTTTTATTAGAGAGTTGACTTTAATCATAGCATTGACTTTAATAAGAGATCAAACTAGATGCCATGATTATCAGATACAGCATCATCAAAGTGAACTTGTATTAAAATGTTTGGCAAAGTTGCATTGAAAACAAGCTTTTCATAATTATTTATACTTCAACAAATGTAATAAAGTATTGTTGTAACTACTTTGCTTAGCTTGTTTATTCATTAGAGGATGCAGCGTAAAAACATTTAATTCTCATGACAAGAATCTGCACACGTAAATAAATTATTAGCACAATAAATTATTCTCAAAACAAAGTTATGTTATCATCAAAACAATTCAGGGTCATTGTTCTTCAAACCAATTTGGTCTAACAATTATCACCTAATAAAAAAGTAAAAATTGCAACTAATAGAGCGAGTCATGATATAAGTTGTGAGAAGTTTTGTAACGAGCATTTAGTTATCTACAGACCGAGTTAAAGCATTAAAGTCAAAGGGAGATGAGCCAATGATTGAGCCTCTATTTACAAAAATAAAAAAAATAAAAACGTTAAAATTATGATCTGCTTATGGCTAAAGTTAACTAAGAATCAATACTTTCATTGATCCTATGACTCAAGACCAAAGAAGAAAGCTTTGAATGAAGACCAAATAATCTGTTAAAATTGTTTATGACTGTATTAAACGCGCTCTCAACATGCATCTGTTGAATTTGATATTACAAGCCTAGTCCGATGATTCAACATTTAATAATTATGGTAAACCATTTGACCATCTGGTCAACACTCGTACTAGTCAACTCTTTAAGTTGAGGCTTTGATAAAAAGCCAACTTTCTTAAGTCAATCATCTGAACCCAGAACCATGTAGAAGACAACTTCGTTTGCTCATCAAAGATGGACTTATCCGCTGACTAAAGAAGCACATGACATCCTCTAAAAGTGTCATCCTTTTAGATATGCCTTCTTCAATCAAGATACACTGAATTAATTATGAAAATATATATGGACATGTCTTATAGGCTAATTTTCTTTAAATGTTGATTCAAGATCTCCAACAGTAATATCCTCACCGAATATATTCCTCAATATTTAAATAGAAACCAATCAATATGAAAACAAAGACAAAATGATAAAGGCAATTTGTTGAGAAGAATTTATGTAAAATAATCTAAAACACCTCAAAAGAAAAGAATGAAAAATCACCTCCGTAGAGAGTGATTAGAATTGATGTAAATCAATCAAGTCATTTGATACACTTGAATTGATATAGGATTTGAACTATAATATTCTCTCAATGAGAGTTAGAATCCTAAAAAAATGCTTTGTGTCAAATCAGATACCAATTAAACAGGAGCTGATGTAAATCAGCTTGGTAGTGGAAATAAAACTTTCATTTATAAGAGGTACTTGAAGATGTGTAACAATACTTATGAATCTCAACCACAAATATCTAGAAAAGGGGGGGGGGGG
>JBBPBQ010000004.1:16989320-17101833 GCA_037974755.1 Cicer yamashitae | reverse complement strand
GGGTTGGACGAGATGTAGAAAAAGTTTGTTGTGAACTAGTATAAAAATACTTGCATCCCTTTTCTATCTCCACTTTGTTATTTAATCTAAGTTCCTTATCATTCAAATTTATTTTACTTCAACTATTTCATAATAATAACTTGAATGATTTGATAAAGAACATATCTTTTTGTTTAAGCAACTCAAATAATTTTAAGAAATGGAAAATCATAAATCAAACCCCCCCCCCCATTTATTGTGTTTTCCAGCACCTTAAATTTTTATCAGAGCTCGATCTCTTGATTGAGAACTTTGCCGTGTAAGAGTAAAGATTCTTTATTTCTTGAAATACAAGTATATTTTTTTGGTTCAATCCTATTTGAAACTTCTTTAGAAATTCAATTTGTATATTTATTTCAAAACATGGATTGACAAAAAGTAATTATTGAAGATTGAAATTGCTATCTGACAATAGATAAAATGCATTAGCTAATCATCTATTTCTTAAATAAATTTTGAAAATTCTCTTAATTTTGTTATGTTTCAATCTCTTATCAAACTTTTGTACGTGTTTTCGAAACTCTTCAATAATAAACTAGACACAACTTATGTGCTTCAATAAAGCAGAGTAAGTTAATCAGTGAGAAGAGTGAATATGCTAATACTTAAATTTATATTATTATATGAAGAAGTATTAGTTAATACAACATAATTGTTAGTGCAAAATAACTGAAACATTATAAAGCATTTCAATAATATGAAACTAACCAAATATGGAGAAGTTTATTAAAACTTCAATGATCTATGAGGTATGTTCAAATGTAGTGGTAATCCATTAGAAGAAATGGTTAGTAATGTAACCTCTCACTCAACAAAAAAGAATATGAAGGTTGAATGGTGACAAGTTGAAGTCCTTCATCAAAACAAAGGTGAAAATCAAGATAAAGTCCAACCATGCTTCAAATGCGTAAATCAATCAGAATCAATCTTATGATCATCATCCTCTAGGAAGAAGTAGCCTAAGTATAATGTTGGAGTAAGCTGGAAGTTCATTCTTCAAATAGGTCAATTATCTCCATCTGATATGAACCATAGACAATATATGTGTAATGATTATGAAAAAAGATAATTTTCGAAGAAGCCTGAACTACAAGTAAATAACCAACAATATCTCATGGAAGATCATCATCTGATTCTTCAACTAGAGAAGTCTTCATAACATGGGTTTAAATATCTCATCATCTAGTCAAACTCATGGATATATCAGCACCTTAAAAGAGCTGCTTTGGCAATCTTCTAATTGCAAGGTTTGAAGCTCTTGAGCAGTGCCATTAGATTTCTATAGATCGTCTATCTAGGATTAGTTTCTTAAGTCTTTTTCCCAGCTATTGTAATCATCGTTGTCATCTCAATAAAATGGTACCTTCTTTATTTTGTTTATCTCTTTTTATATTCCGTTGTTATTTATTTTTCTCTCTTTCTTGAAGTTTATGATTTCTCTATCTTATTTCCCATTTACTCATGTTGAATTAATTGTCTGTAGTATGATGATCTTGAGTTTACTTTGTTTGTGTTTGTGTTTATGTACGTGATTGCTGCTTTAATTTCTACCCTTTTTAATTTCACCCTTTACTAAGAGTCAAAACCTTCGTTGATTCTCTAACTCAAGACAAATAATAAAGTTTTGAATGAAGCCTCTACTCGAGTCAATGCTCTGAAAAATCGGTTGAAATTGTTTCTGACTCTGTTAAAATTGCTCTAAACTCACCTCTGTTGAATTTGATATTACAAGCTAGCTTTGATGATTCTACGTTTGATAATTTTTGTTGACCAGTTGACCGTCTAGTCGACCCTTTGACTAGTCAACGCTTCAAGTCAATGCTCTGATAAAAAGTAAACCTTCTTAAGTCAATCATCTAAACCTAGAACCATCGAGAAGGCAACTTCGTCTACTCATCAAAGATGGAATTATCCTCTAACTGAACAATCGCATGACATCCTCTGAAAGTGTCATCCTTTGAGATATTCCTTCTTGAAACAAGATATGTTGAATTAATTGTGGAAATATATATGGACATGACTTAAAGGTTGATTTGCTTTTAATACTTATTCAAGATCTCCAATGGTAATATCCTCAATGGATACATTCCTCAGTATTTAAATTGAAACAAATCAATTTGAAAACAGAGAAATAATGGAAAAGGAAATTTATTAAGATGAATTTATGTAAAAAACCTAGAACACATCAAAAGAAAAAGAATGAAAAATACTCTCAGTAGAGAGTCATTATAGTTGATGTAAATCAATCAAGTTGTTTGATATAGTTGAATTGATATAGGATTTCAACTGTAATATTCTCTCAATGAGGGTTAGAATCCTCGAAACAAACATTGTGTCAATTTAGATACAAATTGGAACGGTGTACCTTAAGAGGTGTAAGAATACTTATGAATCTTAACGACAGCTTGCTAGAAAGTTGAGAAGGGTTCTAATAGTGATACATTGGAGAGGCATAAGAAAAATAGTCAAAGCTAGAAGTGGAAGAGTAAATAATACTTGTATGTTGTTGTTTATATTGTGTATTAAGTCCTCGATTGTACTGAGGCAAAATCTCTCTAATAGGGGATGACTAGATATAGTAACAGTTTTGTTGTGAACTAGTATAAAAATATATATATCTCTTCTCTATCTCCACTATGTTATTTAATATAAGTACTTTATGATTCAACATTATTTTATTTAAACTATTTTATAATCATAAGTTGAATGATTTGACAGAGATTATGCGAAGTAGCACAATCTTGACTTTTTTATGCTTCTTGAACCTCGTATTATTGGAACCAGAGCTGATGACATCATTCGTAAAGTTGGGTTCCCTAATAGCTTTAAAGTTGGCACTAATGGCTTCTATTAGATGATGGATGGATTATGCCCATGCATGAAGAACTAAATCAATTCAAGAGAAATGATGTATGAGATCTTATACCAAAGTCCAAAGAAGAGAAGACGATTTGAACCAAATGGGTTTTAAAAAACAAATTAAATGAGAAAGGCAAAGTGGTAACAAATAAAGCTAGACTCGTAGCTCAAGGTTATAGTCAGCAGAAAGGTATTGATTATACTGAAACTTTTGCCTTTTTGGCAAGGTTAGAAGCAATCATGATTTTACTTTCATTTATTGTGTTTAATAAAATTATTTTATATCAAATGGACGCGAAAAATGCATTCTTGAATGGTTATATAAAGAAATCTCTATATCGTCTAAAATAGGCTCCAAGAGCTTGGTATGGCAGACTAAGCATCTTTCTACTAAAAAAGGATTTTGAAATAGGCCAGGTTGACACTACTTTATTTATAAAATCATCTAAGAATGGTCTTCTCATTGTGAAGGTATAATATTTGTTTATACTAATGGTAAGCTCTGTCAAGAGTTTTCTAAGTTAATGCATAATGAATTTGAGATGAGAATGATGTGAGAACTAAATGTTTTTTTTTGGAATCCAAATTCATTAAATCTTAAAAGAGGTATTTATTCATTAGACCAAATATACAAGAGAACTTCTTAATAATTTTAAGATGGATGAACTCAAATCCATGCTTACACCTATTCTTCTTCCATGTTCTCTTGATAAGGATAAATCAGGTAAAAAGGTGGATCAAAAGGTATACATAGGGATGATAGGCTCTCTTCTCTACTTAACTGAATCTAGACCTAACATTCTGTTTAGTGTGTATGTACCAGATTTTTGTCTTACCTTAAAGAATCCCATTTAACACCTTACTCATCCCTTTAACATATGCATCTAACCTTCACTCACCTATGCTTGTGGATCCTATCCACACAACAATTTAGATAGCAACTCAAATTGTAAATGATTTAATCTATGTAACATCCTCAAATAACTCACTTGTTTCTAACTCCACCCAACCTCTAATACTTCCAGTTTCTTCTACCATTTCTTTTGCACATATTTTTAACCCATCTCAGTTTGTAAAAACGGAAGACTTTGATCGACTAGAAGTTAAAATTAAGGCGTTCATAGAACATACAACCAAGAATTAGGAGTCCATTTAGAATTCCTTGGGACTAATCTAAGATAGATTGACCATTCCTAACCTTTATTTTACCTTTGTCTTATTTCCTTTTGTGTATTGGTTTTCAGTCTATCCTATGTACTATTCACTCATTAATACAAATGTTTTCTTCATTTAATGATAAAAATTATATATTTTTTTGTGTCATTTACTTCTCTAGCTCAACTTTTTTTGTATAATGACAAAAAGGGGGGAGTATATGTTTTGAGAATAATTTATTGTCATTTAGAAAAATCAATTTATCAGAATATCGTACTCCACTTTTTCTTTGGAAAACCTGCACATATTAGGGGGAATTTTACTGCCTTTCTTTGAACAACTTTTCATCTATCATATTATTAAAAAGAAAATTTGTTCACAAAATTCGATTTTTATCATCATCTTAAAAGGGGAGATTCTTAGAACCATTGTGGGTTGAAGAACAATGACCTTTAATTATTTTGATAATAACAAAAATTGTTTTGTTGGAACAATTGATAACACTAATAGATTTAATTATGTGTGCAGTTCCCTTGCTATGAACCATAAAGACCTTACACTGTATCCTCTAATGATTGGAGAAGATATAAAAGAAAAACAAGGCAATACTTTGGAAGACTGTTAAAGTGTTGACTAATTCTAATAAACGCACTCTCAATGCGCCTATCAGGAATCTGTTAATACAAGTTCACTCTGATAATTTGACGTCTGATCAATATGGCAATCAGTTGACAGTCTGGTGAAAAGGCCAGGTCAACACTTTGATAAAGTCAATGCTCTGATAAAAAGTCGACATCTCAACATCCTCTACTCGCTAACTTGGACTTTTTATTCCTCTAGAGAAGTGCATGACATCCTCTAAATATGTCATTCGGTGGTCTTCCTATCATTTCTATCAAGATATGTTGAATCAATTTAGAGGATGAATCTGGACAAGTTTTTAATGCTGATTCAAGATTTCTGAAAATTTGATACGATTCATTATGTTACATGTTGATTTCACGCAATCCCAACAACAATCAGAAACCCTAATGGCCTTGAAGTTTCTCTATAAAAGGACTTGTGATCTTCACTGCAAAAAGATATTGAAACCAAGTTGGTTTGAAGAAATATTCCCCTCAATTGTTTTGATGATAACAAAATCGTTTGTGGGAACAATTTAATGCATTAACATTTTGATTAAGTGTGCAGGTCAGAAATCAAGTGCTTGTTTAATAGGTTTTTATTGTATCCTCTGATGATTGGCGAAGACAGAAAAAACCAAGAACTCGCTTCTACTCTATAGTCCAAAACTGGTGACATGCGCCTTTGTTATTACATCCTTCGTTTGACTCTAGAAAAACCAAGCAAAGTTCGGTTGACTCTGGAATGGAAGCGACGTTGTGTCTTAGTTGCCTTTGGAAATGCAAGATGCTTTAGTTAAATTACCTCTAACAATTTCAACATGTGTTATGTATCATCTACCTCTGATGAGTTCAACAAGTGTCTGTTCATGTATCTCTGATAAGCTTGAAAAGCTAATAACTGCCTTGCCTCTAAAAATCACATCTAGCGTATGATTGTTTGACTCTGAGTTCTTATGTATCCTCTGAAAAAATCAACGCTTTAAAAAAGTCAACACTCCAAAGAAGACAAAGAAATTGCACATCATGAATTTGCTACTTGTTTGATGATCTTAAGACATGCTTTGACCATCGTATCCTCTACTTCCCAACTGCTTTACACAAGATATTCTGAATCATTACAAGATCATTTTTTGGAAAGTTTCTGTAACACCCTCTAAATTTATTATTTAAACTAATTAGGACCTATAAATTTTTTTTTAATATTATTTTATGTCTGGTAATTATTTGCCTTGCTCGACTTATTGTAGTTGATAAAGTTGTTAGTAAGAATTATTTAATCAATGGAGAAGTTTTATATATATATATATATATATATATTAATCTTTTGTGCAAGAAGAATTTGGGCTAAGGGTTTGTGGCTTGGTGTGACCCAACCCATATGAATGAGTAGAAATTTAGGCTAAGGGTTTGTGGTTTGGTTTTTTTATGGTAAAAGTTAACAAAAAAAATTGATATTTTCTCCCACTTATTCTTCATTTAGGCCCAACACTATCTACCCAACAATCTCCACTTTAAATTTTCCCTAATGTCCACAATTTTTCCATAATCAGTAATAATAAGCAGAAAAACAAAACAAAAACCCTAACTTATAAATCCTTTACAGACAAGATTCTGTAATTAGAAAGGAATACTGAAACCCTAGCCACCATCATCTTCACACCTCCTCTTTCCGTGCATCAAAAGTTTAGAGCTTTGTGCTAGGAAGAAAAGCGGAAAAGGTAAGGGTTTTTCCCTACACAAATTATAGTTAGACCGTTGTTTGGATGACATGAAAATAATATTTGTGATTGCTTGTCTTTTAAAATGAATAAATGTAGACTAATAGATTAAAATAATAAAACCCCAATCCTTTATGTTGAGTTCGATATGTAATATATGATTTTTAAGAAGTAAAGTATGAACTTTTATGCTATATGATAAAGTTTTAATTTTTATGATGAATATGAAATAAAGTTTGAAGTTTCATGTTATATGTGATAAAATTTTCATTTTTTATGATGAACATTAAGTAAAGTATGAATTTTTCTGTTATATGTGATAAGGTTTTAATTTTTATGATGAATATGAAGTAAAGTATGAATTTTTATGTTATATGTGATAAAGTTTTAATTTTTATGATGAATATGAAATAAAGATTGAATTTGTGTGTTATATGGGATAAAGGTTTAACTTTGAGTATGTATATGAGTCGGAATTTGAATTTCCTTGTTATATATGTTCAAGTTTTAATTTTTATGGTGTATACGAAATCAAGTTCCGATTTTTATGTGTATGTGGTGAAAGTTATAATTTTTATGATTATTTGTCTATGAATATATAATTCTCATGATAAGGATGTGTGTTATATAATCTTAGTGTTATGTGAATAAGATGATGATTTTAAAAAGTGATTTTTTGAATGCATATGACATGATTCTTAGTGGGTCGTCTGGGAATTTAGATTTTTGATAATATATTGTCATATCATTGCATATGCTTCTTCGTGGGAGTTGCCTTAGTGGCAGGTTTATTTTCTCCATTGGTTTGAGTAATTTTTCTGTGTGGAAGTTGCCTTAGTGGCAGATTTATATCCGGATCATATAGTTTTAGAAGCATGCATTACACATAACTACATATGTTATTGTTATACGATTTACCAGTTTGCATTTTTTTTCTTTTAAATTGGAAGTTTTACATTTATATGTTTTGTGTCATTTTTTCATATGTTTAGTTTTGGTTTCATGTGGATGATGTAAAAAAGATGACCCTTACAACAACATTTTAGGTACTAATGAGTTCGAGGTGATTCAAGAATAGTTGATGAGTATTGATGTGCGGCGAACGTGGGGTAAAAATGAGTTTTTCCATGTTTATTTTTAATCTTTTGTCATCAACTTTTAAAATGCACTAGAAATATGGAAGTGGGTTCCCTTCCATTAGGAATAATTGCTTTTACTTAGGTATTCTTACTTTAAAAAAAAATTGTCGTAAATTTTCTAAGCAATAAGTATTTTAAAAGTTGAGCAATAGTTCTCGGAAATTATTGGGTTGGGACATAATTCAAAGCCCCTTTTCTTGTGTTTTTCGTTTTACAATTGGCATCCGAGCTTATTCTCAAAGTTGAGCACTTAACCGTGTTTGAGTAAAGATCCCTGTTCTTTATGGCTAATTGTGGTGAAGAGGTTACAGGTGGAAACCTTAATAGGCCTCCCCTGTTTGATGGAGAGAGATTCGAGTACTAGAAAGACAGACTTAGAAGTTTCTACATCTCTCACGATCCTGAACTCTGGGACATAGTCGAAGATGGTTCTAAGGCTCCAAAAGATGCTACTTGTGTTGAAATATCCAGAAAGAACTTTGACACTGACCAAAATAAATAATACAAAATGCATCATAAAGTCAGAACCTTCATGATGAAGGCTATAACCTTCAAGGAGTTTGAAAAATGGAGAAACAAAGAAATGACCAAAACTCCGGTTTCTATATTCCAAACTCCGGTTTCTATACTAAAGGTTCTCTAGAAGAACTACACTACAGCAGACCATGTCAAAAAGATTCTAAGAAGTCTTCCTAGTAAATGGAGACCAAAGTTAATGTCTATTCAAGAGGCTAGGGATCTAAACAATCTGCCTCTGGAAGAGCTAATGAGTTCACTCATATCCCATGAGATTGAACTAGTTGAAGATGAGTCCAAAAAGAAGTAAAACTCCTTGGCTCTCAAATCCCAATGAAAGAAGACAAGTTCTAAGGCTCTGAAAGCAACTGAAGATTCAGAGGAAAGAGAATGGGAAAATCAGAGTGAAGATCCAGATGATCAAGAATTGTCCTCAATCTCATGAAAAATCCAGCGCACATAGAACAACAGAAAGAAATCTTTTCCCAAAAGAGATTTCGAACGGTCCCAAAATAGCAGAGAAGGAAGTGAAAACATAGATAAAAAGAAGTTCATCTCTTATGAAAGCAAGGAACCAGGTCATTTCAAATTAGAATATCATAAACTTGCGAAAGGCTCATACTTCAAGACTAAGAAGTATACATGATGAATCATCTAATGAAGATGAAGAACATGCAAACATGGCTCTGATGGTAGATACTCACTCTGACTCTAATTTTGACAATGAATTTGAATCTGATGATGAAGAAATTGTGGTATTCTCTGACCTATCTCATAGTGAACTCATAGATATGTTAATTGAGTTTCTCAACATGAATCATAAGGTTTCTTCAAAACTTAAGTCTCTTAGAAAAGCTCATGACATCTTTACAAACAAATGCAGTTCCCTTGAAAAATATTTTGAAAACCTAAAAAGGACAACCTAACTCTGAAAGAAACGATTTCAAAAACTTCAGAGGATAAAGTCTGCAATTGTGTTAAGTATGAAATAGACTTTCAAGAATTTCTTGCTAATGGCATAGACAGAAGTAAACAAGCTTCTATGATATATGGTGTCAGCAGAAACAATAAATGTGGCATAGGCTTTGAAGAAACGGCATAAAATCCTAGATTTACTCAACCTGATATTGTTTGCACATACTTCCATAAGTAAAGTCACAACAGAATAACTTGTCCTGTGCTAAAAATATTGAAAGACAAGATACCTTTTCAGAACTAACAAACTAGTACCCCAAAAATTTGGGTACCTAAAAGTAAAATAATTTATTTGTAGAAATCCTTAGTAACAAAGTTGGAACACTAGTAATGGTACCTAGATAGTGGATGCTCACGACACATGACAAGAGAAAAGTCTATGTTCCAAGACTCGACCCTGAAGAACGGAGGATTCGTATGATTTGGAGGTGATCAATATGATAAGATCATTGGACATGACACAATAGACTTTGAAAATCTACTGGTTTTAGAGGAACTATATACATAAGAGGAACCGGATAAAACAGAGGAATCATTAAACTCAGTCCAATGTGAATAAGAAGATCCACCTGAAAACTTAGATCAAAAGCATCAAGAATCCAAAACTGGATGGAAATACAAGTCCTCTATGTCCACTCGTACCAGATCCGCTCTTAAGGAGACATCTATGTTTGGATTGCTATCTAAAATTTAACCTACATCCATAGACAAAGCACTATCAGATAATTGATGGATACTAGCTATGCAAGAAGAGTTGAATCAATTCTAAAGGAATGACGTATGGGATCTAGTCCCCAAACCTAGAGAAAAGAAGCCAATTGGAACCAAGTAGGTTTTCAGGAACAAAGTCAATGAGAAAGGTGAAGTGGTTAGATACAAAGCCAGACTTATAGCCCAAGGATACAGTTAGCAGGAAGAATAAATTTGAGATGAGTATGATGGGAGAATGGAAATTCATTATGGGAATTCAAATTCATCAAAGCCCAGAAGATGTACTTATTCACCAAACCAAATACACCGGAGAACTGTTTAAGAAGTTTAAAATAGATATTTGAAGGGCACTACTAACCTTGGTCTTTCTTGTAAGCAATCCTTTGATACAGGTTAATAGGTTTATGTGACGCTGACTATGCTAGAGATAGGCGAGAAAGGAAGAACACCAGTGGAAATTGTACATACTTGATGATAATTTGATTTCCTGGTCAAGCAAAAGACATGACACTATTGCTCTGTCTACATCAAAAGTAGTATATCTCAACAACTAGTTGCAGCACTCAACTGTTGTTGGTGAATCATCAACTAGAAGACTTCAAAATTTATGAGAGTAATATTCCTTTGTTCTGTGATAACACTTCAGCCATACGTTTAACCAAAAACTTTATTCTACATTAAAGAGCAAAACATATAGAGATTGAACATCACTTTATTAAGGATTATGTCTAGAAGATTATTTTAAACATTAAATTTGTTGACACTGATCATCAGTGGGCTGATGTTTTCACAAAACCCCTTGCTGAATGCAAATTCAATCTTATAGAGAAACATTTAAAGATTTTGTTTATCAAAGAATGATGTTTAAATACTCCATATGCCTTGCCTCTGGTAAAACCAAGAGACTAGTTAAAAATATGTTTGCTCTACCTCTGATGACATTGAATTTATTGGTGCCTCTTGTTTATTTAAATTCAATTAATCGTGAATATGTAGCATTTTATTTTTGTAAGGTGTGATACTCTGAAGTGTCTCACATGTGCTTCTAGTAATTTCTTTTGAACTCAACCGTTCTGGCTTTTAATTTTTTTTTTCATTCATAATCACTCACGTGTCTCACAACTCCCACACTTTCATTATTTGCAAACCGTTTAATCTCCCTCTTTGCCTCAAAATCTCTGGCTTCAATGGCGTTAAACTCTTCTTCAATCCCCTCAACTACCAATGTCTTCCACGTTCCAATGCTTCAATGCAACATGGATCAACTTGATATTCTTCACGAATGGAAAGTCGATCTCACTAACCTAACTAAGAGTGATTTCAACTTCATCGATGACCTAGTTGCCATAGTCTGGTTTAAATACTTTAACCTAGGACAAGACGTTGATTTGGATGTCCTGGTAAAAGTGTTTTCACAAGACGATGAGGTTTCAAGCACTATGTTGGTTCTCCCCATCAAGATCACTCAGTAATCCCTTGTTTCCATCACAAGATGCCCAAACGAAGGCATGATGCTTGAAAATGGGTATGTATCAAGGGTTGGCACCTTTAGAATATACAAGGAACTTTTCGAAGACCCCAAGGTGAATTCCAAGTCTGTTCATCTTAAATCTAAGTATCGCGTTCTCTTCAAAATCCTTATTGGGTGTGTGGTATCTTAGTGTGGGTTGGTGGACCATGTTGGCAAAGTGCGAAAAGGTCTAATGTGGAACATCTCTCGAAGAATCAAGATGAACCTTCCCCACATCATCTTGTTGCAAATACGGTCCTACATCATCAACTCCAGAATAGGTAAAATCAAGACTATTCCCTACCCCAGATTGATAACTACAGTACTAATGTGTATCCCTCATTCAAGCTCTGGAAGAAATTGGAGGTTTTGTTCAAAGGAACACTTGGCATCATCGTCTGCTCCCACATTTAATATCTCCAACTTATCAAGATGATGCTGGTATCCCCCAAACTTTGTATTGGACCTAGTGGTGACATAAAAAGAACAACAGGTGAAACAAATGGATTTTTGGCTGCTCTCTCAGAGGTTGATGACTCTATTACTCCCATATTTGCAGAAGACAACAAGGAAGTCATTCTTGCATATCTGAGAATGTGTTAGTCGGGCCAAGCTATGGTCCCAATTTGCTTGCCTCTGCCTCATGCTGCATATGTTTTTGCGAAGAAGCGGAAAAGAGTCGCTACTACTCTAAGAATTGAAGAGGCTGAGGAAGTCACAACTATTGCCGATGAAGACATGACAACCCTTCTTCAGAGGAAGAAACGAAAGGTATGTTCAGACTTTGAGCGCCTTACTCCTCTCCCTGTTCTTGACCTTGAATCAACCCCTCCATTTCTTTCTCCCCAACCAACCAACATTGTTTTCCCTTCCTCTAACCATGCACCCATCACCCATCCCACTTCTGACTCTAATACCTCAGATAATATGTTTGAAGTTACCCTAACTGAACGCTTTGCTTCACTTGGATACAAAATCTATCCATTCCTTCACAAGCCTCGTACCTCAACTTAAACATATACCCCCTTAACTCCACTACCACCCTATAATCCCTCTTCCACTCTAGTTCCTCACCCTACTCCATCGCCTTCTCCCAATCCATCTCCCATAGAAGTTGTGCCTATTGCACCAGCTCTTGTTGACCTAGTCTCTGATACATTATCAAAAGACTAATCTGGCTTTTCCCTCCCTCATTTCCCCTCTGAATTTGCTACCTCCCCATCCCTCTAGCAATCATCCCCTCCACACATGCATTCCATCTGGCTTCCGTAACCTTCAGACCTTCCTTATTGTCAAAATCTCTTACACCTGGAAGCAAAATACTCAAACTCAGGATCCTAATGATGTTTCAACCCAGGGGAACAAAGTCCTCTCCTTTGTCATAATTTGGATTCAGAACAATGGGGATCATGGACTGCAGCTGGCTTCCTAGAACTCTACAGGTTTCAGACAAACAACTGAAATAATCTACTTATGGACGGTACAACTTCAGAAAGCCAATAACAATAGGTCTAGAAAGCTCCTAACACCCGCTTCATCAGGCTCATCCAGGGATGCCGTATCTCTTTTTGGTGATATCCTTTTGGAACCTTCAAGGGTTGCTCCAGTGGCACCATTACAGCTTCCTGTGTTCATCCCGTAGATTAAGATTCACACTTTAGATGTTCCTCTTGCCTCTACTTTAATTTGGTTTATAATAATTCTCAATTTGCTTTAATTTGGAATTGTAATAGTTTTAATATAGATTTAGTTGATGTTATATATAACTGAAGATACTTTGCTTCCTTACATTTATTTATTTTAGAAAAATATGATGTAAGCCCAATATAGACCTAGAGAATAGTGTCACTTATGACCTATTTAGGTTTATATATAGTTTTCCTACCAATAGGCATTTGTAACCTCATTGAGACAAGTTTGAAATAAATTAGTATTTCTCTCATGAGAATGGTGAGTGAGATGTGTCTCCTCTTTGAGTTCTTGGATAAGAGATTGCTTGAATCTTATCAATGGCTTCCTTACCATTGTGGCGATTCTAATTGGCTTATCAATCTTCTAGGTTGTGGCGCCTTCTTCTTCTTCATCTTTTCAACCTAATTAATCTTAGGTTATTTCTTTTATTTTTTATTTTTATTTTAACACTTGGTAGATCCTTCATCTCTTGTGGAATCAACTTAAATCCACATCAATTTCTTTTTCTAATTTTTTTGTTTCTCTGTATCTTTTCTTTCCTCCCTTTTTGTTTGATGACAAAAGGGAATATGTAATTTTTGAAAAATCGTAAAGATGGGTTTGAAATCATGATGGAAGATCTTGTGAATCAACGAGATAAGAGATCTCATCATGGAATATCTTCTCAAAATAAAGATACGTTTGAAATCGAGGGCAAAAGTAGACAAAGATTTCATGAGGAGAGAAGAAGATAGAATGGTTATGATGAGAAGGAAATGAGGTATGAGAGTAGGTTTAGAGAAAAAGAAAGACGATGTGAAGATTATGATGAAGATGAAATGAGGTATGAAAGGAGAAGTAGAGAAAAAGAAAAAAGATATAAAGATTATGATGAGGAGGAAAGGATGTATGAAATGAAAAATAGAGAAAAAGTAAGGAGGCTTAAAGATTTAGAGAGAGATGATATGAGGTGTGCAAAAGAGAAAAGACATGTAGAATATAAAAGGAGGATAAAAAAAAGGGGAAGTATATCATATCATGAATATATTAGAGATTTTGTATTAGATTTGGATTATGTGGAATAACTCCAACTATTTGTCTAACTCCAACTATTTTTCTAACTTTGATAATTCTCTTGCTCAAGTGCTTGAAGAAGCGTCTCTAAAGGAGGAATGTCATTAATACATTGACTTTGAAAGCAACGAGAAAGATGATGGTAAAATTGAAAGTCTCTTTAAACAAGAAAGTGAGGTGAATGAAATAACGTTAGTGCTTGAAGGTGATTGGTCAAAGGTTCCTCAAAAGAATGCTTGCAAGCAAAATATTGAGTCACCATTTGTTTGTGATGAAGAAAATGTCCATGAAACTCAACTTGCTTTGAAGCCTTTGCAAATATAAAGTAAGTTATTGTTTGCCACAAATTTCAATCCAATGAAGGTAAATTTGGTCATGAATATCAACTTCATAAGGTATAACTTTATTCCCATCTTTAGAATTTCTTACCTTGAAAAAAAATGTGATAAGATGTTAATTGTTCAAGATGGAAATGTGTTTCACCGACTTAATACATTTGATGACTTTTCCAAATTTCCATTTTACTCCAGTGGATATGAACTTGTGGTTTATTTGGATTCTTTCTTCAGGTACGGTAAAATGGAGCTTAAATTCGTGGTCGAATTTCTTCAAGAAGGAGGAAATGGTGATCCATATTTTAATAAATTAGGATGAATTTTATTTATTTAAATTTGGAATTGTAATAGTTTTAATATAGATTTAGTTGATGTTATATGTAAGTGAAGATATTTTGCTTCCTTACATTTAGTTTATTTTAGAGAAATATGAGTTAAGCCCAATATGGACCTAGAGAATGGTGTCACTTATGACCCATTTAGGTTTAGAGATAGTTTTACTATAAATATGCATTTGTAACCTCATTGAGACAAGTTTGAAATGAATTAGAATTTCTCTCATGAGAATGGTGAGCGAGATGTGTCTCCTCTTTAACTTCTTGGATTAGAATTTGCTTGAATCTTATCAATGGCTTCCTTACCATTGTGGCGATTGCTCATTGGCTTATCAATCTTCTAGATTGTGGCGCCTTCTTCTTCATTTTTCAACCTAATCCATATTTGTTTCTTTCTTTTTATTTTTTTTATTTTTTTTTATTTTAACACTTGTTTCTAGAAATCACTTGGTATATCCTTCATCTCTTGTGGAATCAACTCAAATCCACATCAATTTCTTTTTCTACTTTTTTTATATCTCTGTATCTTTTCTTTGCTCTCTTTTTGTCTGATGACAAAAGGGGAAGAATATGCAATTTTTGAAAAATCGTAAGCAATGAATTTTTGTGTGACCTGCAGTTATTAATGCACATTGATACTCTGTTAGAATATATTTCACCTTATGAGTTGAACATGCATATTCTAAGGGGGAGTCTAACTGTAACGTGATATTACTATATTATCTCTTTGTTTATTTTATCCCAAATATTTTTTCTTCACAAAAATAGATGTTTGTCATCATCAAAGAGGAGGAGATTGTTTGAACCAAGTTGGCTTGAAGAAATATGTCACTCAAGTGTTTTGATGATAACAAAATATTTTTTGGGAAAAATTGAATGCACTAACATTTTGATTAAGTGTGTAGGTCAGGAATCATGTGCTTTCTTAATAGGTTTTTATTGTATCCTCTGATGAGTGGACAAAGACAAAAGAAACCAAGACCTCACTTATGCTCTACAGTCCAAAACCGGTGACACGCGCCTTTGTTATTACAAACGTCGTTTGACTTTGGAAAAGCAAGCAAGCTTTGGTTGACTCTGGAATGCGAGCTACGTCGCGTCACGGTTGCCTCCGAAAATGCAAGTAATACTGTAGTTAAATTACCTCTGAAAAAATCAACATGTGTTCCTTATCGTCTACCTCTGATGAATTCAACAAGTGTTTGTTCGTCTGTCTCTAATAAGCTTGACAAGCAAGTAACTATCTCTGCCTCTGATAATTATATCAAGCGTTTGATCGTTTGACTATGAGTTATTGTGTATTCTCTAAAAACGTTAATGCTCTGAAAAAGTTAACGCTCTAAAAAAGTCAACATTCCAAAGAAAACAAAGCAATTGCACATCCTCTGATGAACATCCTGAATTTGCTACTTGTTTTAAGATCTTAAAACATGATATGACCATCGTATCCTTTATTTCCCAACTATTTTAAACAAGTTACGTTGAATCATTACAAGATTAGTTTTTGGAAAGTTTCTATGGAAAATCAATTCCACTAAGATACGATAGGAAAGTTCATGAATTATGTTGATTTCTTGCAATCAGGACAACAACCAAAAACCTTAATCATTCTCTATAAAAGACGTGGTTCCATTAATCAAGAAACACAAGCAATAAGCACATTTGTACTCTTGTTCAATATCATTATGTTTCACGTTAATGCCAAGAGAAGTTCTAAAGTAACAAATTTGTAAACAATCTCTACAAGAGCTAATTCTAAAAAACCCAAAACCCTTTTGTTTGTAACCTATCCCAATAGTGGTTTCCTTCTTCAACAACTTGATTGTACTAAGCTAGAAGGTTGAGAAGATTGAACATAATCATTGTGACTAGTAGGTGTTCAAGTGTAAGTTTGATTATGTGATGAACTAGTGGATTAAATCTTTCATAATGAAGGACTAGACATAGCTACCGTGGTAGTGGTGAACTAGGATTAATCATGGTGTCTCTCTGCTCTGATTTCTTTCACCTGCACTACTTTCTTTACTTTAGTATAACCACGCGAAAAAGTTTTTTAATAAGAAAACACAATTCAAACCCCCCCATTTCTTGTGTTTTTCGTTCTACAAAAGACATATACGAGAAGCCTACTGCTGCCATATACAACAACCCGTGAATAACTTTGTATTAATTTTGAATGTTGAAAACATCACATACATTATGAGAGCATACCTTGTAAACATTCTTTTGTGAGAGTTATTCAGAAAACAATCTTAAACACTATTTATAACTTAGCCCAGTAATGGTTTTTATCCTCAATAGCATGACTGTATAAGCTATAAGGTTGAGAAGACTTGAACACAATCACTTTGACTAGTAGGTATTCAATGGACGTGTGATATTGTTGGTGATTAGTGGATTAAATCCTTCAATGTGAATGGATTGAACATAGGTACCATGTTGGTGGTGAACCAGAATAAATTGTCTTGTGTTCCTCTCCTTATCTCTTTATCTATTCTTGCTTTTAACATCACCAATTTATAATTTTTCTTAATTAAGGTTTTTGAAATTAAAACACAATCCAACCCCCCTTTTCTTGTGTTTTTCTCTCTACATTGTGAAGATATCCAACTACTTTGGAATAACTTATTAAGCCAAAATTTTTGAGTAAATTATTTAGCCATGGTACTTATGTTTGGCTTGAAAGGAATCTTAATCACAACTACATTGGAAACATCGCTTGAACATGGAAAATGTTCTTTGGTTTTCTCCCAAAGTAAAAAGATGGGGAATATTTTTGACATTACATTTCTAACCAAGTTGACTTTATTCATAACTCTTTGATCATGAGTAATGTTCTAAAGCAGAATTTTATCAACCCTAATAAAAAAGCATGGATTAAGCTCCCCGTGGGGGTTATATAGATGAACATTGATGGTGCTTACACCCATATTGATGGCTCCTCGTTTTGTGGGGAATCCTTCGCGACCATAATGGCAAGTTTATATGTGGTTTCTACTGCAAAGTGGCATCCGATAACCTCTTATTTTTTGAAATGTGGGTTTTTGGTAGTGGTGTTTTATTGAATTAAAATAAAGGTATTCATAATGTATTTTTGAAACCGACTTCCCAGTCCTCCTCTCCATGATCAAGAAAGTTTATACCCAGTTTACTCGCTTGCTTATCTTCCTCAAATAGATTATCTCTATATTGAATCAGATAGACTAAACTTACTCCCTTAGTTATTCTCCATGAGAAGCAAATAGATGTGCTCATTTCTTAGCTCAACTTGGTCACAATGCTTCTTTTTTTGTCCAAACTTTACCCACATTTTTCTTTATTAGATTCATTTTTTATGTATGATGCTAGAAGTTATCATTCTCAGCTTTTGTTTTAGAATAATTCCTTTTTAATCAAAAAAATAAAATAAAATTAATAATTAGTAAAAAAAATTAAATAGAGATAGTGTAAGACCGGTAGAAAAAGTAATCCTTATTTAAGTATTTTTAGCTATGTTTTGTATTAAAAGTATGTTACTCAGTCTATCAGTTTTCTTTTATTGATGAATAAAAATTACCAAAATAATATTTTCATGAGTGAATTATTTTTATTTAGTCTATATGTAAAAATAGTCGAAATCTGATATTGAAATTTTTTTCGCTTTTGAATTCAACAGACAATTTTATCGTTTTCAAATTTTAAAACATTTACGTTTTAACAAAACCTTTTATTTTAGTTCTTAGGTAGTTTGAGACTTATTTTATGTCTGAGTAATATGTCTCTAAGCGAATAATATTAAATTTGATTATTTTACGAGTCGTAACTTACGATGAAATATATCTGCGATCTGAGTTGCGATGAGAGTAGATATTTATATTAAAATAGATTTGAAAGTGAGTGATGTAATGTGATTATAAGTGTGATAAAGAATAATTGTGAGATTTTAGAATTAAATTTATGTGATTAATTTTTGTGGTTAAAATTTTTTGGAGATTAATTTGAAATTGAGACAGTAGATTAATTAAGTGAACTAGAAAAATATTTCTCCCTCCCTATAAAAGCAATTCCTGACTACCATCATCATCATCATCATCTAACTATCACTTTCTTTTATTCAAACAAATCTTATTCTCTCATTTCTCTCCAAACTGAAATCTTCTTCATTTTTGAGTAACTTAGAAACCTACAAAGATAAGAAGGAAATTTTTTTAACGTGAAGATAGCCTTGAGGGTAAGTTGTGGGATGAGATGGAATATTCCATCCTATTTTACATAATACAAACAATGAAAAATTAATACCATTTCATCCTATACTACTTCATTCCATTCCATACCAACAATCCAAATAAAGCCTAAGTGTTAAGTCTGTACTAGCTCTATATATAAAATGTTTTATGTATTCTTTTGGTACCTTTTACAATCATTTAATATAAAGTATTCTAACAAATTAGGTGTTACCTTCTCTTGTCTTAAATATAAGTAAAAGTCGGTCAAAAGTTAGGGTTAAGTTTATACTAACTCTATATATATATATATATCGTTTTATCTATTTTTTTAATACCTTTTATAATTATCTAATAGGAACTATTCTATCGAATTTTTCTTTGTATCTAGCTATCAAAGGTTATATTGACAACCGATTTAAGACAAATTAAAAAAATATAAAACAATCTCGTGCACTTAGCGTTTTATCTTCCACTACACTAACCACGTGCACTCAGCGTTTTATCTTCCACACTGTACTAACCACGTGCAGTTAGTGTTTTATGTTTCCACTGTACTAACCACTGCACTCTAAACCTTCCTTATTTTCTAACTTTGTGAACACTTGCAATGCACTTCCTGTTTTACTCTAACCTCCACTTCACAACTACTTCACAGCCATCACCTTCGTTTTATTGCCAGGTGTTTATTGAATAATAAACCTTCCTTATTCTCTAATTTCGTGAACACTTGCAACTGCACTTCCTGGTTTACTCTAACGTCCACTTCACAACTACTTCACAGCCATTACCGCCGTTTTATTGCCACCATTTCATGTTTGGTTCTCAAGTTCTTGTTTGTTGAATAATAAACTTTATTTACGTAGAGATATTATTGTGAGTAATTTTTTTAATAATTTTCTACTATTATAAATAATTGTTGATATATAATAATAATTTTTACATCTTACGTTACTAGAATGATTAGTATACGCAGTCATAAGTTATAATAACATCTTATTTGAGAGAGATATGGTAAAAAGAAAAACATGCCAAACTCAATTTTTTTTTAATAACATGTTATTGATTGTGTTGTTTTATATTCGTATGATAAAAAATTATATGTTGTTACTGATTGTATTTTTTAACGTTCGTATGATAAAAAATCAGGATTCAGCCGATATTTATTGTGTTTTTTTTTTCATCTGGATCAAACTAAAGAAGTTCGAAAACATTGTGTGAATTTTATTTTGGAATTAATTGAAGGAAATGACAATGCTAATATACGTCTATTGAATATTGCTATATTGCTACAATGTGATTTTGTAATTTTGTTAATGGACATCTAAATTTTTTTCCATCTTGTCAAGATTAGTCAAAAATGAGATACATCTTTTTTGTACTCTATATCTTTTGTACGAACATCTGATATTGTATATTTTAGTTATTAGATGGTTATATAAAATTGTGGTTGCATGTACAAAACTCTGATTTAAAATTTAATATAAAATATTGTATATGTATGTTTCAGGAGCATAAAAACAAAATGAGAAATTTATTAAAAAAATAATAATAATTTTATTAAATTAGATGATCAAAAGATCCAACTTAAAAAGATGATTTGTTGAACTGAATTTATGATGTTTAAATCAGTTAAGCTGAATTAACTTAACAAGACGAATCTCTGTTAAGTCGGTTCATGAAACGAGTTAAAAAACATGTTTTTTGTTAAATCAGACACGGAACCAATTTAAAATATATATTTTAAGTGATTTAAAAAGGTAAAATTCTACTTGTGTTCTAACAAGTACTACTATTACCATTTCAATAACGAAATATGAAATGATCGGCTTGGTGGTTGATATATGAACACAACTTTTAAATAAGAGTGATGGTAAATTATAGGAGGTACCATTTAACAAAAAGAAAAGGTGCATTTGTCTTTTTATTATTTGTTACAAAATGTCAATTCCACTTTTGACGGAAATCATAGGAGGTAGAAGGTGTAGTTTGTGTTTTAAAACACTATATCTTTAATTTTCGTTAAATTAGTGCTCATACTATTTATCAGTAACCTTTAAATAAACATGAATAATGTGATTAGATTAGATTTTGAATAGACAGACTTTTTTATTTTTCTTATTTTTTAGATGTTGAAAATTCACAACAAATAAAAAAAAAAATAAAAAACTATCTATCATAAGATTCAAATACGAAATCGTGACGTTGTCTATCCAACAAACACAATCACTACACCATTTGAACAAAATTAGAAAGATACACTCCTATAATAAAATATGAATAAGAACGATAATTAAAAAGTTGATATATTAACATTTAAATAAAACTCCTTCAATTATTTTTGTTTATATTTTATTTTTGATTGAAACATGTACGTAACCATTATTGCAAAGCAACTCAAGTCTCATTCGCATGTTTTGGTAGTTCTCTCAAAATTTTGTTATTTCTTTCTTAAGAAAGAATTATCCAAGCGTACCGGTTTTTATAATATATTAGAAAATGCAATATATATTTTCAATTAAAAATAAAAGAATGATAAAAAAAACATAAAATACTATAAAAAAAAAAAAAAAATCAAGCTACGTTATCTAGGATGAATTATGTGATTTCTTTTAAAATATCCCCCCTAAGCAATAAAATTAATGACACAAGCTTGTGATATCGATTATATCTATGAAAAGTCATAATTGTGATCATCGGGGCTTCCAATTGCCTTATATGTTTGATTTACATAACCATTTCTAGAAGATATGCGCAAAGCATAATGTGGGTAAAGTTCCCATATACAACCTTTATCACAATAAGAACCACTTCGAAATCCCAAAAATTGACCAATTTCTTTACCATGTTGTGTCAATAAACAATTGTACCTTATTGTTGTGAGAAACTTGAGTTCAACATCGAATGTGAATGGCTTTGTGCTAGAAGCATTTAAATATCCACCTTTGATATCGTTTTCACTTGATATGCATTTAACACGTACATTTCCACCTGGTATTTTCGACGTTATTTTCACCGTTAATTTTGGATGAAGTAATTCGCTCCATATGGAATTTGAAGCTTGGGAAAAAGGAACAAACATCAATACAAAAACTACACAGGTGAGAATGAAGAACATTTTTACACCTCCATTGGTAACATCCATTTTCGATGTTAGCATTGGAGGTTGTTTGCTAATTGCTATTTTTCACCCGTATTTAATTTTGTGTAACATTAGACACCATCTTTGTGGTGTAAAAATGATGTGCAACTAAGATTAGAGTTGTAACTTGTTATTTAATTTGTGGTTTTGTTTTGTATGGCCCCTGTTCTCTAATCCCATTCTACAACATCATGTTAATTAGAGCCATAACAGATATTTATTTATTTTTCAACAATACATTAGCGATATTAATAGTTTACTATATATGTAGCATGTTGTGTGGAGAAAAATATTTTTTAGGAGAGCCGAGGCAAAATAATTAGCCATTATTCTATATAATTTGGCAATAACCTATTTTTGAAGCGAATAAACTCATTGAATATAATGAATGAGCCTTATAAGAAATACAAACATGTATTGATACTTTTTATCAGTATTATTTCATAAATAGCATAGCTGACCGTTCGGATCACTCTCCATTCAAGAAATAAGGAAGAAATTAAGTAAAGCACTCAAACAAGAGGATGACTATTGGAGGCAAAGAGCAAAAATCCAATGGTTACAGGATGGAGATTCTAATACAAAGTTCTTTCATGTTGTGGCTTCAGCAAGAAAGAAAACAAATCAATCACAAAATTAGAGTAGGGAGATTGTTCCAACCAAGTTGGTTTTCCATTTATAGTTTTGATATTAACAAAAGTATTTTATGAAAAAAATAAATTTGAATTAATGGCTTCATTAAGTATACAAACTCTGAAAGAAGAAAATCAGAGGAAGGTACCAGAGGAAATGACCAGAGGAAAGTCATCAAAGGAAGTGACTAGAGGATGAGATCAGAGGAACACAAAGTATACATGTCTGCCTCTAAACATATGCCTCTGAAAGTAATGTGCCTCTGAAGGAAGATTGCCTTTGATGTCTGGGTATGAAGACTGGATTTGATAATTGGGTCTAAAGACTGCCTCTAAAGACTGAATTTGAAGCCTGCCTATGAAGCCCTTGCATGTCTCTGATGTGCGCAAACTCAGCATGCATCTGAAGAGTTCATATCAAGGTATAATTAACTCTGAAGAGATTGTGCAAATCATAAATTCAAAACTCACAATCCGCTGATCAAAATGGTGCCACACACTCCAAATGCTACCTCTAGTATGCAGCCTCTAATGTTGCACTGACTCTAAAGTTTCATCAAGGTGATTTTCCCAATGCCACTAATTCTAAGTCATGTAATTCTGCCTCTAACTATCATTATTCAAGAAATACATCATTTCACTCCAACAAGAAAGTCAATGCCTCAGATGGAAAGTCAACGACTGAAAGTGAAAGAATTAAGTATGAAAAGAAGACATAGTAGAATCAAAAACTAGTGTAGATCCCATAACAACTCGAATCCATTCCAACTCAAATCAAGCAAGAGTATGAAAGCAGGTTCGTGTTTTTGAAGACAATTTAAAATAAGATTTGATTCAGATTTATAATTGAAGAAAATCTTTGACCAAGTTGATAAGAAGATATATGGTAAAGATTTGATCAAAATTTATCACAATATATGAATTATTTACAAGAAGATTTGATCAAGATTTATCTACAAGAAAATATGAACTATTTACAAGAAGAGTTGATCAGAATCTACAAGAAGATATGAATTGTTTACAAGAAGATTGCATCAAGATTTATCTACAAGAAAATATGAACTATTTACAAGAAGATTTCATCAAGATTTATCACAAGAAGATATGAATTATTTACAAGATTGCATCAAGATTTATCTTCAAGAAGATATGAATTATTTATAAGAAGATTTGATAAAGATTTATCACAAGGAGATATGAATTATTTAGAAGAAGATTTGATCAAGATTAATCACAAGAAGATATGAATTATTTACAAGAAGATTGCATCAAGATTTATCTGTTGGAACCAAGTTGATTTTATACTTAGAGTTTTTATGATAACAAAAGTATTTTATGAAAACAATATATTTGACTTCAAAGAGTATGAAAGAAGATATGATCAAGATTTGTAGAAGATTTGATCGAGATTTGTCTACACCAAAATATGAACAGAATCAATCTGAAGAATTTACAAACGCAATTTGAACAAAATACAAATAGAATCAATATGAAGAATTTACAATCTCAATCTAAACAAAATAGGAACAGAATCAATCTGAAGAATTTACAAACGCAATCCGAAGAAAATACAATTCAGAATTAAACAAGGACCAAATGGAATCCCTAAATTTAACTATAAATAGATACTAAGGGCTGAAGAAGAAAATCATCGAAAAGCAGAAAAGAGTAGTCTTAGAGTTCAAAGAGAGAAACAAATGAGAAATATTCTCGAAGTGTTTTTTTTCTTAGAGTGTGAAAGTTATTATTATTATCAACTTTGTTAGAAGCAAACACTTAAAGTTCCAATCTTTTGTATCCAACCCGATAGTGGTTTAGTTCCTTCTATAATCTGGGGTTGTTAGGTTGTTAGGAGAAGACTATTCTGGTAGTGTCAAGGTGGTTAGTTCCTCAAAAGTCTGGGGTTGTCAAGCTGTTTGAGAAGACTAGCTTGGAGAGTCATCTGCTTTGTAATTCAAGGTATTTGAATTAGTGGATTAAAAACTTCTGAATTAAGGGATTGGATGTAGCCAAGTTAGTGGTGAACTAGGAAAAATCTATGCGTCAAATTATTTATGCTTTCATTGCTTGCTGCTTCTGAATCTGATTGCTTTTACTCCAAGTAATTCACCAAAATAGAACTAGTTTTTTTATTTATTTATAAATTATCAAAAAGTTATGAACTTTGGCAAACACAATTCAACCCTCCCTTCTCGTGTTTGCACCTTCATTATCTACAAGAAGGTATGAATTATTTACAAGAAGATTTGATCAAGATTTATCTACAAGAAGATTTGAATTATTTACAATAAGAGTTAATCAGAATCAACAAGAAGATATGAATTATTTACAAGAAGATTGCATCAAGATTTATCTACAAGAAGATATGAATTATTTGCAAGAAAATATGAATTATTTACAAGAAGATTGCATCAAGATTTATCTACAAGAAGATATGAATTATTTGCAAGAAGATTTGATCAAGATTTATCTACAAGAAAATATGAATTATTTACAAGAAGAGTTGATCAAAATTTATAAGAAGATATAAATTATTTACAAGAAGATCGCATCAAGATTTATCTACAAGAATATATGAATTATTAACAAGAAGATATGATCAATAATTTTTTACAAGAAGAAACACTAAAAATAAGATACATTTATTATTTGCAAAGACATGATTCAAATTTTGTAAGGTCAAAAGAGAAACCCTAACCTATTCTATATATAGATGCTCAAAGTTGAAGAAGAAAATAACAGAACTGACAAGCACAAAGTGTTTTCTAGTGTTACGGTCATTGTTACAATAAACTTGTTAGAAGCAAAATGCTCTTTTGATCCTAGATTAGATTTTTAGTATGTTTCTAAACTTCGAGTCGAAATTGAGTTTTAAATTTATTATTTGCATATTGACCTCTACTCACTTTGTAGGCCACAACTTGAGCTCTGGATATCGAATTGACACATGTGAGCAGGTGTTGGAAAGCTAAAAATCAGAGTTACAAATTTTATGTTCGAGAAAAAGCCCAATTACAAACTATAGTGGGACTAAACTACAGATTATGTGATCTGAGATTTTTTGTAATAATTTTTAGTAGCGGGACACTTGTTTCAAACTCAAAAAGAGTACCATATATTTTTTAGTTTCTTTTTTTTTAGTAAGGGCATGTTGTTTTTTAGACTCAGATAGACAATAGAGAGTTTTTCCTATTTTCATGAAAGGCTAAATTTCTCATATTAATCCACTATTCGAGAATTCCATCAAGACCTTTAGGTTTATTTTATAATGTTAATTTTGCGTTGACGATTGTATTTCTTTTTATTTGATTATATTGTTATTTGGATTGCTTAATTCGAATCTCAATAGGATTGATAAAATTAGTATGACATAACTCGGTTTCTAAATTAAACAAATTGTAGTTTTCGACGCTTGTTCGTTAACTAGAATACATCGATTACTGTGATGTTTAATCAAGTCAAAGAAACATAATTCATATAAGGTTGATTATGCTTGTTTGATCAATTCTATAGTCAAATAGGAATAGAGTCACAATTTAGAAATCGAATATGTTGATAGAATTTGTGATACATCTGAAACTCTCGAATAAGTGCATTCATCGTTTCAACGTAATAAATAACCCATTTTCTTAATATGTTTGAACCTAAATTCGAAACCCCCCTTTTTAATTTCATTGATTTTAAATATGGTTAATATAATCAGAGTTCCTTGCGAAACGAGTCAAGTTATTTCCCCTATGCTACGTTTTATTACTTGTATTTGACTCGTGCGCGACAGCCAATATTAGCCAATTTTAGAGTACTACAAACCATCATAACAATTTGTTTTTGTGTTTTCTTGTTCTAAAAGTTGTGTAGGCTCGTGTAGGCACTTTGTTAGTAAAAAAAACCAGTTTTCAAGCAGCTCTCTCAGATTACCCCGAATTTTTGCTTGAAAATCACAAAAAAATCAAGGAACAAGACTACCATAGAAGGGACTTCCTACAGGATTCGACCCTCAAATCAAGGAACAAGACTCCCATAGAGCTTAAACCACTTCCTAAAAATTTGAAATATGCATATTTAGAGGAGAGTGGAAAGCTACATGTGATTATTTCAGCCAAACATGAAGATGAACGGGAAGAAAAGTTGCTGCAAATTTTGAGAAAACATAGGAAGGCAATCGGGTGGACCTTGGATGATATTCCTGGTATTAGCCCGTCCATTTGTATGCAAAGGATACTACTAGAGGATGGGGTAAAATCAGTTAGGCAGCCCCAAAGGTGACTTAACCCCTGAATTATGGATGTTGTTAAAAAGGAAGTGACCAAGCTCTTACAAGCAAGCATCATATACCCCATCTCTGATATTCAGTGGGTGAGTCTGGTGCAGGCAGTCCTTAAAAAAACTGGACTTGCAATGGTTAAAAATGGCAATAATAAACTTATCCCCACACGAGTGCAGAAAAACTTGAGGGTATGCATCGATTATAGGAGACAAAACCAGGCAACCAGAAAATATCATTTTCCTTTACCATTCATTGATCAAATGCCTAACGGTTGGCTAGTAAGTCATATTATTATTTTTTTTAATGGTTTTTCCGGTTATTTTCATATCCATATTGCACTAGAGGAACAAGAAAAGACCAAGTTCACTTGCCCCTTCAGCACGTTTGCCAATAGGAGGATGTCTTTCGGCCTATGCAATGCTCCTAGCACTTTCCAACTGTGCATGATTAGTATTTTCGCTAATTTCATAGAAAATTGTATAGAAGTTTTCATAGATGATTTTACTGTGTATGATTCCTCATTTGGTGCATGCTTGAATAGTTTAGATAGAGTTTTGCATAGATGCATTGAAACTAACCTTGTGCTGAATTATGAAAAATGTCATTTTATGGTTGAACATGGCATAGTTTTGGGACACGTGATCTCTAAGAAGGGGATAGAAATGGATCCTGCCAAGATTGATGTGATTTCTAATTTACCTTAACCATCTTTTACAGGCGTCCGTGAGATTCATTCTTTTCTTGGCCATGCAAGTTTTTGCAGGCGCTTTATCAAGGACTTCAGCAAGATAGCTCTTCCGCTGTCAAATTTGTTGCAAAAAGATGTCACTTTCACCTTTGAGGACAAATGCAAGAAGGCGTTCCTTTTCTTAAAGACAACGTTGACCGCTACTCCCATCATTCAGCCACCCAAATGGACCCGCCCCTTTGAAATTATGTGTGATGCCTCTAATTATGTAGTGGGACCAGTCCTTGCACAAAGGGTTGCAGGGCTGCCCATGTTATTTATTATGCTTCTAGGACTTTAGATTCTGCACATTCTAATTATACTACCACTGAAAAGGAACTTTTAGCTATTGTTTTTGCATTTGATAAGTTTAGATCATATTTTCTAAGTTCCAAGGTAGTTGTTTTTATTGACCATACAACTTTGAAGTTCCTTCTGAAGAAACCAGAAGCAAAACCGAGATTCATCTGGTGGATGTTGTTGATCTAAGAATTTGATTTGAAGATTAAAGATAAAAGTAGAGCTCATAATATGGTGGCAGATCACTTGAGCATAATAGAAATGGATGAAGACCCCACCCCCATTAAGGATGACTTCCCTGATGAGCAACTGTTACAGTTGCGTGAGGTAACTCCTTGGTTTGCTGATTTAGTTAATTATCTAGTTGTAGGAGTCCTTCCTGCAGATGCATCTAGAGCACAAATACACATTCTTAAAAGTGATGCCAAACACTATGCATGGGATGATCCACATCTGTGGAAATTCTGTAATGACCAAGTGATTAGGCGATGTGTCCCCCACCATGAGGCTCAATCCATTCTTCATTTTTTTTCATGCCTCTTAGGTAGGGGAAATTTTGGTCCTCAACAAACAGCAAGAAAAGTCCTAGACTTAGGTTTGTTTTGGCCCACTTTGTTTTAGGATACTTTTGAGACTTACCGAACTTGTGAACAGTGCAAAATAGCAAGAACAACAATCACTCGTAGGATTGAGATGCCTTAACAACCTATGCTTTTCTGTGAGATATTTGATGTGTGGGGCACTAACTTTATGGGCCATTTTCCTGTATATTTTGGTTTTGTCTACATTTTACTTGTTGTTGATTATGTTTCGAAGTGGGTGGAGGCAATACCCACTAGAACTAATGATTTTAAAGTTGTTGCAGGTTTTCTTAGGTCAAATATTTTCAACCGCACCATGGAAGCTTTGCTTCGGAAGTATGGGGTTGTGCATAGTGTTTCTACACCTTACCATCCCCAGACTAATGGGCAAGCTGAAATCTTAAACAGGGAAATTAAACAAAGTTTAGAAAAGATGGTGTAGCCAAACAGAAAGAATTGGAGTCGTCGATTAGAAGAAGCTCTTTGGGCTCATAGAACAGCCAACAAAACACCAATAGGGATGTCCGCTTATCGACTTGTGTTTGGTAAGGCATGCCACCTTCTAGTGGAAATAGAGCATCGTGCTTATTGGGCGATCAAGAGCTGTAACCTTGAGATGGAGAAAGTAGGTTTGGAAAGAAAGCTTCAATAACAGCAACTTGAAGAGCTTAGGCTAGAAGCTTATGAGAACTTCCGAATCTATAAGGAGAAAACTAAGCACTTTCATGATAAGATGATTTCTAGGAAGGAATTTTCCATTGGCCAAAAAGTTTTACTATTCAACTCCCGTCTGAAAATTATGGCTGGGAAACTTCGATCCAAATTAATTGGCCCTTTTTTTGTTACTAACACTTTTCCTCATGGTGCAGTGGAAATAAAAAGTGAAAACACCGACAAAGTGTTCAAAGTGAATGGACAACGCCTCAAGCTATTCCATAAGAGCTCTGTGCTAGAAGATGCTACCATAAAAGAACTCTCCTTGGAAAAGCCCACTTATACTGCAATTTGAACAGGGAGTTCACTTTCCTTACTTTTATTTTATACTTGTTACTTTCATTGAGGACAACGTGTAAGTTAAGTGTGGGGGATATCATTTAGGTTTTCATTTGTTGTAGGATTTTATTTTATTAAAAAAAAATTAAAAAAACACAAAGAGTAAAAAAAAAATTGTGCGTTGCATTGCATGCTTTTTCATCAGACATTGGGGTGCAAATGTTGTGAATTATTGTGGGTTTGTGGCATGATTGTATAGTATCTCTACATTCTTGGTACAATAAGTTGGATTGGAACGCTAAATTGTGTATCATTTGTGATAGGTCATTAACCTTTGTGAGATCTTGAGCCTTATTATGGATGGAATACATTTTTCCATTTTCTTTCTCTTGTGTGTGATGTCACTCATGATTGCTAGTTACGCTAGAACTTGGCTTGACTCTTGTCTACATGCATATAGTGAAATGATCTAGGCATTTGTTTCTTGTTAAGCTACTGGACAAATAAGCTTACCTTGCAATTATCCCTTTGCTTAATCCCTTTTGAGCCTATTTATCCCATTCTTTGTTATATAGCTCATTATAAGCCTAAAAGTGAAAAACAACGAATTGAACCAATCTTGGGGATAAAAGAGTCCTTCTTTAAGTAAGTGTGGGGGTGCTCAACTTGTTTTTTTGGTTTGAGGTTTATTAAAAAGAAGAAAAAAAAATCAAAAAAAAAAAAGAAAAGAAAAAAATTGATGAATAAATGAGGAAAATGGTTGTGTTGTGAACAAAGAGAGTGTGAGAATAAAAGTCAATGATATTTTGTTGAGTTACCTTTCAATGTTACTTTTTTCTCTTGATCATTACACTGTTATCCTCGTTGATTTTTAGCCGTAGTCTCATGAGGATTATCTCACCCTTACCTGGGCCTCGTTAAAACCTTAATAAAGACATTTTGATCATTATGTGCATGTGTTTCAAGTATAGACATTAAAAGCTTGTCAATCCTATGGTAGTGCTAGCTTCATGATGTGCTTTGAGTGTAAACCGTAGCCCAAACACTTCAGTGGTTGAAAAAATTCTATATCTTGTGACGAATCTATCACTTATGATGCATTCTTTGTTAATTTGTCCTCTTGTTTTCTTTGGTTGTGATGAAAAACTATTCATGATTGTCATATTCTTTGAACATGGGATTTAAATTTTGTGCAACACTTTGCATTCCTTAGAATCTTTGAAATCAGATGCATTGTTTTGCTCATAGTGCAAAAGCTTAAGTGTAACGGAATTTGATCAATGCAATATTGGTAAATGTTTCTAGCTTTGTACTGTTACATTTAAAAAGATCTTTTTATCCTAAATTAGCTTTTTAGCATGTTTCTAAACTTTGGGTCGAAATTGAGTCTTAAATTTATTATTTGCATATTGACCCATGCTCGCTCTGTAGACCATAACTTGAGCTCTGGATATTGGAAGGACTCATGCAAGTAAATGTCAAGTTTCTGAGGAGTACTTTAAATAGCTTTTCACAGGTGGAGGGGGATCAAATAAAATAGGGTTGCGTTATAGGACCGATGGAGTGAAAAATGATGATAACAAGAATCTTACATACCTTATCACACTATGCAAATTTAAGGAGGCTGGGTTTAGTATGCAATTTGATAAAGCTCCAGGACCTGATGATCTAAACCCAGTTTTTTTCAAACACTTTTGGGAGCTTTGTGGGAAAGATATGTTTAAACAAGGTTCATAGTGGCTTCGACAAGGGTAGTTCCAAGTCTATATGAATGACACAAATATTGTTTTTATTCCAAACGTGGAAAATTCCTCATCTATGAAAGGCTTGAGACCTATTTCGCTATGTAATGTGATTTACAAGATAGTTTTCAAAGTTCTTGCAAATTGGTTATAACCTTTACTTACTAGGTACATTTCTCACGAGCAATAAACTTTTGTAGAGAATAGATCTATAATTGATAATGTTATATGGAAACTATTATATGAAATGTAAAACCAAGGGTAAAACAGGAGATGTTGCCCTTAAAATAGATATCACTAAAGCTTATGATAGAGTGGAGTGGAGATAACTTTTTGGAGTCATGGAAAAATAGGGTTTTGATAAAAATGGAGGGATTGGATGGCTATGTGTTTGGAGTATGTGCAATACTCCATCCTTGTGAATGGTGACAAAGTCAGGCCTATTATTCCTTGAAAAGGAAATAAACATGGTTATTCTTTTTCATCTTGGATATTTATCCTTTGTGTTAAGGGATTGTAGATACTAATTCGCAAATATGAGGCCCGAGGGGACATTCATGGTGTTTAAGTGTAGAGGGGCTTCCATCATCGCACACCTTTTATTTACTTATGATTGTTTTCTAATTTTCAAGGTTGATGAGAAAGAGGCAAATAGTATGTAGGAAATTCTGCTTGCATATGAGCGAGCTTCGGGTCAAGCAATCAACTTGAATAAATCAGTGATTTTCTATAGTAGGAAAAAAAAAGCAAGGATAAAAAGATATGATCCAATCTATTCTTGGAGTATCATAATGTTTAGATACTGGAAAATACTATCCAAACGTGGGATTTTATGAAGAAAAATTGGGACAATACCCAAGCTATGTGTGGCGTAGTATCCATTCTTCTAAGGTAGTGGTTAAAGGATGTTTAAGGTGGAAGGTGGGTGATTGCAACAACTCAATATATGGACCCAACCTTGGCTTAGAGATCCGAACAATTCTTTCATTGAAACAATACCTTATGATTTTGAGACGCATTAGTGTGTAGGTTCTCTTCATGAGGCTAATAGAGGCTCTTTGAAAAAACAATTTATACGAGCTATGTTAGAACCAAGTTGGTTTGAAGAACTATGACCCTTACGTGTTATGATGATAACAAAAACAATTTGTGGGAACAATGTAATGCACTAACATTCTGATTAAGTTTGCAGTTCCCAAACCAAGTGAATTTTGTAGGATCTAATGATACATTGATTCAATTACAAAAAAAAAATTTGGAAAGTTTTCTATGGCAAATCAATCTCAAAAAGATTTGACGAAACTTCATGATATATGTGTTTTACAAGAAAGTTTTCTATGGCAAATCAATCCCAAGTTGGTTTATACTTAGAGTTTTGATGATAACAAAAGTATTTTATGAGAACAATATATTTGGCTTCATAGAGTATGAAAGAAGATTCATGTTTTTGAAGAAAATCTAAAACAAGATTTGATTCAGATTTATGATTGAAGAAAATCTTTGACCAAATTGAAAAGAAGAGATGATCAAATTCTTTTGAAGAAAATCTAATATAAGATTTGATTCAGATTTATGATTAAAGAAAATCTTTGACCAAGTTGAAAAGAAGATATGGTCAAATGTTTTTGAAGAAAATCTAAAATAAAATTAGATTCAAATTTATGATTGAAGAAAATCTTTGACCAAGTTGAAAATAAGATATGGTCAAATGTTTTTGAAGAAAATCTAAAATAAGATTTGATTCAAATTTATGATTAAAGAAAATCGTTGACCAAGTTGAAAAGAATATATGGTCAAGATTTGATCAAGATCTATCACAAGAAGATATGAATTATTTACAAGAAGATTTGATCAAGATTTATCTATAACAAAATATGAACAACTTCAATTTGAAGAATTTACAAATTAAATCTGAACAAAATACGAACAGAATCAATCTGAAGAATTTACAAACTCAATATGAACAAAATACGAACATAATTAATCTAGAAGAACTGCTCAGATTGGATTCAGAAATAAAGAATTGGCTAAATAACATATTATCAAAAAGCATCTTGTTCAGAATTATTTTTCAATAAGATCATTGTTAGTCAACTGATTCAGAATTAAACAAGGACTAAAGTGATATCCTAATTTTATCCATAAACAGATACTCAAGGCTGAACAAGAGGATCATCCAAAAATCACAAAAGAGTAGAAGAACTCAAGCTCAAAATTCCAAATTAATGTTAGAGTTCAAAGAGAGAACCACTTGCTCAAATGAGAAATATTTTCTAAGTGTTTTCCTTAAAGTGTGATTGTCATTGTTATAATTAGCTTGTTAGAAGCAACTACTCATGTTCCAAATCTTTGTATTCAAATCCGGTAGTAGTGTTAGTGTGCCTTCAATAATCTAGGGTTCACAGATTGTGTGGAGAAGACTTGACTGGTAGAGTCAAGGTGTGTGTGTTCCTCAAAAGTTTGAGGTGTCAGGCTTTTTGAGAAGATTGGCTTAGAGGGTTTGGTGCTTTGTAATTCAAGTTGTTGAATTAGTGGATTAAATCCTTTTGTGTGAAGAGATTGGATGTAGCCAAGTTAGTGGTGAACCATGCTAAATTACTCGTGTCAAAGGGTCACTTGCACTTCCAATTATTAGAGTTTCAGGATGAGATGACTTGTACTTCCATCCAGATCTTCCTTCTGACTTTTCTTGATTGTTTCTAAGTTGATCAGATTCATCATCTGAAGATTTTTCGTCTTCTTCTAATTTGCTTGTATCATCTAATTTTTCAAGTTCTTCTGGTTTGTCTACATCTGCTTCCTCTAGTTTTGGTAAACCTGCACTATCATCATCTTGCTTTGACTTTTCAAGGTCAAATTGTTTGTCATCAAATTTAACATGTATTCATTCTTCCATAATATGAGTTTCCGTATCAAACACTCTACAAACCTTAGATCTTTTAAAGTATCCAATGAAGGTACACTTTTGAGATCTAGAATCAAATTTACCATGGTTATCTTTAGTGTTCAACATATAATAAGTACAACCAAATTGTTTAAAGTAAGAAATGTTAGGCTATTTACCTTTCCATAACTCATATGGTGTTTTATTCAATATAGACCTAATTAAGTGTTAACTTAAACTCAATGCATTGTTATTTGCTTCAGCCCAAAAGTGTTAACTTAAACTCAATTTCTCAAATAAAATCAAACTCAATTCTCAAAGTCTAAGCTACTACAAAACATTCATCATGCTCCATGGTTGCTTACAAAAAAACAACACAATTTGTACACTTTAGCATTCATTCATCAAGTTCAACTCTCTCTTCACACAATCTCACCAAAATTTCTCTCAAGTGTTTAGAAGGGTTTTGAATTTATCGCTCAAATCCTAGAACATGCATCACGCTACCATAGGCTTGAAAAAATTCTAGTTAGCAAACACAATGCAACAAACACATACACTTTTAGAGGACTTTCGGGTTGTAATGGGGCTTAGGTAAGGGTATGATATTTTGGGATAGTAGGCTTTACTACTTGGAGTAAGGTACACATTTTCAAATTATTCTACCATTTTTTTTTCCTTCACATTTTCAATGCAGAGATTCTCAAACATTGACAAAAGAACCAAGATGTTATTTATCAAAGTACACAAACTGATTTTTTTTTTCTTCTTTTTTTTCTTTTCTTTTTGTTTTGATTTTTTTTTATTTTGATTTTTTGAGAACCACCACCCCAAACTTAAAAGGTTGCTATCCCATGAGCAACCCCAAACTTAGAATTTTACCAAGACAAGACAAAATATTTCCTACCTAACTCCAAGTAAGGTGATGTAGTTAAAGTCAGATCTTTGGCTTGTAATGTGGCTAGTAACCGAAAGAAAGGGCAAGGCTCAAAGGGGCTAGCAAAAGATAAAATTTGCATACGGTAGTTAGAAAGGCTCAAACGGCCAAACAAAATTGCCTCAGTGTATGCATAAATCACAAGTGATGCAAGTCAGAATTACTGCAAGTTCTGAAGGGATAACACATGTTTAGATAATCACACAACAAAGAATTAAAGTGTTTAGACACAAAAGCTCACAGCTAGGATAATAAGAGAGAGTATGTGTGGCGTAGTATCCATTCTTATGCACGTTTTACAGCGCTTTTTCAAAAGGCGCACTATAAAATGTCATTTTTTGCGTAGTGAAAATCCCAAATTCCTTCGTTTAGACCACTTTTTTAATTGTTTTTAATTTTTCATATTCTCAAAAAACTCCAAAAAAATTTGCGTTATGTTTATTTGATTTTAAAAAAAATTTGGTGGTATTTTTATATTATTTGAATTTTATTTGATAAGGTTTTTCATTTTCCACTTCAATTTTAGCGATAAAGACATTGTTGGAATTTTAAAAATTGTGTTGTTGCATTACATTGTTATATTCTCATGATGCATGACTAGGGCCAGTTCTGTGAATCTACATCCCTTTGATCCTCAAATAGATAGGACATTTTATTTACTTCGTAGACTTAATAGAGCTGCTAGTGCTAACGAGTTAGGTAGTGAAAGTGATTTATGTGTGTGATTTCACTAATCACAATATGGATGATATGGATAATAGAATCTTAAGACAACTTGCTGCACTTGATGTCACTTATAATGCATTGTGTATCGAATATCCTAAAGTTACTATACCATTTGAACTTAAATCTGGTTTAATACACTTGTTTCCAAAGTTTAATGCTCTTGCAGGTGAGGATCCACACAAACACTTAAAGGAGTTCCATATCAAGCTCAGAGCCTTCCCATTCTCACTTCAAGATGCTGCCAAGGACTGGTTGTACTACCTTCAGCCAAGTTCTATTACAAGTTGGAATGATTTGAAGAAGTTGATCCTTAAAAAAATCTTCCCTGCCTCCAGAGCTACTTCAATCAGAAAAGAAATATGTGGCATTAGGCAGATTGATAGAGAATCCTTGCATGAGTATTGGGTGGGTTCAAGAAATTAGTGGCTAGCTTCCCTCATCCCCATATTTCTGAACAGTTGCTCATCTAGTATGTTTATGAAGGCTAGCAGCCTATGGATTGAAGTATCTTAGATGCTGCTAGTGGGGGAGCATATGTCGATAAGACCCCAGAAGTAGCAAAAGCCTTGATTGAGAAATGTCCATTAATTTTTAGCAGTTTACAACTAGAAGCAACTCAGCAGTGCTGACAAAGGGAGTGAACGAAATTCAAGCTTCTTCCCACAAGAATCTAGAGAGCAAACTTGATGAGCTTAAGTCTTTAGTGAAAAAAATGGCAGTAGGTAAAGCCCAAGCAGCAAAGGTCTGTGGTATTTGCACTTCTACAGAGCATCCTACATATTCATGTCCTACATTGCAGGATGATACGATTGCTGATGCCCCTCATGCATATGCAGCAAACATATACAACTCTCAAGCCAACTATGATTTGTCATTTAACAGGTACAATCCTGGTTGGAGAAACCATCTCAACCTGAGATGGGGGAACTCATCTGCACAACAGAAACCTAGGCAACAACAGTAGAACAATGTGTAGCAGCATAACAACACACCTTCATTGGAGGACCTTGTCAAGCTGATGGCTGTCCAAAATCTCCAATTTCAACAAATGACATATTCCACCATTCATAATTTGGAGACAAAAATTGGAAAGCTGGCCATTTCCATTAATCAGATGTAGACTTAGGGGTCATGCCAACTACCTACCCAGTCACTAGTAAATCCAAATGTTCCTAATGCCAATGCAATTACCTTGAGGTTTGGCAAAGCTGTTGAAATACCAAATTTACCTGAACCTGGAACTGCTACTGTGAAAATAACAAAGTTGTTGAGGACACTCTAGTACCCGAGCTTATTAATGTTGAGCAAGACATACCACTTCCTTACCCTCAAAGGTCAGTGAAGACTAAGAAAATGAATGAGGCAGATATGAACAAGTGGATACATTTAGGAAGGTGGAAGTGAGCATTCCCCTCCTTGGAGCAATTAAACAGATTCCAAGATATCCCAAATTTCTAAAAGAGTTGTGCACACACAAGAGAAGGTTAAAAGGTAATGGAAGGGTAAACATAGGGCATAATGTTTCAGCCCGCATTTAGCCTATGCCCCAAAAAGGCAAAGATCCAAGGACTTTTTCCATTTCATGTACCATAGGAAATAGTCAATTTAAAAATGCCATGTTAGATTTAGGAGCTTCCATTAATGTTGTTCCTACATCTATTTTTAACTCTCTTTCTCTTGGACCTTTACAGAATACATGTGTTACCATTCAATTGGCGAACAAAAGCAATGCTCGCCCTGTTGGACTGGTGGAGGATGTACTTGTTCAAGTTAATGACTTGATATTTCATGCAAAATTTTACATTCTGGATATGGATGGAGACACTAAGTCCAACAGGGCGCCTATCATCTTAGGTAGACAATTCTTGAAAACTGCTAAAACAAAAATTGATGTTCACGCTGGAACTCTATCCAAGGAATTTGGGGATAGCATTGTAAAATTTAATATCTTTGATGCTATGAAACACCCCATGGAAGAGAATTCTATTTTTCAAATTGAATTGCTTGCTGATTTGGTTGATGAAACGTACCTTGATATGTTTGCTACTAATTTTCCTTCATTGTCTGGTTTTGATGATACTTATACTTGTGATTTTTGCACATATACTCAGTTGGGCTATGTGTGTGCTGAGATCGAATTTGCTCTGCAGGTTGATCATTTTTCTGATATTTCTAATGACATAATTCATTTTGCATACTTAGCTTCGGCTTCGGCAACAAGTGTTCTACCCTTCGTTGAGCAGTCATCGGCTCTAAAGCTTAAACCACTTCCTGAAAATTTGAAATATGCATATTTAGAAGGGAGTGGAAATTTACCAGTGAATATTTCAGCCAAACTTGAAGATGAATAGGAAGACAAGTTGTTGCAGATTTTGAGAAAACACAAGAAGGCAATCGAATGGATCTTGGTTGATATTCCTAGTACTAGCCCATCCATGTGTATGCACAGGATACTACTGGAGGATGGGGTAAAATCATTTAGGTGACCTCAAAGGCGACTTAACCCCTTAATTCAGGATGTTGTTAAAAAAGAAGTGACCAAGCTCTTACAAGCAGACATCATATACCCCATCTCTGATAGTCAGTGGATGAGTCTAGTGCAGGTAGTCCCTAAGAAAACTGGACTCACAGTGATTAAAAATCAGAATAATGAACTTATCCCCACATGAGTGGCAGAACAGCTAGAAGGTATGCATCGATTATAGGAGACCAAACCAGGCAACTAGAAATGATCATTTTCCTTTACCATTCATTGATCAGATGCTTGAACGGTTGGCTGGTAAGTCACATTATTGTTTTCTTAATGGTTTTTCAAGTTATTTTCATATCCATATTGCACTAGAGAACCAAGAAAAAACCTTCTTCACTTTCCCCTTCGGCATGTTTGCATATAGGAGGATGCCCTTTGGCCTATGTAATGCTCCTGACACTTTCCAAAGGTGCATGACCACTATCTTCGCTGATTTCATAGAAAATTGTATAGAAGTTTTCATGGATGATTTTATTGTATATGATTCCACATTTGATGCATGCTTGAATAGTTTAGATAAATTTTTGCATAGATGCATTGAAACTAACCTTGTGCTGAATTATGAAAAATGTCATTTTATGGTTGAACAGGGCATAGTTTTGGGACATGTGATCTCTAAAAAAGGGATAAAAGTGGATCTTACCAATATTGATGTGATTTCAAAATTGCCTTACCCATCTTGCGTCTGCGAGATTCGTTCTTTCCTTGGTCATGCAAGTTTTTACAGGCGATTTATCAAGGACTTCAGCACGATAGCTCTTCTGCTGTCAAATTTGCTACAAAAAGATGTCACTTTCACCTTTGATGACAAATTCAAGAAGGTGCTTGATTGCTTAAAGACAACGTTGACCTCTACTCCCATCATTCAGCCACCGAACTAGACCCTCCCCTTCGAAATTTTGTGTGATGCATCCAATTTTGAAGAAGAAACCAAAAGCAAAACCGAGATTGATCCGGTGGACGTTGTTGCTCTAAGAATTTCATTTGGAGATTAAAGATAAAAGTGGAGCTGAAAATCTGGTGGCAGATCACTTGAGTAGAATAGAGATGTTTGAAGATCCCACTGCCATTCCGGATGAATTCCCTGATGAGCAATTGTTACAGTAGCGTGAGGTAACTCCTTGGTTTGCTGATTTAGTACATTATATAGTTGTTGGAGTTCTTCCTGCAAATGCTTCTAGAGCACAAATCCACAAACTCAAAAGTGATACCAAATACTATGTGTGGGATAATCCATATATGTGGAAATTTTGTAGTTACCAGGTGATTAGGCGATGTGTCCCCCACCATGAGGGTTAATCCATTCTTCATTTTTGTCATGCATCTTAGGTAGGGGACATTATGGTCCTTAACAGACAACAAGAAAAGTGTTAGATTCCGGTTTCTTTTGGTCCACTTTGTTCAAGGATGCTTTTGAAACTTAGCGAACTTGTGAACAGTGCCAAATAGTAGGAACAACAATCACTCGTAGGAGTGAGATGCCTCAACAACCTATGTTTTTCTATGAAGTATTTGATGTGTGGGGCATTGACTTTATGGGCCATTTCCCTGTATCTTTTGGTTTTGTCTAAATTTTACTTGTTGTTGATTATGTTTCGAAGTGGGTGGAGGCAATACCCGCTAGGACTAATAATTCTAAAGTTGTTGCAGGTTTTGTCAAGTCAAACATTTTCTGTAGGTTTGGAATATCCTGGACCATTATAAGTGATCAAGGCACTCACTTTTGCAACCGCACCATGGAAGCTTTGCTTCGGAAGTATGAGGTTGTGCATAGAGTTTCTATACCTTATCATTTCTAGACTAATGGGCAAGCTGAAATCTCAAACAGGGAAATTAAGTAGATTTTAGAAAAGATGGTGCAGCCAAATAGGAAGGTCTGGAGCTATCAGCTAGAAGAAGCTCTTTGGGCTCATAGAATAGCCTATAAAACACCAATAGGGATGTTTCCTTATCGACTTGTGTTTGGTAAGGCATGCCACCTCCTAGTGGAAATAGAGCACTGTGCTTATTGGTCGGTCAAGAGCTATAACCTTGAGAAGGAAAAAGCAGGTTTGGAGAGAAAGCTTCAATTGTAGTAACTTGAAGAGCTTCGGCTAGAAGCCTTTGAGAACTCTCGGATCTATATGGAGAAAACTAAACATTTTCTAGGTAAGATGATTTCTAGGAACCAATTCTCCATTGGCCAAAAAATTTTATTGTTCAACTCTCGCCTTAAAATTATGGCCGGGAAACTTCCATCCAAGTGGATCGGCCCTTTTGTTGTTACTAACACTTTACCTCATGGGTCAGTTGAAATAAAAAGTGAAAACACCGACAAAGTACTCAAAGTGAATGGACAACGCCTCAAACTATTTCAGAGAGCTCTGTGCTTGAAGATGCTCCCATAGAAGAACTCTCTTTGGAAAATCCCACTTACGCTGCAGTTTGAACAAAGAGTTCCCTTTCCTTGCTTTGGTTTTATACTTGTTACTTTCATTGAGGACAATGTGTAATTTAAGTGTTGGGGCATCATTTACGATTTTATTTGTTGTATGATTTTCTTTTATTCAAAATACAAAAACAAAACCCAAAAAAAATACCAAAAAAAATATATACAAAAAAAATATACAATAAAAAAATATACAAAAAAAATATGGACTGCATGCTTTTTCATCAGACTTTGGGGTTACAAATGAGGTGAGTTATTTTGGGCTTGTGGCATGATTGGATAGTATCTCTGCATTCTTGGTACAATAAGTTGGATTAGAACACTAAATTGTGTATCGTATGTGATAGGTCATTTACCTTTGTGAGATTTTGAGCCTTAATATGGATGGAACATTTTTTTTTCTTTTCTGTGATCTCACTAATGATTACTAGTTACGCTAGAACTTGACTTGACTCTTGTTTGCATGCATATATTGAAGTAATCTAGGCATTTGTTTCTTGTTAAGCTACTGGCCAAATAAGCCTACCCTGTAATTATCCGTGTTTAAGCCCTTTGAGCCTATTTATCCCATTCTTTGTTATAGAGCTCATTACAAGTCTAAAAGTGAAAAACGATGAATTGAACAAATCTTGGGAGAGAAAGGAGTTCTTCTTTAAATAAGTGTGGGAGTTCTCTTGATCATTATGTGCATGTGTTTCAAGAATTCTATATCATGTGAGGACTCTATCACTTATGATGCATTCTTTAGTTAATTTGTCCTCTTGTTTGCTTTGGCTGTGATGAAAAGCTATTCATGATTGTCATATTCTTTGAAACTTGGGATTAAAATTTTGTGCACCACTTTGCATTCCGAAGAATCTTTGGAATCGCATGCATTGCTTTGCTTTGAGTGCAAAAGCTTAAGTGTGAGGGAATTTGATCAATGCATTTTGGCACATGTTTCTAGCTCTATTCTATGACATTTTGAAAGCTCTTTATAGCCTAGATTAGTTTTTGGAGGATGTTTCTAAATTTTGGGTCGTAATTGAGTTTTAATGTTATTATTTGCATATTGATCCTTGCTCGCTCTGCAGACCATTACTTGAGCTCTGGATATCGGATTGACGTATGCGAGTAGGTGTTGGAAAGCTAAAAATCAGAGTTACAACTTTGATGTTGGAACAAAATACCAATCCCAAACTTTATTGGGTCTAAAATACAGATTACGTGATCTGCGCTTTATATAATAATTTTTAGTATCGGCCCAATTGTTTTTAAAGCCCAAATTCGAGTACTATATATTTTGTTTTTTAGGGGGTTCGGCTTGGCCTTGAAAAAGATAGACAGATACTTGTTTTCCTGGTTTTCTTGTTTTCTTATTTTTAGATATATAGAACATTTTTGATGGAAGGCTAATTTCTTAGATTAATCCACTGTTTCAGAATTTCATCAAGACCTTGAGGTTTATTTTATAATGTTAATTTCTCAGATTAATTCTATTTTTTTATTCGATTATATTGTTATTCTAATTGCTTAATTCAAATCTCAATAGGATTGATAAAATTAGTTTCACTGAATTCGGTTTCTAAATTAAATAAATTGTAGTTTTTCGACGCTTGATCGTTAACTATAATATATTGATTTTTGTGATGCTTATTCTAGTTAAAGAAACACAATTCACATATGGTTGATTACGCTTGTTTGATCAATTCTATAGTCAAATAGGAAGAGTCATAATTTAGAAAGTGAATTCATTGATAGAATCTGTGATAGGTCTGAAACACTTGTACTGGTATATTAATCATTCCAACTTGATTATAATCCAATTTCTTAATATGTCAGAACCTAAATTTGAAACCCTTTTTTTTAATTTCATTATTCTAAATTCGGTTAAAATAAACATAAGTCCTTGCGAAACGTCTCGAGTTGTTGCCCCTACGCTACGTTTTATTACTCATATTTGACCTGTGTGCGACAACGGATCACTTCTATGATTGGAGTTAGTAGAAACGATAAAAGATGTATAGGATTTGAAGAAACAGTAACAGAACCTAAACCTATTTCATCTTATATCTTATGTATTGTTCACTCTAAGAAAGGTCACTCCAAATTATCTTGTCTCATGTTAAATACAAGGAAAAGCAAGAAACCTTTAAAAACTAACAAAATAGGACCCAACAAAATTTGGGTACCTAAGAACAAAGTTGTCTATGTGGCAGATGTCCTCGGCAATCAAGTTAAAACACCAATCCTGGTACATGGACAGCGAATGCTCACAACACGTGATGGGAGAAAAGTCTATGTTCGAAGAACAAACATTAAGCAAATGATGCACAATGACTTTTGGAGGAGAGCAAAAATGAAAAATCATTGGTCAAGGTATAGTTGGTAATGGTACTTCCCCTTCTATTAAAGATATCTTGTTTGTTAAAGGTCTTAAGCATAATTTATTAAGTTTAGTCAATTAAGTGATAATAATTATGATATTATATTTAATCAAAAAACATGCAAGGCAATTAGTCAAAAGGATGGATTTGTACTCTTTATAGGTTAGAGGCAAAACAACATTTATAAGATAAATTTGTTTTGTGACACCCTAAACCCCAAAATAATATATAATAATTTATAATAGAATTTTTAACTTTAATTCGCAGCGGTTAAAGCAAATACGTTTTCAAGGGAATAAAAACTTTGATAATTAATTTAAAATATCACGTTTCTCAAAAATCAAAAGTAACACTTTAAACTTTTTCCTCCAATAACATAGTGCAATCTCCATAAAATTTGATTTAAGTATAATTACTTGATTTCATTCTAAAACTTACTAGTACTTATATGGTTTTCATACAAAAAGTCGTTTCAAATTAAATAAGTAAAATACAAATTACAACCCTTATTCCCGGTACCACCTATCAGAGCGGGGTTCCTCCCAACTTGAACTTCAAGATTCACTAACCTGTAACAACTGCGATTTCGCAAACGCAGGGCCAAGCCAGTCAAACACAAACAACGAAGGAGGTGAGTTTTGAAATCATGTTAATAGTATAATATAAGTAAGGAGAGCACGCAATTAATCATAAATAAACCGTATCATTAGACAAACATTCTTCTAGGAAAAACATAACATTATAAAGTCAAAACCAATGAAAATTAATACATTTCACAATAACATCAAATCATCTACGAAATTATCATCGCACACAATACATATTAATCACAACAAACAATCACACAAAAATGCAATGTTATGCATGAGCTTAGACTCTACTTCACAATGTGGTACCATTCTAACTCTGAAGTACTTGGTTAGGAGGCCATGATACTATGCCACCATCCTGGTGGACGGACAATTCAAATTGGCCCTGTCCTCATAGATCCCCTCAACTCAACCCGAGACACATATACGCGACAGTCGAGGTAAACGTGTGTTGCATGGTAGCTCCCGACATTTGGAGTGCTACCTCCAAGTCACCTAGGAATTCCCCACCCGAATACCTCCAAGGTCTAACAATCTTGCCTTAAGGCTCAACAGCAGACCGCCACGATCAGGCTCAATTCAGTTGTACTTCCCCGAAATCACTAGGCTTGTTAGGCCCTACCTATATGATGACAAAATAATCTCCGCATCACAAATTCACAATATTTATTTTCTCCCCTCGTTGGCCTATGATACTCCATTAAGACCGTCATCTCAAACACAAATTGGAATCACAATTATTTCATCAGGGGTTACTTCAATATTTTCATCACAAATTCATAACATCATATTATAAATCACACATCATCATCATTACATAACTCATCACAAATTTAGAGCATCACTATCATCAATCGTACCTCATCACATAAACTTATCACAAATTTATAAAATCACAATTATTATTCATACATCATCATCATCACATAAAATTATCACAACACATCCATTTTTATTATCAGATCACATAAACTCATCTAATCGAAGATATACATAAAATTAATTCGACACTCAATATCACAATAACATCAAATACCACACATTTAAAGAAATTAAATCAATCAACACCTTACAAATATTTTCTATTCTATATTTTAATCTCACAATTTCCATATTTTCACATTAATTAATTTATCCCTCAAAGGGCTACTGACGTACGTAGCAAGCCCCGGATGAATCTTTGGGAAATACGGTTTTCCCGTTCATCTCACAATATATTACACCCATGAATTCAAACGCTCTCTCACCCCTTACCTTATTTCAACGCTTTTACACAGGAATAAGATTCCACGAGCAAACAATATTTGTTCTTTGACTCTTTGTCCTTCAATCGATCTAACTCGACAATTTATGGGTAAACGTCAAAATTAAATTATGAGAAACTACTCTAAAAACTAAATTCGAAATTTGGTCAAGAAAATTTACCACAAATCAAAAAACCAATCAGTGGATAATATAACCACTTTTCATACGGTCGTTTTGGCGTTGGTTTCACTCAAATCGGAGTTACGGTGAAGAAAAACGGTGCAAAATAAGGAATTCCATAGACGGAGAAGTCGGGTATTTTAGAGAGAAATTGGGATGGTTAAAAATCTGAGGAAGTATGTTTATTTGACTACCTAAAACATACTGAAATTTGGGCGAAAATGGAGAAACTTTTCTGAAACAGTTATCGGTCATCGGTGCCAAATGATAATCCGAATTTATGTTTTCTATTCCTTAGGCGGCTCCTGCTACTCCTCCACATGCTTCCTTATATTTTATTATTATTATTATTATTATTATTATTATTATTATTATTATTATTATTATTATTATTATTATTATTATTATTTAATTAGGTTTTACTTCCATATGGGCCTAACCCATGAAACACATTTTACTTATTTTTTTTAACCAACAATTACCAAAGCTATTTTTTTTTAATCACAATTAAATTATTAATATTTCAAACTATGACTTTATAAAATAAAGTAATTAATTAATCTTTTAACACACATTAATAACCAAAACTCTTATATTCAAAACTATCACTATAATAATACTTATGTTTCAAAACACTCAAATTAAAATATTACCGTCATTGGAGAATAGTCGAAACTATAAAATAAATCACACTTTATATTTGTTATTATATCATAATAAATATATATAAAATCACAATGGCATAACACATATATAAAAAATAAGGAAATCAAACACAACATTACTAATATCTCAAATAATTATTTATAAAATAAATAATTAAAATAAGAGATACTTAGAAATAATTAAAATATAAATATGTGTACATTTAACATTAGTTAAACATACAAGAAAATATGACATTAATTACCAACTCATATATACACGTAAAATCGCCAAAAATCTTATTCTTTAAAATATTTACACTAAAATACTATTATTTTTAGAAAAATATATAAAATAATAAAATATAATATTTATTATTTACATAACTCATTTAGTCAAATATGTACAGATTAACACATCATAGAAAACACACATATAAAGAAAATTAATCATAAAACTAATCAACATATATCTAAAATAATTTTAACACCAAATTAATTATCTAAAATAATAATATTAATAAAATAGTTTATTATAAAATTTGGGGTGTTACAATTCTCCCCTCCTAAAAGAAATTTCGTCCTCGAAATTTGTGGTGAACAATACATAGTCTCTAAGAACTCAGTCTCTACCTCAAAGCCCCTTGAGTTCTTTCATAAAAATCTCTTTGGGCCAGTGAAAACAACTTCTCTAAGTGGAAAGAAATATGGCTTTGTTATAGTAGATGATTACACTAGGTGGACATGGGTAAAATTCTTAAGAATTAAGGATGAATCCCACAAAGTGTTTATCACATTTTGCAAACAAGTAATGATGTAAAAGGTCTTAAGATTGTAACAATTATAAGTGATCATGGAGTAGAATTTGAAAACAAGTTCTTTGAAAGTTTTTGTGATGAGAATGGAATCTCTCGCGACTTCTCCTCTCCTAGAACACCCCAACAAAATGGAGAAAGAAAGAATAGATCACTCCAAGAAGTGGCCAGAACCATGTTAAAAAACTTTTAGGCTGAAGCTGTAATACCCTAAATTTTATAATAAATTATTTTATTAACTAAATAAGATTCTAAATAATTAATTTGATGTTAAAATTATTTTAAAATATATGTTGATAAATTTTGTGACTAATTTTCGTTATATAGATGTTTTCTATGATGTGCTAGTTTAATACATATTATATTAAATGAGTGATATAAATAATAAATACTTTATTTTATTATTTTATATATTTTTATAAAAATAATAGTAATTTAGTGTAATATTTTAAAGAAAAAGATTTTATGCGATTTTACGTGTATATACCCAATTAATGTAATACTTTTTTGTGCGTTTGACTGATGTTAAGTATGCACGTAGTTATATTTCTATTATTTATAACTATTTTCTATTTTTAGTTATTTATTTTATAAATAATTATCTTAGAATAGTAGTGATATTGTGTTTGATTTCCTTTATTTTTATATTCTTGTTATGACATTGTCATTTTATATATATTTATTATTATTTAGTAATTAATATAAAGTTTTGATGTTATATTTATTTATCTTATAATTTCGACTATTCTCTAACGATTGTAATATTTTAATTTGAGTATTTGAAAAAAAAAGTATTATTATAGTGATTATTTGGAATATGAGAATTTTGGTTATTAAGGTATTTTAAAAGACTAATTACTTTAACTACTTTATTTTATATAATATTAGTTTTGAAATATTAGTAATATTTTGGAAATTAAATTGTGTTTAAAAAATATATATTAATAAAAATTAGTTTTGGTAATTGTTGGTTTTATTTTAAAAATAAAAAATAAAAGAAATGAGTAAAATGTGTTTAATGGGTTAGCCCCAACTAAAATCTAATTAATACTAAAATAATAATAATAATAATAATAATAATAATAATAATAACGAAAAAAAAAAAAAGGAAAAAGAGAACAGCGAGATCAAACACGTTCCCATCTTCTTCTTCCTTTACGTCGTCGCCTCCACAACCATTTTCTTCTCCTTCTTCTCTCGTCGACCATGACCATTATAGTGGGTGTCGTGCAAAATCGAGACCACATTTGTGATCGTTTTGATTTTCTCTTTCATTCCCAACCTGAATCGCAAATTGAAACGCCGTATTCCTCTTTGTCAAAAATCACACCTCCACCTTTTGATCAAGATTCCGGCCACCACCACTATCATCAACGAAAACCGAGATCATATTTGGACTCCACGAAACACCCTTTTCCAGTACTTATGCTTGAAATCGCCAACCGTTATACTTCAAAAATGGGTTTTCACCCTCGCGCAGCTGTGTTGTCAAATTCCGCCCAGTACGTTCATCATCCTGAAAAACTGACAGCATTTTTGGATTCCTCTCGTTGAAACATTCAAGAAGCACTACTCATTTGCATGTTTCGGTGAAGTTGACGTTGGACTCTGTCGACGCTACAGCACGTCGATGAGACCTTTTCTAATAACTTGTTTCACGACATTTTGAATATGTTTCTTCGCCTAATATTTTTATTAATTATATAACACTGATTTTTATGCCCCGCGTAAATTATCAACCCTATTTCATTAACTCTGCAAATTTATCGATGCTTTTGGACTTGTTCATTGAGCGTTGTCGACATCTCATGATTGCTAAAAATTTATTATAGTCCTTATATCTTATGAAAGAGTCAGATTGAGGTAAGGGGTGAGAGAGCGTTTGAAGTCATTAGTATAATATATTGTGAGATGAACGGGAAAACCGTATTTCTCAACGATTCATCCGGGGCTCGCTACGTACGACAGTAGCCCTTTGAGAGATAAATTCATTAATGTGAAAATATGAGGATTGTGAGATTAAAATGTTAAATAGAAATGTTTATAAGGTGTTGATTGATTTAATTTTTGATAATTGTGTGGTATTTGATATTTGATATTATTATAATGTTGAATGTCGAATGAAATTTTGTGCATATGTTTGATTAGAAGAATTTATGTGATGCGATAATAAAAGATGGATGCATTGTATTATATATGTTTTGTGATAATAATGATGATTTTTGATTGATGATGGTGATGTTATAAATTTGTGATGAGTTTATATGACGATCATGATTATGTATGATTAATGATATTATAAAATGGTGATGAGAATATTGAAGTACACCATAATCGATGAAATAGTGATGATTGCAATTTGTGCTAAAGATGATGCTTTTATGGTGTATTTTTGAAGTGAATAGATTATTTGAAGTTGATGTGAATTTTTGAAGTGGAGATTATTTTGTCATCATATAAATTATTTTGTCATTATATAGGAAGTGGAGGTCATTAACTTGATCGTGGCAGTCTATTATTGAGCCTTAAGGAAAGATTGTTAGACCTTGGAGGTATTCGGGTGGGGAATTCCTAGGTGACTTGGAGGTAGCACTCCAAATGTCGGGACCTACCACGCAACACACGTTTACCTCGACTATCGCGTATATGTGTCTCGGGTTGAGTTGAGGGGATCTATGAGGACAGGGCCAATTTGAACCGTTTGTCCTCCCAAGTGGTGGCATAGTATCAAGCCTCCTAACCAATTACTTCAGAGTTAGAATGCTACCAAATTGTGAAGTAGAGTCTAAGCTCATGCATAATATTGCATTTTTTTTGTAATTGTTTTGTTGTGATTAATGTGTTTCAAAAGTGATTATAATTTCTCTTGGATGATGTGACGATATGACGATATATTTTAATAATACTTAGTGATTTTGACATTATAATATGATATTATTTTTCTTGATTATTTTGATATATTATGATGTGTTATGATACGGTCTATTATGATTGTTTGTGTGTTCTTCTTACTTATATTACACTACCAACATGATTTCAAAACTTACCTCATTCGTTGTTTGTGTTTGACTGGCTTGGCCCTGAGTTTGCGAAATCGCAGTTATAACAGGTTAATGAGTCTGGAAGTTCAAGTTTGCGAGAAACCCCGCTTTGATAGGTGATACCGTGAATAAGAGTTGTAATTTGTATTATACTTTTACTTATTTAGTTAGAAACTACCTTTTGTATGAAAACCTTATAAGTACTAGTAAGTTTTTGGAATTAAATTAAGAAATTCTAGCTAAATCAAGTTTATGGAGATTGCCTGTTTTATAGGAGGAAAAAAGTTTAAAGTGTTCCTTTTGATTTTTGAGAAACGTGATATCCTAAATTAGTTATAAAAGTTTTTATTTTCTTGGAACAGATTTTCTTTATCCGCTGCGAATTTTGCTCAAAAACAAAATCTAGTATAAATTATTATATATGTTATTTTGGGATTTAGGGTGTCACAGAAGCAATTAACACTGCATGTTATATTCAAAATAGAGTTTTAATTAGGTTCATATTGAATAAAACACCATATGAATTGTGCAGAGGTAAAAAACCTAACATCTCTTACTTTAAACAATTTGGTTGTACTTGTTATATGTTGAACACTAAAGATAACCTTGGGAAATTTGATTCTAGATCTCAGTAGTGTACCTTCATTGGATACTTTGAAAGATCTAAGGCTTATAGACTGTTTAATAGGAAAACTTAGATTGTGGAAGAATCCATACATGTTAAATTTGATGACAAATAGCTTGACCTTGAAAAGTCAAAGCAAGATGATGATAGTGCAGGTTTACCGGAACCAGAGGAGGAACTGGATTACTAGCTTGGAGGGTCAAGTGTTTTGTAATTTAAGTTGTTGAATTAGTGGAGTAAGTCCTTCTAAGAGAAGGGACTGGATGCAGCCTAGTTAGTGGTGAACCAGGATAAATTACTTGTGTCACTTTATTTCTGCACTCCTCAAATTTTTATTGCTTTTACTCCAAGTAAATCATCAAGTTTGAACCAGTTTAATCAAATAATGAAAAAGTTGTCAACTTAGTCAAAGACAATTCAACCCCCCCGCCCCTTCTCGTGTTTGCACCTTCAATATGGAAGGAAAACACTTAGCCTTCCTATAAACTCAAACACCGTAAAAAAGTATTACACTTAAATAAAATGCTCGTTAAGTTGAAAACCCAAAAGGACAACCTGGATAAAAATTAGAGCACACGAAAATAAAATACCCACTAGGTAGAAAACTTAAAAGAGTGACCTAGGCAAATATTAGGGTTTAAAAGTAAAATAAGTAAGGTCTGGTAGGTCAAAAACCAGCAATGGTGGCTTAGAAAAAAGTTAAGGTAAAAAAAACATTGGTTGAAAACCCGAGAGAGAGAAATCTAAGCAAAACCTAGGGTCATCCCTTGAATGATAATGTGGACTTAACTCCGTGACAAGATCCAAGGTTAAGGCATAATACTCCCTTTAATAAAATCGGAGAGGTGAAATCATCGTCTTCCAAAGCTAAATGAGCAGTATGGGTTGAATTATGGCACGAGAAATTAGTACACTCTATCATTGAATTGCTAATAACCAAGTCGAGTCTGCCCTTTATATTGTTTTACCTTCTTTAATGTCCTTCATGTATATTCTTGTATCTTGTGTGATGAATATATTTGGAATCAATATATCATTATTTCCTTTTATCATCTTCCTTTATGTTAAACTCTTTTTGTCGAATGCATCTTGCGATCATCATTTACTAGGAGGTAAAAATGTGTTACACATCTTAATATAATAAGTCGCATAAAAAAGTAGAAGGGTGTGTTCAGAGTAGAAGCCAAAGGGCAACATGACATCCAATTTAAAATCACAATGGTCTTTCTTGAAAAGCCAAGGTCACAAAAATCATGGTTCGTCAAAAAAAAAGAAGTAAAATATGTGCTCCCCTCATCCATGAATTAAAGGATGTGTCCACACAAAAAACCTGTATAAATATAAAATAAAATAAAATAAAATAATTCATCAAATGCACTCATTCATGATATTTCATAATATATAAATTTGAAGTGAAAAAAACAACCAGCATTTTACGCTTAGAAAATGACTTGCACCCTATGTCGAAAAAATGATCCTCATCTACAACTGAGAAAATGACTTGCACCCTATATTGGGTAAACAATCCGTGTCTTAAGCTAAGAAAACGACTTGCACTGTTTACGTCCTAAGCCAAGAAAGTTACTCGCATCATAAGCAGGAAAACGAATTGCACCCCAGCCCAGGAAAGCGACTTGCATCTTAAGGCGAGAATACAACACACACCTCTTAAGTCGAGAAAACGACCCGCATCTTAAGCTAGGAAAACGATTTGCATCATAAGTCACGAAAACAACTCGCATCTTAAACTGATAAAATGACGTGCACCTTTTGGGCCCTAAGCTGAGAAAACGACGCACATTTTAAGTTGGGAAAATGACTCGCACCCCAAACTAGGAAAACGACTTGCTTCTTAAGCCGAAAAAATAACTCACACCCTTTGTGTCATATGTCAAGAAAATGACCTACATTTTAAGTTGGGAAAACGACTCACACTCGAAGCCAAGAAAACAACCCGCATCATTAGCTAAGAAAACGACATTCCCCCTTCACATTTATTCAATTTTTATTTTAAAACTAAATAAATAATTATAATTAAGTTAATTCAAAATGAGACTTTTTTTTAATTAAATAGGATTGATTTTGATTTTATTTTTGTGATTTGATTTATTTTCAAACAATATCAAATTTTAGCCATTTAAAGCAAGTTCTCAATGACAAAATAAAACTTCTGATTTTACTCTAATTATTAATTAATTAAGATATTATTTCCTAAATAATTTTAACCTAATTAGTCACTATAAATAGAGGTTTTTGAGGAAAAAATTACAAAAATAAAACAAAAAAGTTTTAGAGAAAAAATATTAGAGCAACAGACACTGTAAAATAAATATATCATTTCCTTAGTCCACAAATAGTATTGACCAAACAGATGCACCATGTTTTGTTGTTGTTGTACAAAATCACAAACAAGAATGCAAGACGTTAACCAAAGGATAAAAACACATAACATGAATCATGATGAATATAATGAGAGTGTAGTGAAATAGAACAAGAACAAGCTAGCCCATGTTGAAGTATGATATTCATTGGTGATTGGTTTTCTTGTAAAATTTAGTGAAATGAATTTTATTTTTTTCCTTCTTGTCAAATAAAGTGATTGAATTTCTGTCATATATCAGTTTATATCAAATACTACAATTCATCCTAATTGTAAAAAAATAATATTATAATAATAATCCCTAATTGTTAAGTGGTATTTAATTTGTTCTTGCCTTCAAATTTTTGTTTAGTCACAAACTTTCTAGACCTTGAAGAATATAAAATTATCATAATTAACAATGAGCCATTATGCATGAAGAGTCTACCTTTACTCTTTGTCTGATTGTTTGAGTTATGTCAATTTTGGATAAATAACTTATAAAATGCTTGAATACATGAATTGATAATACAAGATTCTTATTTTCTAGGAATCTTGAATAACTAGAGGATAGTTACAAAAACAAATATCCAGGAATCACCTATGATACAATACCCCTAAAAATTGAAAATATATAATTATAAATAAATAAAAACTTAAGAAACTCACCATTCAATATCATCCCCACCATCATCAACAACAATAAAAACAGAGCACTAAGGTGTTAATTGAAGGGTGGTAGTCAACAACTATGATGTTAGTTTTAGGGTTACTTACAAATGGGATGTGTTACGATGCCATTGATGGAGAAGTGTTGCTTGTGCCATAACCAGAGAGATGCAGGAAGCACGTCATCACAAGAGAGAGTGCTAAGGTCGGTTCTTCTTTGGATTTAAATGTTGGGCGACTTGAGGGATTGAAAGCTTTGATTGTTTGGCAGGTCGAGAGATTAAGAGAAAGCAACGCTTGCAAAGGTTTGGAAATTTGAGAGAAATGGGGGATTTGAGAAATATGGAGGATTTCATAATTTGGGGAAATAATTTTGGGGTTTTGGGGGAAAATGGTTTCAGAGCCCACGGGAGAACAACTTCAGAGAGCGAAAAATGGAATGTGGGGTAAACGAAAAACATGTTTCTCTCCAAAATGTTGCGACAGTTGTACGGAACTGTTGCAGACAATGAACGAGAGCGGTTCCTTGGTAATTGAAGAAAGTAAAAGACAAAATAATATAATACTTTCATGTTTTATTACTACAGCCCTAAGCTGTTTATATAGGAAAAGAAATTAGAATAGTAATAATGAGTAATAATGACATAATCATAAAATAAAATAAACATAATAATATAAAATAAAAGAGAATCAAATCTGATTTCTCTTGATTCTTCCACACCCCACTCAAGTTGGTGCATAGATATCTGTCACGCCCAACTTGGCTATAAGTCGCTCAAAATTGGGTCTTGCCAAACTTTTTTCAAGATATCAGCAGTTTGCTGATTGGAAGTCACAAATGGCAGGCATATAATTCCAGCATCAATTTTTTCTTTTATGAAATGGCGGTCAATCTCAATGTGCTTGGTTCTATCAAGTTGTACAAGGTTGTGAGCTATACTTATTGCTGCTTTGCTGTCACAGAACAATTTTAAGGGTGAGTCAACTTTCAATTTCAGTTTGTCCAAGAGTTTACGAATCCATAAAAGTTCACAGATTCCTTGAGCCATTGCTCTGAATTCAAATTCTGCACTACTTCAAGCAAAAACCCCTTGTTTCTTACTTCTCCAAGTAACTAAATTTCCCCAAACATAGGCACAATATCCAGTGGTGGATTTTCTATCAGAAATTGATCCTTCCCAATCAGCATCTGTAAATATAGAGACTTCTCTGTCATTAGTTTTCTTGAAGCAAAAACCCTTTCCAGGATTGGATTTCAAGTACCTTAAGATCCAATAAACTGCCTCCAAGTGTTCTTCATAGGGAGAATGCATGAATTGGCTTACAACACTCACAGAGAAAGCGATGTCAGGTCTAGTGTGGGCTAGATAAATAAGTTTGCCGACTAACCTCTAGTATGTTCCAATCTCAACAGGAACACTGCCTTTCTCCCAAAGTTTAGCATTTAATTCCATAGGAGTATCTATTGGTTTACACCCACTCATCCCAGTTTCTTCTAAGAGATCTAGGATGTATTTTCTTTGAGAAAAAACAATTCCCTTCTTTGAGCGAGCAACTTCCATACCAAGAAAATATTTAGGCGCGCCTAAATCTTTGATCTCAAATTCTTTTGTCAAATTTTTCTTCAATCTTTCCATCTCAACAATGTCATCTCCTGTGAGAATAAGATCGTCTACATATACAATTAGAATTGCAATTTTACCAACATTAGAGAACTTCATGAACAGAGTATGGTCTGGTTGTCCCTGCATATATCCTTGCCTTTTGACCGACCGAGTGAGTTTTTCAAACCAATCCCTTGGGGATTGCTTGAGACCATAAAGGGATTTTTGTAGTTTGCACACATTTGAACCAAATTTATCTTCAAATCCAGGTGGACTATCCATGTATACTTCCTCCTCTAAATCGCCATTCAGAAAAGCATTCTTTACATCAAGTTGGTTAAGAGACCAATCTAAATTCACTGCCAAGGACAAGAGAACTATAATAGTGTTTAATTTAGCAACGGGAGCAAAAGTCTCTAAGTAATCAATGCCATATGTCTGAGTAAACCCTTTAGTGTGCCTTGTATCTTTCAACTGTGTTATCAGAATTATATTTTACAATAAATACCCATTTACAACCAATAGTATTCTTTCCTGTAGGTAACGTCATGACTCTCCAAGTTTGATTCTTCTCAAGAGCTCTCATCTCCTCAAGAACAGCTTCCTTCCACTTTGGAATTTTTAGAGCCTGCTGTATATTTCTTGGAATTTCTACAGCAGACAACTTAGAGGTAAATGCAGCAAATGAATAAGACAATTTTGAGTATGATACATAATTAGACAAAGGATATTTAGTGCATGATCTAACAGGTTTTCTAATTGCAATAGGAAGGTCTATATCAGGATACTCAACATGACTCTTAAGAATAAAAGAAGACTTACCTGTATCAAGATGATGTGTTAGATTATCTATTGGTTCGGAATCTTGGAAGGGACGGAGAATGGGTCCTTCATTTCTGTGTATATGGTTTCTTCTTTCAAAGACATTTCCCTTCTAAGTAGGGTCAATTGTAGTAAACCTGCTTTGTATCTCTTTATCTGAGTCATTATGTTGTGGCATTTCAGGTGGTCCTTCATTATTGTGATTTTGATCATTGTGATTTTGATTTGAAATTGTCGCCCCCAAATCTGTCGAAACCTCATTCATAAGTGGATTGAGTTTCAATATGGATTCTTGGGCATTTTCTTTTGGTGCATCTATATAAGTCTCAAAATTTTGTGACAACACTATATCACTTAAAGTAATGATGTTTTCAAAAGTAAAAGATGAATCTTCCTTAAAATTTCCCCCCTGAAGATGAATGTCAGTAAAAAATGGTAGATTTTCAACAAAAGTAACATCCATGGTTACAAAAATTCTTTTTGATTTTTGTTCAAAACACCGATACCCCTTTTGAGTTGGAGAGTAACACATTTTATTGCTCGTGGCTCGAGTTTTGTCAAGGTGTTTATGTTCATGAACAAAATTAGTGCAACCAAAAACTTTTAATGGCAAATCAGCAGAGACACTAGTCAAAGGAAAATAATTTCGAAAAACATCAAGAGGGGTATGAAAATCTAAAACTTTAGATGGCATTCAATTAATTAAATATGATGCAGTTTAAACAGCTTCACCCCACAAATATTTTGGAACCTTATTTGCAAATAGTAAAGCTCTAGCAACCTCAAGAATATGCCTATTCTTTCTCTCTGCAATTCCAATTTGTTGGGGTGTATTAACACAAGAACTTTGATGAACAACCCCATTTGCAAGAAAAAAACTCGGACAAAAGTATATTAAAATATTCTCTACCATTGTCACTTCTGAAGACTTGAATATTTGTTTGGTATTGAGTGTGCACCATTCTAAAAAAAATTTTGACAACCTGTCCAACTTCAGATTTTTCTTTCAATAGATAAACCCAACAAATTCTAGTATGATCAACAATAAAAGTTATAAACCATTTTTTATTAGAAAAGGTGTTTATTCTATTAGGACCCCAAACGTCATTATGAATAACTGCAAACGATTTTGATTGTTTATATGGTTGTGTAGAAAAAGAAGAACGGTGATGTTTAGCAAATTCACAAGTTTCACAATGAAATAAAGACGGATCCTTCTTAGAAAATAATTTAGGAAACAAATGTTTCAAATACGGAAAACTAGGATGTCCTAAACGTAAATGCCATAACATAATATCATCATTATTAGAAGAGACAAAAATAGATTCAAAGCAGGTACTTGTTTTTTGTTAGTCTTTCAAGTCGAGTCCATTGTCAAGATAATAAAGTCCTTCACTCTCCTTAGCATTGCCAATCATCTTCTCCGTGCTCAAATCCTTAAAAGTGCAATGAGAATGAAAGAAGTTAGCTTGACAATTTATATCCTTTATCAATTTAGTAATGGATAACAAATTACATGATAAATTAGGAACATGTAAGACATCTATTAAGGTTAACACAGGTGACAGAATAACAGAACATTTCCCTGCAATGGCTGAAAGAGAGTCATCTGCAATTTTAATTTTGTGGTTACCTGCACAAGGACTATAAGAAGAAAACATACTCGACTCCCCAGTCATATGATCAGTATCACCAGAATCGATAATCCAAGTATGGCTGGGAGTGACACTAAGTAGAGCAGTATTTGGAAAATTACCTCTCTAAGCTATAGAGCAAGAAGGAGTTTGAGACTCAAGGAGTTTGTACAATTGATCTAATTGTTCCTTGGTGAAAGGAGACGGGCTTGAAGGAGACTGCTTCTCTTGATTAGAGGTACCAGCTTGGCCTATCGATCCTTTAGTCCTTCGAAATTTGAAGCTAGAAGTGTCAGCTTGGAGGGCATGACCTTCGTTTCCTTCTTTTTTTCTTCCAATTTAGAGGTTTTCCATGGAGCTTCCAACATGTATCACGTTTGTGCCCTTGACGTTTGCAATGTTCGCACCATATTTCTTGCCATCTCTCTTCCCGTCTTCATTCTTAGTGACTAGGGCAGAGCTTTCAACCTCACCAACAGAAGGTGTCTTACCCATCATAACACCTTGTCTCGCCTCTTCTCTTCTAACTTCTGAGAACGCTTCCCGAAGTGATGGCAATGGAATCTTTCCCAATATTCTGCCTCGGACTTCATCAAGCCACTTATTAAGCCCAACCAAGAACATGAATACTCGATCGTTCTCCTGTCTCTTAAGAAATAAAACACTGTCCTCACAGCACTTCCAATGATCATCATAGCACAGATCCAATTCTTGCCATAGTGTCATCAACTCATTATAATAGGTAGTGACATCTCTATCTCCTTGTTTGGCATGCCACAATCTGATTTGAGATCGAAAATTTGAGAAGAATTCTGAATGTCAGAATATGTTTCTTTGACTGCCTCCCAAACTTCCTTTGCAGTAGGAAAAAACATAAAAGGTTTTCTAATCATTGATTCCATATTACTAAGCAGCCAAGCAACAATAACAGAGTTCTCAGGTTTCCAAAACCTGTAATTCGGATCAGTTGTGGCAGGCATTTGCACCTCTCCTGTTAGGAAACCATATTTTCCCTTACCGTCTAGTATCAATCTTGTGGTTTGGGACCATTCAACATAATTTTTTCCATTGAGTTTTTGGATTTCAACCTTGAGGATATTAGAAGTTCCCTCATGGCCAAAAAAGTTGGTAAAACCATTGTTAGATAAACCATTCCAGCCGCCATTGCCGCCTGGGCCGCCGCCACTGCCGCCTGGGCCACCGCCACTATCGCCTAAGCCGCCGCCACTACCGCATGGGCCGCTGCCTAAACCAATACTGCCGGCGTTGTCGACTACTTCTGATTTTTTACCCAAACCATCGTCGCTGCTGCCTCCGCTACCCATAAGGGAGTTGGCTAGAGCCCCAAACCCTGATGGGTTGTGGAAAGCTTTACTGAACCCTAACTAGAGCTCTTGATACCATGAAGAAAGTAAAAGTCAAAATAATATAATACTTTCATGTTTTATTACTACAGCCCTAAGTTGTTTATATAGGAAAAGAAATTACAATAGTAATACTGAGTAATAATGACATAATCATAAAATAAAAATAAACATAATAATATAAAATAAAAGAGAATCAAATATGATTTCTCTTGATTCTTCAACATCTTTGCAACTTGTGTCGCAATCTTCAAAATTTTGTGTAGTGGTTTGGTAACGAGTTCGGTCAATGATGCTTACATCTCCGACTATAGAGCTGTTGTAATTCCCTTTTATTAGATTAATTAAATTAGGGTTTATAGAGTACAAGTTGTGCTTAAATATTAATAATATGGTTCGGATTACAACAATACCCCTGAACTATACCGTAAGGAGCTTTCACCCCCTGCACCCCCAGTTGCCCCCACAACAAACAGTTGGGCCAAACCGCCCACTTCATCAAACCCCATAGAAACCCTTAGAAAAGTCCAGAAACAGTTGGGCCAAACCGCCCATATTTATTCTCTCTACCACATCATTTTGTTGTTATTTCTTTTGAATTGAAAAATGCCTCTAAATATTGTGTTCAACAAAAAAAATGTTGAAAAATTGAGTCAGTGTACTCTGCCCCATTATATGTTCGCAAATATTTGATTTTTCTTGCCATAAGATTTTCTAGCTCTAATTTCCATACCTTGGATATGTTAGAACCAGGATGGTTTGGAGAAAAATTCCTTACCTTATTTTGATGATAACAAAAGATATTTTCGGGGAACAATTTAATGCACTAATAATTTAATTGAATGTGTAGAAAATAAGCTAGAGGAAGTGCCGAGGATCAAAGGAAGCGCGCCCACCAGAGGATACCACCAGATGATACCACCAAAGGATACCACCAGAGGATATAACCAGAGGAAGTGACTAAAGGAAGTCACCAAAAGAAGCAAAAAGATCAGAGGAAAGGAACAACACGTTCCATTCACTATGTTGAATTGTACATCAAATGAAGCAAGCAGATTCAAAGGAAACGAAATAAAAGGACGAATTTGAGGAAAGGAACAAAATGAGTCCTTCGTTGTGTTGAATTGTAGATTAGAGGAAGCAAGCGGATTAAGAGGAAGCAGAATAAAAAGAAGGATCAAAGTATAGGAACAACATGTTCCCTTCGTTGTCTCCAAAGGAGATGCCTATAAGGATCTGCCTCTACCTCTAACTATCTGAGTTTAAGGATCTGACTTTGATAATTTTCCTCCAAGGTTTTACCTCTGAAGATAAGACTCTAAAGTCAAGTCTAACACGATCCAATAAGCTGCCTCCAACAAAGCAACTCAGAGACAAGCATCTAACTCTGATATACAATGTTGACTCTGTCTCTACTAAGTTGCCTCTAGCTAGTAATTCAACACCAGAAGATTATTGAGTCTGACATTTAACTTCACACTACTTCAAACTCTGATTTTTAGACTCTGCCTCCAACAAAATCAAGCGTCTGACTTTGAGGAAAGTCAATGTCTATGATGAAAAAGTCAATGCAACATGAAAAAATCAACACATCATGAAAAAGTCAATGGTTTTGACTCTGATAAAAGTCATGACTCTAGAAGTTGACTCTGAAGACATGTTCTACATAAGACTCCAAAACATAATCTGATGAAGGTTGTAAGACCCTAAATTTCAAACTCTAATTTATGCAATTTTAGTATATTTGGTGTTGAATTCCTGCGGCATTTAGCCCAAATTTTAACTCATTTTGTGAATTAAATACCAAAAGCATATTTTATTAGAGTTTGTTTTATGTTCTTTATATATATTTTTATATATATAATATATTTAGATCCGGTGAGAATTATTTGGCGGGAAATAATTTATTTACGTTAGGAATAATTTATTACCGGACTGTTTTGTCAAAAATATCTCTGGTTGCTGAAAATTTTACCTGTCAATTGAGTTGCGACGAGAGTAGATATTTTTATCAAAATAGTTGAGATGTGGGTTATGTGATGTGTGTATGTTTATTTTTGTTGGTTGGGTTTAAATATATATATATATATTGTTTTGAAAAGTTAGTATATATATATGTTAAGTGATGGAAGAAAATTAGAATCAGGAAGCAACACGTTTCCCTCCCTGGCTTGCGTTTTTCTTTCTTCCTCTGTTCCGCAAAAAACCGTGTTGGTGGGTTTCAAAACCACCAAATGTAAACCTTCACTTTTCGTCGACTTCTGAGCTTCATTTCACGAAGTGACAGAAGGGAAAGTTGCTCCTTGCCACGTAACTGTGCTAGTGAGCCAACTTTGGAAGCGACGTTGCGAGCGAGGTTTTTACCAGAATTAATCGCGGTGCCGTAATCGGTCGTTAAAGCTACAACGAAGGTAAGGGCTCTTTCCAAATTTTTAGCTTGCATATAGGACTCTATATGTGTATTTGTGGAGTTTGATTTTGATGGGGTTTATGTGTGAATTTGGGGAAAAGGAATTTAATGGGTTTTATGTGAGTTGTGGAAAAAAAATTGGTGGTTTATGTTTAACAATTTGGAGTTTTGATTGGGTGTGTTATGGGTGAAGATTTTGGAAAATGAATTTGATGGGTTTAAGGTGTAATGTTGTGGGAAATGAATTTAATGCATTTTATGGGTGAAATGGTGAAATTGAATTTAATGAGTTTTGAGGTATAGGTGATGGTGATTTTTACTTGGTATGGTTGATGTGTTTATGGGTAACTTTATGAATGTGGATAATTGCCTTATGTTTGAAGATGTGAGAATTTGAATAAATGCAATTTATGTGTGGATTTTGAGTTGGTGTGAAATGAATTGATGAGATTGTGTATGTGGTGATTTGAATTCGATGTGAATTGTGAATTCAATTTCATGTGATTTGAGGATTGTATGAGTTGAGTATACTCTGTGTTAAATTTGAAAATCATTTGTGTTAAATGAGCATTAAAAATGGGGAATCTTTTAATAGCTGCATTTACTTAATGATTGTGGTATCGAGAGTCAGAGTATGCTCATGCATTTCATAGTACATGGTGACCGCGATGGTGCCATGGTGATAGACTGTACGCGGTGAAAACGTACTGGTCTGTGATAGATTGTACGCGGTGAAAACGTACTGGTCTATGATAGACTGTACGCGGTGAAAACGTACTGGTCTGTGATAGATTGTACGCGGTGAAAACGTACTGGTCTGTGATAGACTGTACGCGGTGAAAACGTACTGGTCTGTGATAGACTGTACGCGGTTAAAACGTACTGGTCTGTGATAGACTGTACGCGGTTAAAACGTACTGGTCTGTGATAGACTGTACGCGGTGAAAACGTACTGGTCTGTGATAGACTGTATGCGGTGAAAACGTACTGGTCTGTGATAAACTGTACGCAGTGAAAACGTACTGGTCTGTGATAGACTGTACGCGGTGCAAACGTACTGGTCTGTGATAGACTATACGCGGAGCAAACGTACTGGTCTGTGATAGACTGTACGCGGTGAAAACGTACTGGTTTGTGATAGACTGTACGCGGTGAAAACGTACTGGTCTGTGATAGACTGTACGCGGTGAAAACATATTGGTCTGTGATATACTGTACGCGGTTAAAACGTGCTGGTCTGTGATAGACTGCACTTAAGTAAATCGCGTTGATCCATGATAGATTGCACCTTGGTAATTAGTGTTGGTCTGTGATAGACTGTACAATTATGATTTACGCCCCTTCGAGGAGGGTTTTGGTTTGGAATTCCAGAATCATGTGCATTGGCATGTACGCATTTCATTATGGTGCTTGGCACGCGAGTCATGTTTGATATACTGTGATGGTTGTTTATGCGTACTTGATTGTGGTGTGTGATTGGGTTGTATTTGATGATGGTGATTAATTGATTGAGTATTGAAAGTGTTAGAATGATTTTGAAATGTTTCAACACTGAAAGTCTATCATTTTTACAGTTGTATTCGAATACAACAAGGTTGTAGTTGAATACAGTTGAATGGTTTTTTCCTCTGACTTGCATTTTCGAAAGTGTAGTCGACTACACAGAGGTTGTAGTCGAATACAGTTGAATGAATTTTGTTACTGAATTCGCAATTGTATTCGAATACAAGGGGGTTGTAATCGAATACAAAATATGTAGGATTTTTCATTGTTTTCGCAAGTGTATTCGACTACAAGGAGGCTGTAGTCAAATACAGTTGTGCTGTTTTTGCTGTTTTTCTGTTGCTTTTGCATCTGTATTGGAATACAGATATGCTGTTTTCGAATACAACAGTGCAGTTAGGTCCAAAACTTCATTTTTCAACCTCGTTTATGCATGTTTAGCATATGCAAACCCTTCCTAGATGTATGCTAAGTTGAAGGGTGGTTTTTATGCATTTAAAATTTAAATGTTGTGTGGTAATTGTTAATTTCGGTTGGTGACCCTTTACAACTTTTGTGGAAATCTGGGCTTTGCCCTCAGATGAGATTCAGGATCGTCCTATCCGTAATACCCTGGAGAGGGGAAGGTAGTTAGTCATGCCTGATCGGAGCTGTGTCAGGAGTTTTGTGCTGGGCGCGTGGAGATCACTCGGGCTGTATAGTTTTTGCAGCATGATCAGATTAGGTGGCTGTATAGGGGCTAGGTGTCTTTCTTTTGGTGGTTGTATTTATTTATTTTGGGAAGACTGTACCTATACCTATATTGTCAGCTTGACTTTCTTTTTTATGGGTCCTTGTAATTTTATTTTTTTTTGAGGTGACTTGGAGAAGTTTAAATATTTTGGACTTGTATTTCAAAAACTATTCCGCTGTTGTAAATGTTGTTGGCTTTTGTCGTCGTGTTACGACTTAAACATTTTATCCAAAAGTATTTATCCATTTATTTACTTATTTATTTATGGACTTGAATTTGTTTTAAAAAAAAAAAAGGGCTGTTACAAAGGCTCATTGCCTCTAACTCTGATACTGAAGATTTCAATGACCAAGCGGTTATTTTTTTACCACACTTGAATGGATTCAAGTGTCCAGTCAGTTACATTCTTAATTTCACCGAGTTAAATATCTCATCAAATAGAAACGGTCCAATTCAAATTCACGACAACAGATCTATGCAATCAAAGATAGAACATCCTGGAATCAAGGCAACAATCAAGAATTGAATTTCAATAACTGACAAACAATGATCAAGAATTGAATTTCAGTAACTGACAAGAAATGAATTTCAGCAACCATCAAACAACGATAGAAAATTCAAAGCTCAAGAACAAAGAACAAATTCAAAGCAATGGTCGACTAAGCATCTAGACACAAATCAAAATAACGATCATTAGAGCTTGAATGCAACGGGAAGATTAGAAAATTGAAGTAACTAGAATTAAATAATCTGAACGTTGGAAAAAGAAGACGAAATTTGAAAAGCTCAAACAATTTACATCTATAAATGGTTCTAACCACTTGAGGAACCCTACACAACCATATACAAAGCAACAAGAACAAAAATTATACGAGCTGAATATCAATCATCAAATACCTAGTTTTTATTTAGCACTCAATTTTAATATCATTCTAGTTATCTTAAGTCAGTGAGATATACTGTAAGCATCCTTTAGTGAGAGTAAACCCAGAACCAGAAACTAAACACTTGTGTAATATGGCACGATAGTGGCTGTAACACATCAAAATGCACATAGTCTAGGATTCCCTCTTTTTATGTTTCCCGGATCTAAAAAAACACAACACTATTTTCCAAGTATACAATACTTGTACAAATACAACTTACATTTGTGATTCAACAAATGTTTCTTATGAAGTTATGCCATCCTATGCTCACTAAGATGACTCAAACACATGTGCCACAATTTTGCTGCATCATCATCAGACTCAACTAACACAACATAACCTACAATTGTACAACCCAACAATTTGTAAACGTTACCCGCAGTCCTCTTTGCTCTAAGCATTGTTAGTGCACCCTTGCTAAAATTCAAAATGTCCCTATCTCCATCAGATCTATATGAGAAACCATTTGCCTATAGAGTACCTAGGTAGATCAAATTATTTCTCAATTCTGGAATATATCTAACATTATTCAATGTTTGCCCGCTATTGTTGTCCATAGAAAAGTTAATTTGTCTCTTTTAAGTGATAGCACATGCTTTATCATCACCCAAATAAACAAAATCAAAACTGCCTGACCTGAATGTGGTAAACCACTCCTTGTGTTGCGTCATGTGGTAAGAACAACCAGAGTCAAGAATCCATGCTTCTTTGCACTTGTTAGATGAAACATAGAAGATATATCCTTCACTGATAGACTAATCTCTTTGAACCACGTTGGCAGAACTGGATGAACCCTATTGTTTGTTTGGACAATCCCTTCTTCAATGCCCAATTAGTTTGCAATTGAAGCACTTTATTGTTTTTCTGTTATTGAATTTAGACCTCTTCTTCCTAGAACCTACTTTATCTTTGTACCTTCTGAAGATCTTTCCCCTGCATTAAGCATTTTATGAGAACAATAAATTTGGATTAATAGCTTCATTAAGTATGCAAAAAATTAATTATCAACGTAAGTCATATTTAATTCCTTTTCAATAATCAAACGCATTGTCAATTGAGGGGATTGAAATATTTTTAAATGAGAAGTGAGTAATGAGATATGATTATGGCGAAATATCAAAAGATATATTTGTGGGAGCTTATGATAAAATAAAAAATAGTAAACGGGAGAATTTTAAAGATTGTGTTGCTCGTTTTTTACTCTTATAAAACTTTTAAAAATTATGGTGGTATTTTACTACTGAACTAAATGAAAAATATTGTGTAAATATTTTTATAACGTATTTGGTAAAATTGTTTTGATAAATTCTTAAGTGATTTTATGGGTGTGGGTGAAATCGGGTACAATTAACCTTCAATTTAAATTTTCAATCAACTCTGAATTCTACGAAAATTTAAACAGTAGTTTTATATCTTGTTTGCGATTAGAATCTAAAGAGAGAATTTGTGGCGGCCTCGGCCTAAGCCCTCACAAAAGGAAGAATTTGTGGCGGTCTTACCCCCTACAAACTAGGGATTTTTCAATCAGTTTTATCCTTTGTGGCGGCCTAAGCCCTCACAAATGGTAACAAAAAATCAGTTTTCTTGTAGTGACTATTTTTCTGAGTTGGAATTAAATAATTTCAACGAATAATAATTTAGTCCCTTTACGGTGAAAATTGTTATTGACGAATACTTTTACGATTTATATTTTATTGTAAAAATTCATCTACGAGCAGAGTTACGTCAGATAAATATGTTTCACAGAGAAAGTAAAATTCATTAATGTGACATAGAGTAGTAAAAATCTTACTAAGTAGTTAGTAAGATGTGATGTGGCTGGAGCCCTCATTTAGTCACATTCATTTTCTTTTGTGATTAATATTTGAACGAGTAAACACATATTTTGGTCCTTGAAAGTAACAGGTGCTGTCAATATGGTCCCTGAAAGAATAAAAAAAAATCTTGAATCATCATCCGTCATTCACTATTGTCCCTAACTCTAATCTTTTCTCAAACATCTGTTAGTTTGATGTCTTGTCCAAAAAATTTGACACCTCAAACAAATATGTGACGCATTCTACAACACACATCTGAAATCAACTTTATGAGGGACCAAAGTAACGAAAAACTTAACTATTTTATTGACATTCTAAATTTCTAGTATTATATATTTGTCACATTTGTTCTTTTGTTCGCTTTTCCTTTTAGTAGCTTTGTCAATGAATCTTGAAAAAGAATCGAGACCATTGACACCGATTTAACGATGGAAAGAACTCTAAAATATTTCTGTTTGGTTTTGTTTAAAAATTTAGAGAAAAGAAAACAAAAACACAAAGTGATCAAGTATATTTTGTTAAGAAAGTTTGAAAACAAAGAAAGTGTGTGTTTGAAAAATGTGTTTTTATAGTTTGGTTTATTTCAAAAAGATTTGATACCATAAGATAATTTATTCCCTCCATCTCACAATTGAATGTCATTATCAATTATAAATGTAACTATAAATTTTTTTTTCTTCTGTTGTACCCTTCAATTATTATTTTCTATTTAATTTAACTCTCCATTTCCCAAAGTAATCCAGAGTTCAGTCAAGGAGGTAAGTAAAGTCTAGACAAAAATTATTTTAACAATAATTTTACCGAACATTCGTCATAAACTAAAACTCATTAACCACTTAGGCCCAATTAATTGGTTTTTGTACCCTTCAATTATTATGAGGTACATCACTTCCAAAATATTAATTTTACTTTACATTTATGATAGTAGAAAACATCAATAGTTAAAAAGAATAATTTAGTAAAATAAATATTTTTCTCTTTTAATTATAGTCATTTGTTAATATAGGCGAAATAAACAAAAATAACATTTATTATGTTATTCTGTATTTATTTATTTATTTATTTATTTTAAATTGTTAGTCTTGGTATAATCTTTTGAAAAGTATGATCTAACCTATTAATTTATTAAAAAAGTTATCTTGTGTTAAAATTTTTAAACATAATATTTTATCTATCTCTAAAAATGATAATGCATCAATAAAAAATGTAAATTTTGTTGAGTTCAACAACTATAACGCTTTTGTAATAGACTTGATGTATATACGAAGAACAATTATAAATTCTAACTTTTTTTCACCTTTAAATGTAAGGTCTTACTCATCTTGAATTGAGTATCCTCAACTAATAAACTCAATATATAAATTTTAAATTGACAAAACAAAATAAATTGGTAATTGTGTCATGATTTACATGAAGGTTTAAATTTTGTTATTTTTCATATAAATTTTCTAGTTTTGAATTTATGAAAGAAAGTATTTTCTTCTTCCCAAAATATTTGACTCATTTATAAAAAAATTATTTTTAATATACTTCTTTTTTATCTTTTATTATACATTTATAACATTGATAATACACTAATATCAAACAAAAATTATTTGAGAAAAAATAATATTTTTTCTCTTTTATTTATTAAAGCTTTTTAATATGCATAAAATATTCAATTCAATTATTTTGAAAAAGAGTTACTTCTTTGTGTTCAAGAAAGAAAAAAACCAAAACTCGTGCATAGTCTCGAGATCGTACCCCACAAGGAGCGTGATAAACACCGACAATCCCATTCACAGTTCACACTGACGTAATTTCAAACAACTCTTTAAACTTCTGTATCGAGCGTATCGCCACGCTCGGACTTCTCGGGTGTGTCCAAGATTCCCCCTCTTTTTTTCACACTACAAAATGAAGAAAAAGTAGTAGTCTCTTTGTTTTTGTTCACTTTTTTCCGCTTCATCTCCTCACTGTCCTCTGTGTACTCTCTATATACTCAGTAGCTTCACTAACCCATTTCACAGTGAAAGAAGTTCTTAAAGAAAAGATGGCAGAGGGAAAAGGTTCCACTCTTGTCCACCTTTTAGTGATTGCTTTGTGCTTAGTCGCATTTGGGTTCGCCATTGCCGCCGAGAGAAGAAGAAGTGTTGTAAGCTACTTTTCTATCTTTCTCTCTCGTCCTTTAATTTACTTTGTAATTGTTCTTTTTTTTTTGTCTTTCGACTTAGATAACATTATTTCTATTTTTTGTGGGAAAAAATTGTATCATAACTTGACAATTTGAAAGCGATCTAAGTTAGATTGTGTGTCTATTATAGTTTGGGTTTGCCTACCATGTAAGAAGAAAAGTGCTAGGTTTATTATGTTTTGTGAACTTTTGTTCTTGATATTGTACTAGTTAATTTGATTGTGTTTATTGAAATTGTTAATGGTGGTTATGAGAGGGCACTGTGTATTAAACCCAGAATATCATCAACATTAAGATAGTAGCATTTTACTGTCTACTCCCTCCATTTCATATCTTTGGTTGTTTAAGGTTTTTGCATATAAATTAAGAAACCATATAATTAATATGTATTTTTACCAAAATACACTTAACTTTATCAATAATTGTTTTATAATTTCTCATTTTCTGTATCTTCCTCCAATCATCTCTATGATGTGATTTTGTCATGTTAAAAATCAACTTCTTTATGCTTTTCCATGTTCTCCCTTTCTCATTGAAAGGAACCACTGATTCATTATGTGACTCCCAAATGTTGTAGTTCAATCTCTCCCAAGGAAAACATAGTAAAATCCTTCTACATAATCGAGAATTGTCGAGATTCCTTCATGTTACACTGCTTCATTATATCATTTATTTACTTCTGCTGATGTTTCTTTCTTTGAAAATTCTCCATTTTTCAAGTGAAGTATTAAAAAGTCTCTCCATCAATTGTTTTACTTATTCCTTATCTCAGTCCTCCATCCTCCGCTCTTCAAGACGATAGTGCTCACCCTTTCAATACCTACCATTGTTGTCATTGTGAAACATCTGCATCCCGAACAAGATCATGATCCCAATGCCTGTTCCTGCTTCTCAATCTTCTCCGGTACAACCTTCATCTAACAGAGTTTGTTATAGTAATTCTTGAAAGCTTGCATCTCTAAGAATCAGTTAGGGCTGCCTACAGTTGTGCTGCAAATGATGTTTTCTTCGCAATTGAAACACTGCTCTCATCACTTATGTCTGTTTCCACGAGTTTTCTTAAATTGGAAAGCTTCATTTGTAAGATTGTAAGCTTGAGGCTGTGTTTGAGAGCTGTATTGCAAGTAATATAATCATGTTGTCAATTGAATTGAATGGAATCCCACTTTTTTGAAGTTCAGCAAATTTAATCATAATTTTTTTTTTCTTTGAAAGAACCTTCATGTCTTTTTTTTTTTGGTACCTGTTAGTACTTAGATTAGAAGAATTAGTTAATAATACTTAGTGTGTTATGAGGTTGTTAGGCCTTTTGTGTATAAATAAGGAGCTATGTAGTTAGTGTGGATATCTTTTGAATATTGTAAAGTTTGTTGAATAGAGTAGTAACTCTACTGTGAAGGGGAAACCCTTGGGGTGATTCCAACCAAACTCATGTCTTCTTCAAACCTGTCATTTCAAGAATTACGTGCGACAACAGTAAAGATTCAAGCTGCGGGAGAATCGGTCGGCAAGGAATCGTGTGTGGAGCAAGGAAGATTGAAGCAAGTAGGTAGGGATAAACCACTGCCGCCGCCAAAGCCATTGGACTCCGGCGCACCAGCGAGGGCTCTTCCTGAGCCTGAAACCAAAAGACAATGAAACGGGCCCTGATAATGGTCCACAAACCAAGAAGCACGAAGAGCAAATCGTTTCGGATCAAGATTCAATTGGGAAAGGCCATGTGAACTAGAAATTAGTTGCCGAGGAAGGTGGAAAACTAGAAAACAAAGGCAAGAAAGGCCTAACAGCTGCTGATTTTGAAGCCAAGGCAGCAAAAGAAGCATATAGGTTGTTGACTGTGAGTTGGTCACAGGAGGAACAACTACGATAGTTTATATTAGTAAATGCACAGTCATTTCCCCACCTCATAAGCGATCGGATTCAGTTTCGTGGGTAAAGGGATTATTAACAGCAAATACATTCTTGTTTTTGCTTAGTTTGATTTAGCTCCTCCTCCACCGCAGTCCGACGATAGTTTTCATATATTGTTTAATTGGTCGCTGTGGCCACCGAGCACATGGGTACCGACACGACAGTATCACTATTCGCATGAGAACTGGCTCAGGCGATGATGATAGAGGATAGGGCACAATGGGCATTTTGCATAATTGGTTACACTGTTGCCCTTTTGAATCTAGCCCACATTGATGTTAGTATTTGGGCCCAATTCCAAGAAATGGGGGATTTTATATAGCTGCCAATAGCAGCCAATTCTTGAATTAATGAGTCCAATCTATAGTATTGTTCAATTTTTGTTTGATTCGGTCTGCTGTCAGCTATTGTGCATCTCTTCAAAAATGATGATAGGTCTTCATCTTTTCAAAAGTGTGATCCTGGGGGAATCATTTATGTTTGCAAAAACTACTCAACCCGAAAACTTTTTAGTAGATTGCAACCTTGAGGACAAGGTTGTTTCTGAGGTGGTGTATTTTTAGGTTATAGTTTAAGGATAATTGGAGTAGTGAAGAGTTTGTTAGTAGAAGTTAGCAAGTTGATGAGTTAGTTTGGTGATTGTTAAGAGTTATTATTTTGATTATTCTTAGAAAGTCTCTAAATAGTCCTCAATTGGTAGGGGAAAGGATAGCTTTGAATAATTAAGTTGTAAACTAGAGAGTGCTCTAGTGAGAAAGGAGAGTGCTTTGAGGTAGCCTTTAGTGCAAGGTTATCATTTTCATTGTAAACCTTTAGTATCTTCTCTTTCAACTTCACTACATGAATAATAAATCATATTTTGTTAACCAACTTTTGTCGTTTGAATCTGTTTTTTACACCATTATTCAAAAAATTCTTTTTTGCATAAGGAAAGGTTCCTAACAGGTACTATATACCTTTATTGTGTGAAGAACTATTTAAGTAGTAGAAATAAGTGTTGACTAGATGGAGGATATCTCAATAGTTAGGGGTAGAGAGAAGAAAAACCGTATATCAAACCACTAGGAGAGTTTTAGAGGTTTATGGTCTATATTTGGTCGTAATGTAAGATAGTGCTCCATCTAGTTCTTTAAAGCTCCATCCATGGTGGGATTTAGGGAGGGTTGGATTGATTGTGGGTTGAATGCATGCAGTATTTCTTATCATACATTTGCAAGGTGTTAATTTTACCAATCGAACCTATGACGTCTTAGTCCCATGACACCAATTCCAAATGTTGGGTCAAGGCTCCCTTTGTATGACGGTAAATGACATGTAATATTTGTCTTTTGGTCAACATAACTGAGGGGATGGGGGTGATTACAAATGTGTTCATAGCCTACTGTGTTAAATGATGAATTCAGTCAAAGTGTTCACATACACAACCAGTAAGGGAGATTTTTACGTATTTTCCGGTGGTTCTATTTGTAGCACTCTATATGTAATAGGACCCAGAGACGATCGACAAAATATCTTGATATTTGAAGTATATAAATTTTCTCATTATAGAGAATGAACTCTCAATTCCCTATAATACTGAAAAAGAATCTGTAAGAGACTAAGAAACAAAAATGGAATTGAGGCATGCTCCTTATAAAATGATAGTGGAAATGAGAAGATAACAAAAATTGATAATCCTTCTCAGAGTGAGTAGGAACCTGCTTCCTTATAGAATGTTATGGTGCATGTTCCACTTCGTGCTGATTAGACTATGGTGTGCTATAATAGTTGTTGTGATTATTATTCTTAATTTGCATTAACATGGCCTCCTTTCGTTGCTTTTGCTTATCAGGGAACCATTGTCACAACTGCAGTAAAAAATGAGACATATTGTGTCTACAATTCAGATGTTGCAACAGGTTATGGAGTGGGCGCTTTCCTGTTTCTTCTTTCAAGTGAATCACTGCTTATGAGTGTCACAAAGTGCATGTGCTTTGGGAGGCCTTTAACACCTGGTGGAAATCGAGCCTGGTCCATTATATATTTTCTTTCTTCTTGGTAAGAATTCTGAATTCTTGAGCATCGATTTCTATTACATGTTTGTTTTTAAAAAAACATTGGGGAATACAGAAATTATTCTTAATTAAAACGGCACTTATAGCCATTTTAGAGTGACTGGACGGACACCCCTCATGGAAAATTATGTATTAAAAGTAACATGTTCTTAAAATATCATTCTTTGCAAATAAGTTTGAAATTTCATTTTATGCATCATCTTGGCTGGTTTAATTGATTGGTTAATAATTATTATACTTAATCCTTCACCCATTTTAGCTATAGACTTGGTTGCAAATAACAAACTTGGAATCATTATGTTATTCCACAATGTCCGTTTTTTTATATTTTATTAATGGGAAACTTCCTAGTCTTACTAAATCGTCAAAATCATTGTCAGTGATCTATGAAATCATTCATTCTCTTTGACTGGTAAATCATTTTAGTTTCAGCTGCTAATTTTTTTGTTTTCCCAGGGCCACTTTTCTGGTAGCAGAATCATGCTTAATAGCTGGTGCAACAAAAAATGCCTATCACACCAAATACCGGGGAATGATTTATGCTCAGAACTTCTCCTGTGAAAGTTTGAGGAAAGGTATCTTCATTACTGGAGCAGTTTTCATCGTTGCGACCATGATTCTTAATGTATACTTCTACATGTACTTCACAAAGGCAACCACTACTCCACTTTCTCAGAAGGCCAACCGGGTTAGTTCCACCGTTGGAATGACCGGATATGCATGATGGATCATGGATGAATCATGAAAGGGGCAAACAAATTTTGAGTGTTCGTTTCAATGACTGTCTCTATGATTTTCTCTACTTTTTAAAACAGTAGTTTTGACTTTGTTTTTGCTTGGTTAACCGGTGTCTATAATGTCCTGGTGGATGTTACTGCTTAAAGGCAAGTTTTTATACTACTAATATCAAAGTTTAGGTGAAGAGGATATGTTAAAGCTAAATTTGTGGAAGCATGTGTCACATGTAATCAGGTTTCAGAGAAACTTCACATTGAAAGTGTAAAATACTTTTAGGGTCTTCTTTTATATTGTTATCAAATCCGACAAAAGTGCTCATGAAGTTTCATGATAAAAATTAACGAAGCCGCCACACGGGGAAGAGTTATTTTACCTCACAGAAAATAAATAATAAAAGGTTTAATTGCAGTTTTAGTCTCTCTATTTATACTGATTCACGAAATTGGTCTTCCTATTTTAAAAGTCGACAGTTTTGGTTCCTCCCTCGGATTTTTAAATAAAAAAATGACGATTTGATATATTTTAAATGACGTGACATACAATTCTATCTATAAAATCATCTAGATCCATTAATTATTTATATTATATTAATTGAATTAAAAATACGAAAAGATTTCGAAGTTGAAAGTTAAGTTTTTACGACGTTTTATTCTAATTTTATGGGTGTTAATCACTCTACATCATCGTATCATATGTCATGCTATTTAAAACATCTCATGTCATCATTTTTTAGCTAAAAAATTATAGAGAAGAACCAAAACTGTCGACTTTTAAAATAGAGGGACCAATTTCGTGAATCAGTATAAATAGGAGACTAAAACTGCAATTAAGGCAAAATAAAAAAGATTAGTTATTTTTTTTACGTAAATAAAAAATGACAAGATTAGTTACATTGTGATTCATGCAAATTAAAATAATAGCAAGGCTATTGTTTATACTCCCTTAATATTTTTTACGCTAAAAAATAAATTTGGGATTTTTAAAAAATTAAATGCATAAATTCCAATACTTTTTATTATAATATTTATTTATATATATATATACATATTAAACTATGCCATTCAGAATATTTAGAAAGTTTAAAAATTTCCAATAATAATACCATTACTTATTAGTTCTCATATCAATTTCACAAATTCACTAATTATTAGTCTCAATTTACATATTTGAAGGGGCAAAATATTTCATAGTTAAAAAGACTCCAAAAAAAGAAATCTCCAATATTAAAAAACCTTAAAATGTTGTGGATTAAGTTTGGACCTAGCATTCTTTTTAAAATTTATCTTTCAATTTTGTCATGGGCCCAATGATCATGGATCCAATGACAAAATAATGGGCTCATGAGTCCCTTCATTTAAGCTCACAAAAAATAATAAAATGAAAGTTTTAAAAATTATTTCAATAAAAAGGTCTAATATTAAGGGCTTGGTAAGAGTTTTTTTGGATTTTGAGGTTTAATTGACATGAACACTCTCGTAGACACTGTAAAGTGCTCAACCTTGAGACCGAACTCTGATGTCAATTGAAGGTGCAAACACGAGAAAGGGAGGTTGAATTGTGTTAGACAAAATTGATAATTTTTTTGCTAATTTGATGAAGGCTGATTGATTTTTGCTAATATGATAGATAAGAAGCAATCGTGTTCAAAGGCAGCAAACAATGAAATCATAAATAATTGGACACATAGATTTAACCTGGTTCACCACTAACTTGGCTACATCCAATTCCCTCATTTAGAAGGTTTAAATCCACTAATTCAAATACCTTGAATAACAAAGCACCTGACCCTCCAAGTCAGTCTTCCCAAACAGTTTGACAACCCCAGACTTTTGAGGAACACAAACACATTGACTCTACCAGTCAAGTCTTCTCCACACAACCTAACAACCCCAGATTGTTGAAGGCACACTAACACCACTATCAGGTTTGAATACGAAGGTTTAGGACTAGAGTAGTTGCTTCTAACAAGTTGAATACAAAGGTTCTCATTCGAACAAGTGTTTCTCTCTTTGAACTCTAAGATGAATCTGGAATTTTAAGCTTGAGTTTTACTACTCTTTTTTAAATTTTTCGATGATCTTCTTCTTCAGCCTTAAGTATCTATTTATAGATAAAATTAGGGCTTCAATTTAGTCCATGTTTAATTTTGAATTGTATCTTCATTCCTAGTTTGTTCAACAATAGTTCTGAACAAAATGCTTTTTGATAATATGTTCTTTAACCAATTCTTTATTTCTGAATCCAATCTAAGCAGTTCTTCTAGATTGATTCTGCTCGTATTTAGTTCAAATTGAGTTTGTAAATTCTTCAGATTGATTATATTCGTATTTTGTTTAAATTGAGTTTATAAATTCTTCAGATTGATTATGTTCGTATTTTGTTCAGATTGAGTTTGTAAATTCTTCAGATTTATATTGTTCATATTTTGTTGTAGATAAATTTTGATCAAGTCTTCTTCAAATTTTGACCATATCTTCTTTTCAACTTGGTCAAAGATTTTCTTCAATTATAAATCTAAATCAAATCTTATTTTAGATTTTCTTCAATTATAAATATGAATCAAACCTTATTTTAGATTTTCTTCAATTATAAATCTGAATTAAATCTTATTTTAGATTTTCTTCAATTATAAATTTGAATAAAATCTTATTTTAGATTTTCTTCAAAAACATGAATCTTCATTCATACTCTTTGAAGTCAAATATACTGTTTTCATAAAATACTTTTGTTATCATCAAAACTCTAAGTATTAAATCAACTTGGTTCCAACATAAATTTGGATTAATGACTTCTTGCTTAAAAATAACTTTGAAAGAGGACAAGTAGATAATACACTTTTTAGAAAATCAATAGGAGATGACATTCTTATTATTCAAATTTATGTTGACGACATTATTTTTGGATCTACTAATGGCACTTTTTTCCAAGAATTTTCTAAATTGATGCAGCTTGAATTTCAAATTAGTATGATGGGAGAACTTAAGTTCTTCTTAGGGATACAAATTTAGCAAAGTCAAAAAGGTATATACATTCATCAAACTAAATATAAAAAAAGAGCTTTGTAGGAAGTTTTAGATGAGTGATTGCAAACATATAGCTACACCAATGCACCCTACTTGTTCACTTGAAAAAGATGATTCACGCAAAAAAGTTGACCAAAAAACCTATTGAGGAATGATAGGATCCCTACTTTACCTTACCGCTTCTAGACCTGACATCATGTTTAGTGTATAGGTATGTGCAAGATTTCAAGCTGACCCTAGGGAATCACATTTAACTGCTGTTAAGAGAATCCTTAGATACCTAATAGGCACTACCAACCTTACCTTGACCTTACCTTGTTCTACAAGAAATCTCCTAAGTACAATTTGAGTGGATACTATGATTCTGATTATGCTGGAGATAAACTTGAAAGAAAGACCACTAGTAGCAACTGCATCTTTCTAGGTGACAACTTAATATCTTGGTCAAGTAAGAGACAAAACATCATTGCAATGTCAACAGCAGAGGCTGAGTACATTTCAGCAGCTGCCTGCAGTTCTCAACTACTTTGGATGAAACATCAACTTCAAGACTACAAAATCCTAGAATCCAATATTCTCATCTATTGTGATAACATTTCTGCCAGTTTGTCTAACCAAATACCATATTTTACATTCTAGAGCTAAACACATATATATCAAAGACCACTTAATTAGGGACTTTGTTCAAAAAGGGGCACTAAACATTCAGTTTGTAGACACTAAACACAATTGGGCTGACATATTCACCAAACCACTACTTGAAGATAGTTTTGACTTCATCAAGAAAAACCTAAACCTTACCTTCATACCTGACTGATGTTGTGATAACTTCAAATTTGTTTAGCTTTACATTAGTTTTTATATTTTCCTGTAATATGTTATATTTATGTTATTAAAAAAAAGAACGAAAAAAAAAACCAAAAAAAAAAAGCTCACTTTCAAGTCTTTTTGTTTGAAGACAAAAAGGGGAGAAATATATTTGATAAAGTGGGGAAAAAATGATACTTAGACTTAGGGAGAGCCCTAAGTTTGGGGGAGTCAAAGAAATATAAAGAAAAGTTGTTATCAAAAACGCAAATTTTGTCATCCTCAAAAAGGGGGAGATTGTTGGAACCAAGTTGATTTTATACTTAGAGTTTTGAGGATAACAAAATTATTTTATGAGAACAGTATATTTGACTTCAAAGAGTATGAATGAAGATTCATGTTTTTGAAGAAAATCTAAAAGAAGATTTGATTCAAATCTATAATTGAAGAAAATATAAAATAAGATTTGATTCAAATTTATAATTGAAGACAATCTAAAATAAGATTTGATTCAAATTTATAATTGATGAAAATCTAAAATTAGATTTGATTCATATTTATAATTGAAGAAAATCTTTGACCAAGTTGAAAAGAAGATATGGTCAAGGGCGCGTGTCACCAGATTTTACGCTTTCAAGCTAAAGTAAAGTCTTGGTTTCTTTTGCCTTCGTCTAATCATCAAAGGATAGACCTTATATAGCAATGTCTACTTTGTTGTGCTTGTTTTTCGCAGTATTTCTTTTACTCTTTGCTCAAATAGAAGATCTCTAAAGCACTTGTAATCTTGGCTACTTTGAATAGTTATTAACATAACTTTTGCCTTTAATCTCCACACTCAGCATATATAGTTAGGGGATGGTTGCTCTTTATTTATATGTATTTGTTATCATCAAAACATCAACTAGAGGATTGTATTTAAAAACACTTTAATGATGATTGATAAGCCAATGAAGAATCGCCATATTGGTAAGGAGTCCATTGATAAGATTCAACTAAATGAGGTTACAAAGAAATGGTAACGAGACATGTCTCACTCAACATCCTCATTAAGAGAAAACTTTAATTCATTTCAAACTTGTCTCAATGAGGTTACAAATGTATATTTATAGTAAGACTATCTCAAAACCTAAATGGGTCATAAGTGATACCATTCTCTAGGCCCATATTGGGCTTACATCATATTTTTATAAAATAAACTAAATGTAAGGAAGCAAAGTATCTTCACTTATCAATGACATCAACTAAATCTATATTAAAACTATTACAATTCCAAATTAAAGCAAACTAAGAATTATTACAACCCATATTAAAATAAATAAAATTCATCCTAATTTATTAAAATATGGATCATGTTAATGCTCTTGAGGTCTTTATCATTCCCTCTTCTTGAACAAATTCGACCACGAATTTAAGCTCCATAATACCGTACATAAAGAAAGAATCCAAATAAACCACAAGTTCATCATATCCACCGGGGTCAAATGGAAATTTGGAAAAGTCATCAAATGTGATAAGTCGGTGAAACACATTTCCATCTTGAACAATTAACATCTTATCACATTTATGTTCAAGGTAAGAAATTCTAGAGATGGGGATAAAGTAATACTTTTTGAAGTTGATACTCATGACCAAATTTACCTTCTTAGGATTGAAATTTGTGACAAACAATACGTTATTTTGTATTTGCAAAGGCTTCAAACAAAGTTGAGTCTCATGGACATTCTTTTCATCACAAACAAATGGTGACTCAATAATTTCCTTGCAAGCATCCTTTTGAGGAACCTTTGACCAATCACCTTCAAGCACTAACATCGCTTCATTCACCTCACTCTCTTGTTTAAAGAGACTTTCAATTTTACCACCATCTCTCTCTTTGCTTTCAAAGTCAATATATTGATGACACTTCTTCAAGTACTTGAACAAGATAATTATCCAAGTTAGACAAATAGTTGGAGTCAATGTCTTGCTCTTTGTCTCTAAAATGTTTCTCCTATTCCTCGTTCTTTTCTTTAACTTTCTCTTTCTCTCTCAAGGCTAATTTATCTTTTTCCTCTTCCTCTTCCTCTTCATCTTTCTTTTCTTTCATTTTCTCTTTCTCTCTCAAGGCTAGTTTATGTACTTTTCTTGCCTCTTTTGCATATCCATTTTCATAAATATATTCCACATACTCTGGATTCTAATGCAAAATCTCTAATATATTCATGATATGATATCCTTCTTTTTTTTTCTTGATCCTCATTTTTATATTCTACATGTTTTTTCTCTTTTGCATACCTCCTATCATCCATCTCAAAATCTCTAAGCCTCCTTAATTTTTCTCTATTTCTCCTTTCATACATCCTTTCTTCCTCACCATAATCTCTATATCTTCTTTATTTTTCTCTATCTTTTCTTTCATACCTCATTTCCTCCTCATCATAATGTTCACATCTTCTTTCTTTTTCACTAAATCTTTCTCATACCTCATTTCCTTCTCATTATAACCTCTATGTCGTCTTTCTTTCTTAATTTCAAACTCATTTTCTTTTTGAGATAATCTTACATGATGAGATCTCATATCTCTTTGATTCACAAGCTCTTCTCTCAAGACATTCATTTGAGTATTCAAATTTTTTGTAAAGTGATCCATAAGAGAAGCAGTTCTAGCAGAAGGGGGTTTGGTTCACTTCTACTCATGATTTCAACAACAACAAGCGACAAGTACCACAATAATCAAGTAAATGACAAAAACAAGTCAAGAAAATAAAAATAAGGACCTCACCACTCACTAAGTGTTTGCACTCATGTAATGTATTACTCGTGAATATCACTCAATGATGGATTTTTTCATAATATGCACTCTTGCCTTTTTCTACTCAAACTTCTCTTTCAAGTTCTTAAAAAGAACCCAAGCAAGAACCTAAATCAAAGAATCCAAAAACAACGTAACAAGTCCACAAAAGCTATCAACACAAGAGTTTCAACAAGGAAAACTCTAAGACAAAACTAAGAATATTTAAAATGACAACTAAGAAACTAAGCAAATGAGACTCATTCAAATAAATTATCAAAGAAAATAAGAAATATTAGTATTAAATGACTAAGTGATCCAAATATGAAGGAGTTAAGGTATCAAAATCAAACTTGCAATGCCTAAAAGAGGTAACACGAATAAAAAAATATTTAATGTTTCATTGCGGATAGTTTTGGATTTTTTCTTTCTTTTTTTTTGCAAAATGCTTTTTTTTTTCAACAGTGCTTTTGTGCAAAATCACTTTTTCACAGCACTTGTATATTTAGTTTTCTTTATTTGCATATTTGAATTCCTCTTATTTTTCTAATCAATTTAGACTTTTGAACTTCCAAAATCGGACATGTATAGAAGAAATAACATCAAAAACAAGTTTGTAAGTGAAATTTTAGATCAAACAATTGCAAGTGAAGAATATGATGAAATCCGTTTTTCTTTCTGCGAAGACAACAACAGTGAACTCAAAACTTCACCATTATAACAGCAATTAGTCACCCAAATAAATCTTCCCACACATATTATAACACTTATAAATAACCAACAACTCAAGATTGAACAAGATTGGGAACAAAATGAAACTAAAATTTCAAATATCTTAATAACACAATAGGGTAGGTTTTTTTCTTCATATGTACATGTGATTTATACGGTTCTTTTCTTTCAATTTTTTTTTTCACGTGAACCTTTACTATGGGCGGCTCTATAGTTCTAAATTGGTTTCTAAAGCATACAACTCAATTCTAAAATATTAAACCAATTAATAGGTAAATTATTAAAATGACAGTATTTTAGAAAATGTCAACTCTATGTGAGACTTTCATGACAACCAAACATGATGTAAATCCAGAAGATTATCATTACACAATCTCTAATTTATCTTAGGTTGCATTCATCCCGAGTATAGAGTTCACTCATAAGTGTGTGAATCGTGTTAGGGTAGTGTATAGAAAAATAAATAAAATAAAAAATTGCCACAATGAAAATACATTAACATAAACACATATAATTATATTTACAATATAAAAAAACAAATAAAAACAAGAAAGGAAATATAAATAAAATAATAAATAATTATGTACAATTAATTATATCGGACTTGACTCTCAAAAGTCCCCAGCGGAGTCGTTAGCTGTCGCATTTGGTTTGTCCGCGAAAAAGGAGTCGCCACCAATTTTATTTTATTTTAAAAAGGAAAATTTGATAAAACCTAAAATAAAGATCTTAAACCAAAACAACGGATTTGGGAGTCGATTACAAGTAGGGAAAGTAATATTACCCTACATCGTCCGTTAAAACGGTTACTCTATAATTAATTGTATACAAACTATTTGCTTATTTAATTATTTATTTTACCCCCTAAAAAGAATAATAAAAAGGAAAATAAATTATTTGCATTAATAAAAATTGGAAAAATATATTTTTACTAGTTTGGTTTGACAAGGAGAAGACTTTGCTCCTACGTATCCCCAGGTGCAATAGAAAAATCAAAACACACGTAGTTCTTTGGTAGAAAATATTTATGTGTTGTCTAATTTAATTATTACTTGATTTTAATTATTTAATATTATAATTATTATTATATATGTATCCAAAAAATTGTTAATAATAATAATAATAATGAAAACGAGGTGAGATGTTTTACGAATTGCATCTCTTTATTTTGTATTTGGTTTTAAAGTTAAGAAAAATTGATTCTTGTTAGAAAAAGCAGTAACGCGAAGGTATATGAACGAAACAGATGGACGTGACGACGAAGCAAAATACGCAGCTTGTTAAAGGATTTTCTCGTGTGTTGTCAGATCTATTGCAGCACAAAGGCCACCGACGGCTGGGGGTGAGTGATGCAGCACGACGAGCGAGAATGAATTTCATCCGACGACGGCGACTATGAATTTTAATCCTATGAAAAAAAAAAAACTATTTATTGATCTAGTTTTTCTTATGGTTTTCTGAGTTATTTGATAAAGTCATTATATGAGCTTTGTGTTATGTTACAATGGGAAAATCTTTCTATCTCAGAAATTTTTTTCTCTCTTCTTTTCCTCTGATAAAATCTTTCTATCTCGGGTATTGGATCGACAAGATTCCCAAGACTTCGGATTCTTCGTATTCAAAGAGAGAAAAATCAGTGATAGAAAATTAAAATAAAATAAATTTTTTAGTCAAATCAGGAATTAATATCAAAACCAAAGTCCCCGACAACGGCGCCAAAAACTTGATAGGATTGCAAGTGCATGGTATTATCGCATAGTAAAATTATCGTTCCCACAAGGACTTTGTTATGAGTATCAATCTCTCTTTACTATGATTATTAGTTAAAACAGTAAATGTTGATAATGATTTTTGGTTAAAATTCGCAATAAAAATAAAGCTTTAGGATTGTAGTTTTTCACAATGACGGATACGATAAAACTAATCTTCTCTAAGTTATGGGTGTTAAACTCTTAAAAATCAAATAAACAATTATAACTAATGTCTTCTTTCAAAGAGAAAAAGTGTATTTTAAACTAATAACCAACCTATTTTCATGATTGATGTATTAGCAAAATCCTTTAAGAGGAGATACCTTTCATGATTTCAAGAGAACCAAAATCTATTTCATGATTTGATTCTCTTGTCCAATCTTAGGGGTCATATATCAAATCCACCTTTCAGTATATTATTTGATATCCAAGTATGAACATGATTATTACTAAGATTGGTTTAAAAGATCAACATCCATGATAGAAAGAAATATAAATTATTAGAGATCCATCATTGGAAATCCAACAATTCTCAAGACAAGGAAGATCTACTCACACATGATCATAGTAGAATCAGAGTTTAAATATAAAAAGATTGTAAATATAGAATAACAGAATAAAATAACAGAGTAAAAATGGAAAACTGAATATTATTGAAACTATAAATTTGCTAAGAGAAATACAAGAACAAAAGCAAGAGTAATAAGAATTATGAGTAGGAATATGTCTCTAAAACTGAGTATTTTTGTCCTTTTTATAGCCCTAGGTGCCTTCATGAGCTTTAATTACAAAAAACCATCAGAATTTCACAGATGAAAAACGGTTCAGCAGCAGAAGATGAGCAGATTACGGCCATAATGACCATTACTGCCAGATAGTAATCCTTGCTGCCCTGGAGTGAAAGATTTGTGTTTTTTCTCGTTCAGCCATTACGGCCAGGCACTAATTCTTTCTGGAATTTTAGTTTCTTTCATTTTCTTGATCAGGATGGACCATGACTGCACCACTTGACTTCAAGGCTCTTTTGCAACAAAAATATTCACTTATTCTTTCACTTCTCCTTGCAATCTAAACAAAACAAAAAGGTAGTAAAATAGAACTAAAATCAAATTAAAAACATCAAATTAACCTATCAACCAAAGTTGTAAAAACAGATAAATTCTAGCTTATCATGCAGCGCGGCGAACGAGAATGAATTTAATCATGCAGTGGCGACTATATATTATAATCCTAATAAAAAAAGTATTTATTTATCTAGTTTTTTGTTATGGTTTTCTGAGTTATTTGATAAAGTCATTATATGAGTTTTGTGTTATATTACAATGGAGTGAAGTTTGTTTATTTGGTGATTGATTTATAAGCATCAATTATTTATGTTTTTATAGTATGTGTTTTGCAAAAAATTTAGGAACAGGGACAATAGCTTAAGAAAATTAAAAGCTTAGCATATGAGTTCATTTTGCAGATAAACTAAACTATAGTTTATTTTTTTTTTTAAAAAGGATGCAATACAAAGAAGCTAAGTAAAAGAAAATTAGAGAAGAATAAGAACATCGATACCTTACAGATGAACTGGTTTTGTTGGACTGGTTTTATCAAGTTCAAACTGTCTGCTCCTCCATATTTTTGCCTATTATTCTCTCTATTTTTTTACTCGATCGTCCTCTCCTTTCTTTCTCTTTTTTGTTTTGTTTTAGTGTAGATTATTTATAAAAAATTTAGATGTAGATTACAAAAGACAAGGGAATAATTGTGAATTAATCACCATTATACTGATTTTTATTCAATTATTTACGGTTTTTATTTTATGTTTTTACCGACTTTTATTACCATTAATCAATTTCTTTTCATTCAATTATATGCGGTTTTATTTTATGTTTTAAAAAGGAGTGAAACGTATAAAAAGGAATTAGAGGCAAACAGAGGCAACTAAGAACTAGAGGTAATCAGGAACCAAAGGCAACCAGAACTAGAGGCAACCAGGAACCAGAAGCACCCATGATTGTCTAAAATTTATAACCCTAATTATTTATTTTTATTTTAATTATTATTTTTTTATTTCATTATATATATATATATATATATTTTATTTATTTTAAGGGCATAAAAAGTCCAAAAGAAATAGAGGACAAAATTAGGTGTCAACAAGTGGTGGTGGACATAATATGGAACTTCTATAGGGGTTTGTTTGTGCGGTGGTGGTGGACCATAATATAGAATGTATGGTTCGCTATATAGGTGAGACGATGATGAAGACGGTTTTGCGATTTGGGGCATGGGTTGTTCTTGTGGGGTTGAGTGAACATAAGGATATGATGGCGGATGCAAACATGGATCACGCAGATATTGTTCGATAGAAATAAATAATTTGGTGTCTTGTGGTGTAAACCATCTTCTATGAACTGACCTTGCAATACGTAATTCTCACGCTCAGTGTAATGTTTCATATCTTCTTTCCAAACCCATTACCAATTACCATCAATGTCACGCCTCATGTCGACCTCATGGTAGGTTTTTTCATGTTCTCTAATGGTTGTGATATTTTTTAATGGAAGTCGAACTGAAGTGTGACTCTATATGTATGATATTTTTCAATAGTATCATGACAATGCAGATAGGTACATGCAGTCCATTTCTTCTTCGGGAACTTCGTGTTGGAACCCGAGGTACAGTCTCCAATAAAATTGATATGTAAAAAATATGTTAAGGTGATAAGTATAAATAATATATAATTGAAAAATGCAAATAAGTGTGAATGAATATATTACTTCCTCAACCATCATGTGATCGATTGTTTTTTCTATCCTTCTATGCCGTAATGAGGAACCTTACTGACATACATAACACGAGAGTTAAATCTATCGAATAAATCAAAAATAAGAAAAATAAAATAAAATTAGTGATATAGTAAGTAGTGAGCTTTTAAAAAAAAAAGAAAAAAAAATAAAATTTATATGCAATAGTTACCTTTATGAAATATCCAAGCATTGGGTGATTCTGGAGCGATAAAGGACAAGCAATACCATGCCCAGTTTTGTAACAGAACTACACATCCTCCTATAGACATCACACCGGATTTCATAGCAAGACACAATTCACTATAAAGTGCTGCTAAAACTGTTGAACCTCAACTATATTACAATGTTTTATTTAAATCTTCCAAGAGTGGCAAATATATCAAATGAACACAGTTGTTGGATTTGTCATACGTCAACAACCCTCCAATCATCAACAACACGGTTGTATGAGTTTCTTGTATCCATCTCCCAACCATAGCAGTAATCAAATCGAAATCTATTTCATAGTTTCTGAGTTTGATCACTTCAACAAACCTGACCTATTGCAAATTTGGTAATATGGCTTAATTTGATTTTTTATTAACATGACCATGACAGTTCAATTTGTCCTTAGAAATGCTTTGATATAAAAAATATAAATAAAATAAAGTAAATAAATACAATACTTAGAAATGCTTTGATGTATTGAATTTCATATATGTGCTTCGTAGATAATTCAATGAGAAAAATAGAAAATTTGATAGAGAACGTTGATATATAAACTTTGAAAGTAAGAAATAGTTGCATTACAGATTAAAATATGTCGAAGGATGACGAAAATTACCTAATGGTTTGCATTACAGATCCTTATGATTTGGTTAGGACCAATCACATTGTTCTAGCCAAATTGAACAAACTCTTCCAAATAGTATTCAACTCCATCATTGATTTCCCCTAACAAGTTCACAACGTGATCTTCCTCTTAGTATCTTATATAATATCAATGAGGAAGAATTAGGCGATGACAGTGAAGATGATGAAACATACTTCGATGAATCATCGGGTGATTCTGTGACAACATTGATGTCGACGAAGATCTAGAAGCGGAAGACCAACCTATCCTACCTACATTCAATCTACCATTTCACCTAAAGAACATAAATTTAGAGAATGTAGAGCAATCAACTAAATTTGATCACATGTTCTTGAACGAAGCACCACCAGTAGATGGAACTTTTGCAATTGGATTGAAGTTTGAAAACAAGGATGAATGCGTACATGCAATCAAACTTTACCATTTAAAATAATCATTGAACTTTGCAATACAAAAATCAGATTTGGAAAGGTATGTTATTAATTTTTTAAGTCCAAATTGTTTGTTTAAGTGCAGAGCTTCAAAACGCAAAAAGAGTGACTTGTGGATGATTGGTAAATTGAATGTGTCTCATACATGCGCAAATTCCACATTGTCACAAGATCATCAGAAGCTTGATTCTAACAAGATATGTACAAGCCTAATGCAACTTTAGAAAATGAACCTTTCAATTCAAGTGAAGGTCATTATTGCACAGATGCAAGCTTTGCACAACTACACAGTAAGTTATAGAAAGGCATGGATAGCAAAAAATAAGGCTATCAAAAAAAATTGTGGCAATGGGGAGAAGTCTTACAATCAACTCCCACAATGGTTGTTGGTTATGCGAACATTTGCTCCAAGAACAAAAATAGAAATGAAAACAATTCCAGCTTATCATGAGAACAATTTGATAGTTGGGACATGGATCTTTCATTGATTATTTTGGGCTTTTGGTCAATGCATATCTACGTTTAAATTATGCAAACTAGTTATACAAGTTGATGGGACGTGGTTGTAAGAAAGGTACAAGGGGACTCTATTGATAATAGTTGCACAAGATGGTGACGACAATATAATTCACATTGCTTATGCTCTTGTGGAAGGTGAGGTGGAAGACAATTAGAGTTTCTTTTTGAGAAATTTGAGAAAATATGTCACTCCACAGACCAACCTTTGCTTGATTTCAAATAGGTATGAATCCATTAAAAGTATTTATAATAATCCAAATAATTGGTGACAAAACCCTTTGCCAAAGCATGTGTTCTGCATCTGAAATATTCACATATTTTCGCAAGGTAATTTAAGGATAACGCTTTTAAGACAAAATTTGTCTCTATGGGTAATAATTTCATTCTTACTTTTTAATTAATGTAATTTTCAATTATTTTTTCTTACAAAATTTGACACTTTTTGTGTGTGTCAATATAGGTTACTCAATTAATGATCCTACATACAAATACTACCGCATTGAAATCGGCATGGTAAACTGAGAGGCTATAAAATGGTTAGACAACATACTGCAAGAAAATTGGATTAAAGCGTTTGATGGAGGTAGTCATTTCAGTCACATGACAACCAACCTTGAGTCAATCAATGGAGTATTAAAATGCACGCGCAAGCTTCCGATCACTACTTTGGTCCAAACAACTTATTATAAGATAGGACACTATTTCTATCAATGGGAAAACTATAAGCAACATTTAGCTTCTAATCAGGTATACAAAGAAAAATGCATGAATTTTATGAAATCAGAAATACGTAAGTCCAATAGTCATAAAATCAATGGTTTTGATCAGAGCAACCATACTTTTATGGTCCATGAGACGGTCAATCCAAGAGCAGGGCGACCAATTGGTCATTTCACTGTCAACCTTCCTAACAAGTGGTGCGACTGTGGGAAATATCAAGCTATACATATGCCTTGTTCACATGTAATAGCAGTATGTTCTAACATAAAGTATGATTTTTGGATGCTTATACATGATGTGTACAAGTTGGAAACAATACTAAAAGTCTATAGCGAAACATTCAAACTTATACCAAACAAATGATATTGGCCCAAATATGAAGGTGTTAGGGTGTGTCACAATCCTCAAATGTGGAGAGTAAAGAAAGGTCGCCTAAAGAGTAAGTGCATTAGAATAGAAATGGCCACAACAGAAAGAGGCTCAAGAGAGTGCGGGTTATGTCGGATCTCTGATCATAATAGGAAACATTGTCCAAACGCTGCTAGAACATCTACTCAACCGCATTAACTTTGATATATTTTTTTCCCATTTAATGTATTTTGTTTGATTTTATTATAATTTAATTTTTATTATATTTTATTTATTAATTTAATAGTTTTTCATTTGTTAGAATGTGACCTCCTAAAAGAAGCAAAAAATTCACCTAGTCGTATTCCCGTCTTGCGACCTTGTGAAGGTAAAAAAAAATGATATCTTTGTATGTTAATTTCAAACTAGTGTATATTGGAATTTTTTTTTTAAAAGGGATATAAATGAAAAAACTCCTAATTGGTAAGTCAGTTAATAAAAAATATCACAAAATTAAAAATACGAAACATAAACTATTTATTTGATATATGAGTTTGCCACAACATATTTTTTTTACGATACCAACATGGATTAAAAGTGGATGAATTCAAAATTGAAAAGACCAATATTTTTATTATTTTACTATACTAAAATCACATTTGATCCATTTTATAAAGTACAAAAGTACTACAAACCAAAGAAATAGCATGACAGACTTCATGTATGCTTGATTATGCCGTGGAAAATATGTTTTTAGATGAATTGTTGATGTGAAATTAAAGGTAATATGATTTATATTCAGATAATTTCATGTGAAAGTAAGTTAAATAATAAATTTCAAACTAAAAATCAAATATAAAAGTAAAAATTATAAATTTTAATTATAAGTTATAATAAATTATCATAAAAAATCTATTTTACAAAAGAATAATCAAACATCACAAGATAAGTACTGAAGTGGATAGAGTCGTGGAGAAGTTTAGGTTCTGTTTGGTAAGGTCAAGAAACTAGTTTATAGTTTATAAGTTATAAGTTTTGTTTGATAACAATTATTTATTAATTTATACTTTATAATGTTTTTTGATAAATTAATTCAAGTATTTTATAAATTTATAGCTTATCATATTTTCTTTCAATTTTATCTTTATTATTGTAATTAAAATAATTTTTTATACTTTATAATTAATTTATTACATTTTAAAATAAATAATTTAAACAAAAAATTTACTTATAAATAAATTTTCTAATTTAAAAATAATTTTATTAAATAATAATTTAAATTTTAAAATAATTAATATTTTAAATTAAATAATTTATTCATTTTAATTTTAAAATAAATAAAATAGATAAATAAATTAAAAAATATATCAGATTGATAAAATTTTACAAAAAATTATATTACTATTTTAAAATTATTTTAAACATTAATTGATAAAATTTATTTTTAATTCAGAATATCTTTTATATCATTTTACATTTTAAACTAATTATACCGTTAATTTTAATAAATATTTCAATTAATTTAGCAGTAATCAACTATCTACTATAAATTATTCCTTATATAAATTAACTTTACGAAATAGAGCCTGTGCACGGATAGAGAAGTCTCTAAAACCTTATTAATAATAACAAAGAGATGGATACTTCAGTTTCTTTGCTTTTCCCAAAACAACGAAACGGCATCTAGTTTGCGTTAATCACATCACACTGAAGATTGAACTGATCCCCAGCATGGCATCACTACAAATGATTTAAATAATAATGCTAAATGCTAAATAATAAATATGAATAACGATGAATGAAAGCAACCGCTACAAAAATCGGGATGGGAAGGTCCAAAGAAAGAAAAGAAACAAAAAAGTGTGAGTCACGAGAGAAACAAACAAGTGTGACTTATGAGGGACTACATGGCCCACTGTCCATCAAAAATTGCCTTGATACTCAAACACTAGCACATGTATCTGATAGCTGACAACCTCTCGCACGTTTCCTTACCCAAAGATTGTGATTTGGAATAGTGGAGTATTAAAGACTACTTTTCTTTATAAATTGAGTTGATTATTCTTAATAGGAACACCAACCAGATCTCGTATCGCAAACTGCCATGTCAAATCTTTTAATCACGGATTGCGAGAAACAATCTTGTGTCCCCCCAAATATTTAAATAAATAATTTAAATATTTATTATTAAATATTCTTATCTGATAAAAATTACATTTCTTCTAAAATAGATATCTCATAAACATGATTTTTACCAAGAGTTTTCTAAAATAACTTATTATTTTAATTATTTTTAAAAATTTTATTATCTAAAAAGTTGTCAAAAATTTATAAAATATTTTAAATGATATTTTAAACTAAATTATTTAAATTAATTTTCATTTAAAATTTTATTTAAAAAGCAAAAATAAAAACAAAAAGACTAATTATTCATTCATTTAAATTCTTAAAAACTACATTATAAAAAATATTCATTTATTCAAATTATTAAATATTACATCGAGCTAAAACAATACAATTCAAAATTACTAAACTCAAAATAATGAATTTGCGAACAAACTCACAACATCCATATTAATATTTACAAATGTGACAAATTTGAAGTATCTGAAACATCAATATCTCTGAAACTATAACATTGAAGACGTCAAAATCATTGATTGAATCTGCACTAGATCAAAGTAGATATGTCAATTTGAATTAAATGAAAACTGCAACAAGATAGGAAATCAAAACAACACTGCACCAAGACGATGAACAACAAGAACTTCGCACAAAGAAAAAAAAATCACGAAAGAAAAACTAAATATACATAAAAATCACTTATTTAGATAAAAGAAAACAAAAATCAATTTAGAGAACTGATTTTAAACCAAAAAATTGGTCACCCTTCTTAGCTAAAGAAAAGAAAAAGCAACAAAATGGATATATTGATGAAAAGCAGACAGTGTCTAGGTTTAAACAAAATTTGATTAATTCTACTATATTTAATGTCATGATTCCTGTAATATTTTCTTTAATAAATATAGATTTTATTTTTCATTTACTCATGAAACTAGTTCTGCAGTTTTGAAGAAGGAAAACTTCGAAAATAAAATTTCTCTCGTGTTACAAATCTTGTGAATAAGATGAGAGTACACGGTGAAGACTGTTAGAAACAAGTTGGTTTTCCACTTATAGTTTGATATTAACAAAAGTATTTTATGAGAACAATAAATTTGGATTAATGGCTTCATTAAGTATGCAAAAATTGGAAGAAGAAAATCAAAGGAAGGTACCAGAGGAAAGTCATCAGAGGAAGTGACCAGAGGAAGTGACTAAAGGATGAGATTAGAGGAACACAAAGTATACGAGTTTGCCTCTATACATATGCCTTTGAAAGTAACATGCCTCTGAAGGTTACAAAGACTGCCTCTGATGTCTGGGTCTTATATTTGGGTCTGAAATCTAGGTCTGATGTTTGGGTCTGAAGATTGGGTCGGATAATTGAGTCTGAAGGCTGCCTCTAAAGACTGAATTTAAAGCATGCCACATAAACCCTTGCATGTCTCTGATGTGCACAAACATAGCATGCCTCTGAAGACTTCATATCAAGGTATAATTAACTCTAATCATAAATTCAGAGCTCACAATCAGCAAATCAAAATGGTGTAACACACTTTAAATGTTGCCTCTGATATGCAACATCTAATGTTGCATTGACTCTGAAGTTTCAACAAGATGATTTGCCCAATGCCACTAATTCTAAGTCACACAATTCTGCCAATGACTATCATTATTCAAGAAAGTCAATGCCTCTAATGGAAAGTCAACGACTGAAATTGAAAGAATTAAGTATGAAAAAAAAGACTTAGCCGAAACAAAAACTTGTGAAGATCCAAGAACAACCCGAATCCATTCCAACTCAAAACAAGCAAGAGTATGAAAGAAGATCTGTGCTTTTGAAGACAATATAAAATAAGATTTAATTAATATTTATGATTGAAGAAAATATTTGACCAAGTTGAAAAGAAGATATGGTCAAGATTTGAAGAAGATATGATCAAGATCTTATCAACAAGAAGATATGAATTATTTACAAGAAGATTTTATCAAGATTTATCACAAGAAGATAAGAATTATTTACAAGAAGATTTGATCAAGGTTTATCAACAAGAAGATATGAATTATTTACAAGAAGAGTTGAAAAGAATCTATAAGAAGATATGAATTATTTACAAGAAGATGTGATCAAGAATTGTTTACAAGAAGAGACACTTACAAGAAGATACATTTATTATTTGCAAAGATATGATTCATATTTTGCAAGGAAAAAGGAGAATCCTAACCTATTATATAAATAGATACTCAAGGCTGAAGAAGAAAATAAGAGAAGTCACAAGCATAAAATTTCCTAAGTCATTAGAGTTCATAAGGTTAAGGTCTAGAGAAACACATGCTCAAAAGAAATATTTTCTAAGTGTTTTCTAATTTGAGAGTCATTGTTACAATCATCTTGTTAGATGCAAACCAATTTGTTCCAAACTCTTGTAACCCAGCCTGATAGTGGCTTTCGGGTTCCTCAAGAAATCTGTAGGTTTTTAGCTAGTGTTTAGAAGAATTGGCTTGAAGAGTCAAGGTGTTTGTGTTCCTCAAAAAGTCTGTAGGTGCCAGGTTGTTTTGAGAAGATTGGCTTGTAGGGACATGTGCTGTGTAATTTAAGTTTTGAACTAGTGGATTAAATCCTTTTGAATGAAAGGATTGGACGTAGCTACCAAGTTTGTGGTGAACTAGGATAAATTCTTGTGTCACTTTAATTCTACAATTCTTGTTTTACTTCTACCTCTGATCACTTAACCCAATTGCTACTACTTTTATTCTGAATGAACTCAACTATTACATGTGTGGGAAAATATAATTATATGTGTGGGAAAAAATAATTATTTTCTTCTCTGAATGGGATAGTACGATATAGTGTGAAATTCGGAAACAATTCAAATATTCCAATTTTGGGGAAAGGTTGAATTGCTATCTGATTGAAAGATGGATCACAAATATTTATTGGTGATGTGTTTATGCTCCTGGTCTTCCTCACAATCTATTAGAAATTAGAAACCTACAGATTAAAACTTGGATACATTTTATGACGCAGAAATTAGAAACAGGTGATGCCTTCAAGATATTTAAGGCATTTGTAGCGGAATAAAGTGGTTGCAGAATCAAAGGACTTTGAGTCGCCAGAGGCCAAGAATACCTTGTCTGTACAAATTTCTTTGAACAACATGTAATTGAGCATCAATTGAAAACTAGATACACACATCAACAGAAGGGAGTAGCTAAAAGAAAGAATAGAACAATTATGGAAATGGAGACATTCATGTTAAAAGCTAAAGAAATACCTAATGAGACCATCAATTCGGCATCTTAGAGTATTTGAATGATGAAAGCGAAAGATGTATCTTTATGGGCTACAATTTAAACTCATAGGCCTATAAACTATACAACCCAGATTCAAAGAATGTGATTATTAGTCGATATGTGACATTTGATGAAGAAGGAATATGGGATTGATCATCAAAGTCCCATAAAGAGTTGATCATGATTTCAAATGATTACGAAGAGGAGAATGAGCAAGCACATCTAACACATGATGAGCTAGATATATCAAATAATAAACAGAGGCAACACAAATTGATGGGACGAGGTTGGTTCTAGGAACAATTCCTTCATCATATTTTGATAATAACAAAGGTACTTTGTGAGAACAATTTATTACACTAATGGTTTCATTGAGTGTGCAGTAAAATGAAGATGTCAAAGGAAAAGATATTAGAGGAAGTGAAGATGTTAGAGAAAATGAAGACATCAGAGTCAAGTGAAGTAAAAGAAAGTCAATGCAATGTTCAGACTCTGGTTATTACATGCACTGTTGTGTGCGTGCATCTACCTCTCAAGATTTTCCTTTAAAGCGTCTGCTCAATGTGCCTCTGAAGATTGAAGCATGCCTTTGTTTAGCATGCCTCTGAAGCGCCTACTACAGTAACTATGAAGCTTCTATTCGATTTTCTTCTAAGGCTCAAGTTCTGCTCGCTCTAAAGACTGCAACTTGCTCCAAGATGTTGCCTCTAATACGCAACATGCTTTGAAGATGCAACAAGCTGACGTTGCCCATGACACTAACTCTAAGTCATGCAATTCTACCTCTACCTCTGCCTCTGACTACTTGAACAAAGCAACACAACATCTAACTCCGATGATCAAGTTTCGATATGATGAAGAAAGTCAACGCTCTGATGAAGACTGAGTTGTATCATAATTTTGATGGTCCAAGAAAAGATTCTAATATGTTCCCATTGCTCTTAAACAAGAGTATGAAAAAATATTCAAAGTGAATTATTTTCAAGCGCTATCTGGACATTCTCGCACATAATCATTCTAGAAGATTTGGTTGAAGATTAGTTTTGGAAATAATCAAAAACCATATCTATCAAGGTTTATTTTTTGTGAAGATATTTGTTGACCTCACACATGGAAGATACAATTAGAAGATTCTAGGAGAATTGTTTTCAGTACTATCTGGACATTCTCGCACATAATCATTCTAGAAATTTGGTTCAAGATTCGTTTTGGAATTAATCAAGTTTCAACAATCATATTCCCAAATCGTATCTATCAAGGTTTCTTTTTTGTGAAGATCTTTATTGACCTCACACAAGGAAGATATGCTTAGAAGATTCAAGGAGAATTATTTTCAAGTGCTATTTGAACATTCTCGCACATAATCATTCTAGATTATTTGATTGAATATTCGTTTTGCAATTAATCAAGCTTCAACAATCATATTCCCAAACCTTATCTATAAAGGTTTTTTTTTTTGTGAAGATCTATGTTGACCTCGCACAAGGAAGATACACTCAGAATTTGTTTGGGACAATATTGAAACCAGAATTCATGCTAAATAAAGGGATAAATTCTAATGAAGATAACACGACACAACCACTCGAAAAACCTTACGAACTCAAAATTCTCTAAGTATTCCGAATTCAAGGTTTCAGTTTTAGCAAAGGAACTTATTCAAATTTATATTACTTAGTGTTATGTTTTAGTCTAAAGTTCATTATAATCAATCCGCTTAGAAGAAGAAAAATAGAACCATATTTCACCCTTTTGGAACCCAGCCCAGTAGTGGCTATTCTGCCTCAGCGACTTGTAGTTCTTCAATTTGGAAGTTGAGAAGCTTGACTTGTAGGGTCAAGGAGTTGTAGAACCTCAACGGTAAGTAGGTTTCAGGCTGGAAGTTGAGAAGACTCACTTGTAGGGTAAAGTGTTGCAGTTTAGGTTTGAATTAGTGGATAAATTGTTTTGTGTGAGGGGACTAGACGTAGCTACCACGTTGGTAATGAACCAAAATAAATCCTAGTGCTTCTCCCTCTTCCCTATTACTTTGTTTTATTGTTGTCTCTAATCTGTTTATCTGTTCTAAGTATCCAAAATGAGAATTTTGAAAAGAAGTTTTTAATAAGGCAAAACACAATTCAACCCCCTCCCCTTCTCGTGTTTTTGCACTTTCACAAATTACAAGCAAGATTGGAGGATTGAGTTTAAGTAATGATAATGACCCATAAGATGAAGGAATTATCAACTTTGCTTTATTTTCAAACTGTGAGCTAGTTACTTTTGAAGAAGCCTCAAGTGATGAGAATTGGAGAAAATCCAATGAAGAAAACAATGTGATTAAGAAAAATAAAAACGTGGGAGTTGAAAAAATTATTAGTAGGCTAGAAGCCTAAAGGAGTAAAGTGGATGTACAAGACAAAGTACAAACCCAGTGGTGAAATTGATCGCTTTAAAGCAAGGTTGGTGCCTAAAGGATACAAGCATAAATAAGGTTTGATTATTTTGAGGTATTTTCTCCTATTGCAAGATTAGATACAATTTAAATGGTTATTTCTCTCTCGGCTCAAAATAGTTGGAAAATACAACAAATGGATGTTAAGTCAGCATTTCTTAACGGTACTTTGGAAGAAGAAGTATATGTTGTTGGTGTAAGCCCTAGTTCCAATCTATTTTATACAAATTATTATTTGTATCATGGATTTAATCATACATCTAATTTGGTTATATGTACAAGACACCATTTATTATGTTATTATCCGTATAATATAATAAAGGAACTCAACACAACATTCAAACTCCAGTTATTACACACGTTGTTGTGCACGCGCATCTACCTCTAAAAATTTGGCTCTAAAGCGTCTGCCTAGTGTGCCTCTAAATACTGAAGCATGACTTTGTTTATCATGCCTCTGATGTTTGAAGCATGCCTCTGAAACGCCTACTACAGTAATTCCGAAGCTTCTATTCGAGTTGCCTCTAAAGCTCAAGTTCTGCTCGCTCTGAAGATGCAACAAGGTGACGTTGCCCATGCTACTAATTCTAAGTCATGTAGTTCTATCTCTGACTACCTAAACTAAGAAACATGACATCTAACTCCAATGACCAAGTTATGTTCTGATGAAGAAAGTCAACAACTCTGATGGAAAGTCAACACTCTGATGAAGACTGAATTGTTTCATAATTCTGATGGTCCAAGAACAGATTATGATTTGTTCCCACTAATCTTAGACAAGCGTATGAAAGAATAATCGTTCTAGAAGATTTGGTTGAAGATTCATTTTGAAATTAATGAAAAACCATATCTGTGAAGGTTTATTTTTTGTGAAGATCTCTGTTGACCTCGCACAAGGAAGATACACTCAGAAGATTCAAAGAAAATTATTTTCAAGCGCTATCTGGACATTCTCGCACATAATCATTCTAGAAGATTTGGTTACAGATTTGTTTTGGAATTAATCAAACATCAACAATCATATTCCCAAACCGTATCTATCAAGGTTTATTTTTTCGTGAAGATCTCTGTTGACCTTAGGCAAGGAAGTTACACTTAGAATTTGTTTGGACAATATTGAATATAAAGGGATCAATTCTGAAGAAAATAACACAACAACTAAGAAAACCTTACGAACTCAAAATTTTCTAAGTATTCAGAATTAAAGGTTTTAGGTTTAGCAAAGGAACTCATTCAACTTTATATTACTTAGTGCTATGTATTAGTGTGAAGTTCATTGTAATCAATCCGCTTAGAAGAAGCAAAATAAAACCCAATTTCACCCCTTTGCAACCCAACCCAATAGTGGTTATTCTACCTCAACGTCTTGTAGGTTTTCAAGATGGAAGTTGAGAAGACCTAACTTGTAAGGTCAAGGTGTTGTAGTGCTTCGACGGTCTGTAAGTTTCAAGTTGGGAGTTGAGAAAACTGACTTTTAGGGTCAGATGTTGTAGTTTAGCTTTGAACTAATGGATAAATCCTTCTATGTGAAGCAACTAGACGTTGCTACCACGTTGGTAGTGAATTAGTATAAATTCTGGTGTTTCTCCCTCTGCCTTGTTACTTTGTTTTATTGTTGTCTCTAATCTTTTTATCTGTTCTAAGTATCCCGAATCAGAATTTTGAAAATAAATTTTTAATAAGGCAAAACACAATTCAACCTTCCCATTTCTCGTGTTTTTGCACCTTCATAAATTATCAGCCAAATTGGAGGATTATGTTTTGGGTAATGATAATGACCTATAAGATGAAGAAATTATCAACTTTGTTGTATTTTCATATTGTGAGCTAGTTACCTTTGTAGTAGCCTCAAGTGATGAGAATTGGTGAAAAGCCATGGTGAAGAAATCAATGCGATTGGGAAAAATAAAAACGTGGGAGCTGATAAAATTATTTATAGACAAGAAGCATAAAGGAGTAAAGTGGATGTACTAGACAAAGTACAAACCTAGTGGTTAACTTGATCGCTTTAAAGCAAGGTTGGTGCCTAAAGGATGCAAGCATAAACTGAAGGTGCAAACACGAGAATCGGGGGTTGAATTGTGTTTGACTAAGTTGGCTAAGGAGTGTAGGAATAAAGTGACACAATTAATTTATCCATGTTCACCACTAACTTGGCTACATCCAGTCCCTTCACTCAAAAATTCAACAACTTGAATTACAAAGCACCTGACCCTCCAAGCCAATCTTCTTTAATAGCCTGACAACCCCATACTTTTGAGCAACACATTCACACACCTTGACTTTAGCAGCCAAGTCTTCTCCACACAATCTGACAACCCCAGATTGTTGAAGGCACACTAACACCACTATCGGGTTTGAATACAAAGGTTTGGAACTTGAGTAGTTGCTTCTAACAAACTGATTATAACAATGACTATCACACTCTAAGAAGAACACTTAGAAAATATTTCTCATTCGAACAAGTGTTTCTCCCTTTGAAATCTAAGATGAATTTGGAATTTTGAGCTTGAGTTTTTCTACTCTTTTATGATTTTTCGATGATCTTCTTCTTCAGCCTTAAGTATCTATTTATAGATAAAATTAGGGCTACAATTTAGTCCTTGTTTAATTCTGAATTGTATCTTCATTCCTAGCTTCGTCAACAATGATCTTATTCAAAAATAATTCTGAACAAGATGTTTTTTGATAATATGTTCTTTAGCCAATTCTTTATTTCTGAGCAGTACTTCTTGGTTGATATTGTTCGTATTTTGTTAAGATTGAGTTTGTAAATTCTTCAGATTGATATTGTTCGTATTTTTTTTTAAGATTGAGTTTATAAATTCTTCATATTGATACTGTTCGTATTTTGTTAAGATTTCTTTCGCACTTTTTTCAGATGAAACGTCCTTCCTATTGCTTGCTTTGATCTTGGCGGGAACAAAGTGTTGGACCGGTTCTTAAACTTTCACAAGTAGGAATATGACTAAGTCCAATTCAGTATTTTGTCCTTTGTCAAAATCCGAATCATATTTTTGCAAATTATAAATGTATCTTCTTTTGAGTGTTTCTTCTTGCAAACAATTCTTGATCATATCTTCTTGTAAATAATTCATATATTCTTGTATATAACTCATATCTTCTTGTAGATAAATCTTGATCAAATCTTCTTGTAAATGATTCATATCTTCTTGTGATAAATCTTGATCAAATCTTCTTGTAAATAATTCATATTTTCTTGTGATAAATCTTGATCAAATCTTATTGTAAATAATTCATATCTTCTTGTGGTAAATATTCATCAAATCTTCTTGTAAATAATTCATATCTTCTTGTGATAAATCTTGATCAAATCTTTGTGTAAATAATTCATATCTTCTTGTAGATAAGATGTTGATCATAACTTTTTCAAATCTTGACCATATCTTATTTTCAACTTGATCAAAGATTTTTTTCAATTATAAGTCTGAATCAAATCTTATTTTAGATTGTCTTCAAAAATATGAATCTTCTTTCATGCTCTGTAAAGTCAAATATATTATTTTCATAAAATACTTTTGTTAACATCAAAACTCTAAGTATAAAACCAACTTGGTTCCAACATAAACAAGGTATTGATTATTTTGAGGTATTTTCTCCTGTTGCAAGATTAGATACAATTTGAATGGTAATTTCTGTCTCGACTCAAAATAGTTGAAAAATACAACAAATGGATGTTAAGTCAGAATTTCTTAATGGTATTTTGGAAAGAAGAAGTATATGTTGTTGGTGTATGCCCTAGTGCCAGTCTATTTTATACAAATTATTATTCGAATCATGGATTTAAATCATATATCTAATTTGGTTATATGTACAAGACACCATTTATTATGTTATTATCCGTATAATATAATAAAGTCATTTGAATAGATAGTTCGTTTAATAGAACATCAAATGTGACTTGATCGTGAGACCCTATTGAGTATTAGAACACTACTCTTCAAGTATCCATAGTGAAAGTGTTATTCCTAATTAGGACGAGAATAATACATCGAGACAATTATGTAAGTAGATTATTGACCACATCTCACAGGTCGTGGATATGAGATATCAAGTCTTCAGATAGGTATAAATATTAGGAGTAATATTTATACTAGATTGACTCGCCATGAGAATGATACATAATTGTTGTGTAAGTGTCATTAGTGATTCTCATGCAACTATAGTGAGTAGTCACTACGATCCTTACATGGGGAGTTGTAGGCTTTAAGGCCATCAAACATTGATTATAACAGGACAATCACACATGTGGTTATTGGACCTACAATAAACCATGTGAAGGGATGTGAGTGATGTAGATAGGATTCATCCCTCCTACATAATAGGAGTTATGTCTTGGACCACTCGATAGAATTGTACATTGCAAAAACGACACATATTGTGGCTTGAGTTCAATTAGACATTTGGACGAAGGGACAATTACGACACAATAAATAGTAGTTGTGGTAAGGTTTAAATCGTATTACCGATTTGCTCATGATTTGGGTAACAATATGCATTAATTGATGTCAACCATTGTTTATAAAATCTTATATTATATAAAATATATATAATATTTAATATTATTGTCATTTAAGGGTCAAACTCAGAGAGTACTGACAACATTACAAATGCTTAAATTAAATAAGATTTAATTAAATTAGATGTTAATCATATTAAATATATTTAATAAATTAACATATTTATAATTTATTTAATTGAATATGATTTGATTAAATAATTGAGGGTTGATAATTAATTTAATTAATAGTTTGCATTTAAGTAAAAGCGTTTAATTAAATATAATCATTTATGACTTATATTGGGTTGGGGTCAAAATAAGAGTCTTATGGTTTTAGTGGCTCATTCTCTATAAATAGAAGAAGAGCACACTCGGTTTTGTGTTCGCATGGACAATGTAAAGAGCCGATAATTTCTGCGTTGGTGATCAAAGTTAAAGCATGCTTCAAGAGAGATGCTCTGTGTTGGTGATCTGTCTCCTCGATGCTTCAAGAGGTAAACATATGAACTATTCTAGTGAAATTTTGTTCTTACGTTGGCTAAAAGGATTTTCCGTTCTTGAGATTGATTTCTTAATAATTTTTAAAAGTCGATCTCTTAATTTCCAAAGAGTGGTATCAGAGCCATTATCGTTTATGCCTTATTTTTGTAAGTGTTCGTTTACCTATTTGATAAGATGCCTAAATATTTTCTTGAATACAATTCATATAAAGTGTATGTTATCGACTATGAACACTCGTGATAGTTGCGGTGTTTTTTCTAATAACATTATATATATTGTTTTGGATGTGATTCAAATTATATGAGCATGTTATTTTTCTTTAATATGTTGTGAAGTGTTTTGACATATTATATATGTGATATGTATAAATTTTGTTTCTTTAATTAGGAAGTATTGATTGTATCACATAATAAGGATTATTTATTTATATATCTTCTTTTTTAAAAAAATTAATCATTATACCTCACATTGAAAAATATATACTAAAATGTCTTACTTTTTGCACATTCCGCAGGTCGCACCATCAGGATGCGACGTCCTGAAAGAATAATTTTTTTCTTAGGTCGCATCCCGGGCATGCGACCATATACTATTTTTAATTGTTTTTTTGAATTTAACAAAACAATAATTGTTAATTTAATAAAAAATAATAAAAATATTTAAAAAAAACAAAATAATATTAATAAAATAAAACCACATACATTTAATATTTGAGTAGATGCACCAAAACAAATAACGTGTCTCTAATATTTTGCAGATAAAATACCAACACAATTTTATTTCGTTAACAACTCCAATTAATAATTAGTGCAATTGAGTAGATGTGTCAAAACAAATAAAGTGTGCCTAATATTTTGCAGATAAAATAGCAACACAATTGTATTTTGTTAACAACTCCCTCTTATTTTTCCTCTGATCTAATAAATAAAAAATAAAAATAATAAAAATAAAATATGGTTAATGTAATAAAAAAAAAATTTAAAAAACAAAATTATATTATGGTTTAAATATGTTTTTGGTCTTTGCAAATATGTTTCGTTTTGATTTTAGTTTGTATAATTTTTTTTTGTTTGATTTATACCCTTGCAAATTCTAAGAAGTTTTAAAAAATTCCTTTTATGAATCTTTTTTTAAAAAAAATGGTGACATGGCTAATTTGGATGAAGTGGCACATGATGACTTGTTGTTGACTAGACAATATTTAATATTTAAAATTAAAATTTATTTTATTAACTCATTTAATTATTTAATTATAAACTTAAAACTAATTAATTAATTAACCAATTAAATAATAAAAATTCAAAAATCTTCATCTTCAACCCCAAATTTTTTAATAAAAACTCAACAACATTCATCTTCAACCTTAATTTCTTGATCTTCATATAACAAATTTTGATATCTGGATCCAAACCCTAAAAATTCAAATCTCTTATTTTTTTTACACCATAACTTGTTTCACCTCAATCCAAACAAGGATTTTTAATGGCACAACAAAGATTGTTATTGAGCAGACCAACTGAATACAAATGATTTAATACTTAAATGGGTTATATCATTAGTCTTGTTAGTGTATGGTTGGTGATATTCCATGAAAAGTTTGTTTAATTGCTAGAGAATATTTGTAACATCAATATATTGTATTTATACGTTTTCTTAATTACCGTTGATATTATTTTGTTTGTTTCTTGGTATAAGTTTGATATTTAATCATTCCAGCATATCAGTACTTAAAATTTAAGTTTCATGAGTTTGATTGGGTTGTTATGGCATTAATGATCCTTGTTTAGATTGAGGTGAAGCAAAACCCTCCATCTAATTCCAACAAATGAATCATTAAGTTGTGGTGTAAGAAAAATGAAAGATTAGAATTTTTAGGGTTTGAATTTAAATATGAGAGTTTGTGATTTGAAGATGAAGAAATTAGGGTTAAAGATGAAGGTTGTTGAGTTTTTATTAAAAAAATTGGGGTTGAAGATGAAGATTATTGAGTTTTTATTATTTAATTGGTTAATTAATTAATTAATTAGTTTTAAGTTTTTCATTAAATAATTAAATGAGTTAATAAAATGAATTTTAATTTTAAATATTAAATATTGTCTAGTCAACAACAATTACATAGTCACCATGTGCCACTTCATCCAAAATTAGTCATGTCACCAGTTTTTTACTAAAAAAGATTCATAAAGGACTTTTTTAAAACTTGTTAGAATTTGCAAGGATATATAAAAAAAAATTTACAAGGACTAAAATCAAAACGAAACATATTTCCAAGGACCAAAAACATATTTGAACCTTATATTAATAAAATCAAACAAAATACATTTAATAGAAGAAAAAAAATACATCAAGTCAATGCAGTTGAGTAGATGTGCCAAAACAAGTGTTATATTATTTTAACCACTCATTCCTATTTTGCAGTTAACAATTCTCTCCTATTTTTTCTCCGAATTTAATAAATAATAATAATAATAATAATAATAATTATTATTATTATTATTATTATTATAATTATTTTGTTAACTTTGATATATTTTTTTTTCTATTAAGTGTATTTTGTTTGATTTTATTAATATAATTTTGTTTTTTTTAAAAATATTTTTATTATTTTTTATTACATTAACAATCTTTTATTTTTATTATTTTTTATCTATTAAATAGGAGAAAAAATAGGATGGAGTTGTTAACAAAATATAGTTGTGTTGCTACAAAATATTATGGACACTTTATTTGTTTTGACACATCTTTTCAACCGCACTAAGTTTGATATATTTTTTTTCTTCTATTAAATGTATTTTGATTTATTTTATTAATATTCTTTTAATTTTTTTATAAATATTATTCTGTTAAATCCAAAAAAAAAAAAAAGTTAATAAAACGTAGTACATAGCCGCATCTCAGGGATGCGACTGAAAAAAAAAATTATTCTTTCAAGTGGTCGCATTCTGGATATGTGACTCTTAAAAATGCAAAAAAAAAGTAGAACATTTTGATATAATTTTTAAATTTTAAATGTGGAGTATAATAGTTAGTTATTTTTTAATATAAATAAATAATCCACGTAATGAATTCAAAAGTGTTATGAAAAGATTGTATAATTTTACTTTATTAGATACTATCTTTGTTTTGATTCATAGAGATGATTGGGCAATGTCTTGCTATTGTTAGTTTAATTTTTAATTGACTAGAAAATTAAAATATATATGTATCAGTACACATCTGCGATCTCTGGTCGTGTATATATGATATGCCATTGCTATATTGATTTTTTCGGAAACATAATTGGTTTTTTTTTTGGTTAAAAAAAATTGTTTATATCTATCACGAGTATTTTTTTTTTCTTTAGCCTTACGAAAGTCTAAACTAAAAGTTCAATGTTGATTGATATGAAAATTATTTGACTTTGCATAATATATTTAAGGCATTTAATTGTTTTATTTTAATGAAATCATTGCCTTGAATTTGGATTCATATTCTAGTGTCGACAATCAATGAGTAAAGTCTTTCCCGTTTAAATTTTATTTGAAATTGTTATTATTGTTTTTTTTTTTGTCAAATATTGTATGTGTCAATAATTAATTTTATCTAATTTAACTAAGTATTAGAGGTAGGTGGTTGTGGCGTTAGTGTATTTGGTGATTAATTTTATATAATTTAAATGAGTTGTGTGTTGTGATTTATTTTAAAATATGACCTGCGCGTTGTGACAATTTACTTATTTTATTTATTTAAAATAATTGTAATAGCTTGTAATGATGAGAGACAATGCTATACAATTTCGCAAGTCAACTCAAAAAGACCGAAAACTTATAATTTATATTTAGTTAAAATTTTCTTTTGTGTTAGGTGATCATAACTATATTACCTAGTCTTATATATTTTGTATGTGATGCATGATATGTAGGATGTGTGTTAGCATGTTTTATATGCTTTCAATTATGAGAGTATATATACATGCATGCCAAGAGACATTTGTATGAGATATAAAAGCCGGTGAGATCATCCAATAACAATCCCTCAAATTAAATATTATGTTTAATACCTTCCAATGTGTGGCACTCTTCAAGGCCAATATCGCATAGTGTGGGTCATGCTAAAGTTGAGTACACTAGTCTATATCGGTGAGGCGCGATAGGATAAGATCCGACTGCCAAACATTGAGTGTAACTTAACTAAGTCGGATTAATAGGATTGAAATAGGCTTAGAGGCATAGCATTTGGGCTATAATTCATGAGATGAATTAGAACAAGTATTGTTCAAGCAACTGATCCAAGAGTTACATGTCATTTAATTGAAAAAGAGTTTTCTACCTAATTAGCCAAGTTTTGGGTGAATCAACTCAGCTGTCTCAAAACGAGGTGAAATATGGATCTTGGTCTCACTAAAAAATGTTCCAATGAGATTTTTAGAGTCAATGTTGAGATTCATTAAATATGAATAAAATAGTGGGAGTATATTTAATAAAATCCCTTTGAGTATGTTTTATCATGATACTTAAGTTTTGTATGTTTACGTAATTTATATTATCTTGAAATTGGACACAATATTGACTGTGAAATATCTTTGAGAACGACATGATATATCTAAAAATGAATTTCTAGAATGGTACCGAAATTTGAGAATAGTCCTCCATATTGGAAAAGTTATATATTTTTGAACAAGAGCAGGCTACGTCCAGTCTTCACAATCTATTAGATTTTTCATATATTTTTTAACGTTCTTGCTTTCACACTATTTTTCTTGATTACTCTTGATCAGTTTCAAACTTCTCTTTTCAACGTTGAAAGGATTTCTACAGTTACCTTTCAGTCCAGAAAGGATTTTTACAATTCACCTTTTAATAACTAAAAGGATTTTTTACAGCATACTCAAAATATCTTAAGGGATAGACTTGAGTAACAAATTATGTATATGATAAAAGAGTTTAGGATCAAAATCTACTCAACACTTGTTTAAGATTGATTATCAGCAATAATTGAATAAAGTGATCCTTGAATATAATAAAAGACAGTTGGAGTTTTGCTTAAGAGAAGAGCTTTGCTACTTGAGTATGATTGTTTAAGTATGGAATGATTGCCTTAAAAACAATTGTTGTTGTCTTCTCCTTGATGTTCCTTTTATAGACGAGGAGATGATTAAAAAGGCTCAATATAGTCTTTACCGAACCTCTGCAAGCTGTTCGTTCAGATTGAACTCTATTAGACACATGTGCTATTTGGTCCAAAATGTTATTTTATAAAGGCATAACGTTCTTGGTTCTGTGTTTTATGAAAAACATGGATGAGTGATTGAATGGTTGTGAAATATCAGTCTTGTAACTCGAAAGTATGTTGAGCTTTCTGCAAAAAAAATGCAACAATGGTGACCCATGTCCTTGTTGTCCTTGCTCACAGCTCATCAATTTGGAGGCTATTTTGCTTCTTTGGGCCATTAGCTCAAGTTCTAGGCTTGATTATTGATTTGACTAGTCTTGATACTCTTTAACTTGAGGTTTGGACTATGGAGAATGGTTTGTCTTAATTATGTCTTTAAAATAGAATAACCAAAATGTTCTTCTAATCAATCTCCAGTTCAAGTAAGGCATGATGTTCTTGATTTCTTTCAAGGTGATATCGTTGATTTTTGTATGGATGTTATTAATCACCTATCTTTGAATAAATCACTCAAAAAGACAAGTAAAATGGCAATATAATCAGAATCATGATTAGTGATTAATTAACTATTTCGTTATCCTCAAAACACTTGAGGATAAAAATTAGGAGTAATATTTAAACTAGATTGACCCCCCATGACAATGCTACATAATTGTTTTATAAGTGTTATTAATAATTCTCATGCGATCATAATGAGTAGTCATTCGACTCGAATTCACTACAATCCCTACATGAGGATTTGTAGGCTTTAAGTCCATCAAATATTGTATTTAACAAGACAATCATTAAGAGGGTTATTAGGCATGAAACAAATCACATGGATGAGTGTGAGTGATGTAGATAGGATTATTTCCAGTTACATATCAGGAGTTATGTCTTGGGCCACTCGATAGAGTGAGACCATAGAAATGCATGACCATGCTTGAATGGACTAATATGTGATATTGGGTCTACTGGCTTTACAAGTCTACTTTGGGATCGTGTAATAAAGAATTGAACATTTCAAGGATGACACATATTGTGACTTGCGTTCAATTAGACATTTGGATGAAGAGACAATTACAACACAATTAATAGTAGTTGTGGTAAGATTTAAATCGTATCACCGATTTTCTCATGACTTGGGTAGCAATGATGCATTGCTAGAGGCCAATCACTGTTTATAATATTTTATATTATATAAACTATATTTAATATTTTATATTATTACCATTGCATTGAGAACTTATAAGGGTCACACGTAGAGAGTACTGACAATAGAACAAATGCTTAAATTAAATAATATTTGATTTAAATTCGATGTTAATCGTATTTAATATATTTAATATATTAACATATTTATAATTTATTTAATTGAATATGATTTTAATGAAATAAATGAGGATTGACAGTTAAATTAATTAAATATGATTTAATTTAATTAATAGTTTGCATTTAATTAAAAGTGTTTTATTAAATTTAATCATTTAGCACTTATTTTTGGTTGGGTCCAAAATAGGAGTCTTACGGGTTTTAATTGCTCATTCTCTATAAATAGAAGAAGAGCAAACTCTCAAAATAATCCTGATTGCCATTACCCTCATAGAATAGATAGCACCACATTTCATTTTATGCTCACATGGACTATGTATAGATGCTGATAATTTTCGCGTTGGTGATCAAAGTTAAAACATGTTCCAAGAGAGACGCTTTGTGTTGGTGATTTGCCTCCTCGGCACTTCAAGATGTAAACACATGAATCCTTCTAGTAAAATTTTGTGCTTATGTGATCCTTGGCTAAAGGGATTTTTCGGTCTTGAGACTGATTTTATAAGAATTTTTAAGTCTATCTCTTGATTTCCCAACATATGTTGAGTAACTTACAGGATACATAGTTAGAGGAAAAAAAGATAAAGTCTATATTGAAGAAAGCATTATATGGCTTGTAGCAGGCAACAAGAGCGTCAAGAAGATTGATTTTTATTTTTTTAGAATGGTTGGGGTGAATGTGAATTCATCGTGGCTAAAGGAAGCTATTGTTGTTGGTTAGGGTGAATGTGAATTCATCGTGGCTAGAGGAAGCTATTTTCGTCCTTAATTGTAAAGTCAGTCAAACTCCTTTCAAATTCTTGGGTTTGGCCATTGGTGGTAATTCTCAGAGGTTGTCATTTTGGTTACCATTGATAGAGAAGATTAGACAAAGATTGTTGGTATGGAAGAGCCATAACTTATCAATGGGTGGTCACCTTGTCCTTCTCAAACTGTTTTAGCGGCTTTACCAGTCTACTTTATTAACTTCTTCAAAGCTCTGTTAGGTACAATTTCTTACATTGAATCAATTCTTAAATCTTTTTTGTCAGGGGGAGTTAGTGAGGAAGCCCATATATTCACTAGGTTAAGTGGGCTGGTCTTCCGCGTGAGATAGAGGGTTTAGGTGTACGTACGTTGAGGAATTTTAACTTCGCTTTATTAGAAAAATGGGGTTAGTGCCTGATAATAGATCAACAGGGTTTGTGGTTTAAAGTTTTCTCTCTAAAATATGGGGTGCGATTGTGACACCCTAAACCCTAAAATAACATTTATAATGATTTATATTAAATTATTTGAAGAAAACTCGCAGCGGATAAAGAAAATATGTTGAAGAAAATAAAAACTTTTATATCTATTTTAGGATATCACGTTTCTCTAAATACACATGTAACAATGCAACTTTGTTCCTCAATTAAAACAGTGCAATTTCAATGAACTTGATTTAATTAGAATTTCTTGATTTAAATCCCAAGACTTATTGGTACTAAGGTTTTCATATAAAAAGTCATTTGTAATTACATAAGTAAAATGCACATTACAACTCTTAATTCCCAGTATCACCTATCAAAGAATGGTTTCTCCCAAACTTGAACTTTAAGAATCATTAACGTGTAATAACTGCGATTTCGCAAACGCAGGGCCAAGCCAGTCAAACACAAACAACGAAGGAGGTGAGTTTTGAAATCATGTTGATAGTATAATATAAGTAAGAAGAACACGCAATTAATCATCAATAAACTGTATCATTACACAAATATTCTTCAAAGAAAAAACATCACAGTATATAGTCAAAATCAAGGAAAATCAATACACTTCACTATAACATCAAATCATCGTAGAAATTATTATCGCACACCTTACATATTAATCACAACAAAATGCAATGTTATGCATGAGCTTAGACTCTACTTCACAATGTGGTACAATTCTAACTCTGAAGTACTTGGTTAGGAGGCTTGATACTATGCCACCATCCCGGTGGACGGACAATTCAAATTGGCCCTGTCCTCATAGATCCCCTCAACTCAACCCGAGACACATATACGCAACAATTGAGGTAAACGTGTGTTGCGTGGTAGCTCCCGACATTTGGAGTGCTACCTTAAAGTCACCTAGGAATTCCCCACCCAAATACCTCCAAGGTCTAACAATCTTGCCTTAAGGCTCAACAGTAGACCGCCACGATCATGCTCAATTCAGTTGTACTTTCCCGAAATCACTAGGCTTGTCAGGCCCTACCTATATGATGACAAAATAATCTCCACTTCACAAATTCTCAATATTTATTTTCTCCCCTCGTTGGCCTATGACACTCCATTAAGACCGTCATCTCAAACACAAATTGGAATCATCATTATTTCATCAACTATGGGGTTATTTCAATATTCTCATCACAATTTTATAACATCATTAATCATACATAATCATGGTCATCATATAAACCCATCACAAATTTATAACATCACTATCATCAATCAAACATCATCACATAAACGTATCACAAATTTATATCATAAATCACACATCATCATTAAATAAACTTACATTATACACTGCATTCATATTTTATTATCACTTCACATAAGCTCATCTAATCAAACATATGCACCAAATTCATTTGAAATCAAATATCACAATAATATCAAATACGACACATTTAACAAAATAAAATCAATCAGCACCTTATAAATATTTCTATTCCACATTTTAATCTCATAATTTCCATATTTGCACATTAAGTAATTTATCACTCATAGGGCTAATGCCGTACGTAGCGAGCCCCAGATGAATTGTTGAGAAATACAGTTTTCCCGTTCATCTCACAATATATTATACTCATGAATTCAAACGCTCTCTCACCCTTACCTCAATTTGACGCTTTCATAAGATATAAGGACTAGAATAATTTTCAGCAACCTTGAGATGTCGACAACACGCAACGAACAAGTCCAAAAGTATCAACGAATTTGCAAAGTCAATGAAACATGGCTGATAATTAAGCGGAGCATAAAAATTAGCGTTACATAATTAATAAAAATATTAGGTGAAGGAGCATATTGAAAATGTCGTGAAACAGGTTATTAGAAAATGTCTCACCGAAGTGCTGGAGCGCGGACAAGGTCCGACGTCAACTTCACCGAAACACGCAAATGAGTAGATGTGTGATTTTTGACAAAGAAAAATAGGGAGTTTCAATTTGCAATATAGGTTGAGAATAAAAGAGGAGATCATCACGATCACAAATATGGTCTCGGTTTTGCACGACACTCACTATAATGGTCGTGGTCGAAGAGAGAAGATGGAAACGAAAATGTGAAGGAGCGGCGGTTTATGAAGAAGACGATCCAATAGTACTAGGTCCTTCTTTTTTTGTTGCTGTTGTTGTTATTATTATTATAATTATTATTATTCTTATTATTATTAATTGGATTTTACTCTTACATATGGGCCTAACCCATAAAACACATTTTACTCCTTTTATTTATTTATTTATTTATTTTTATTTTTAAACACAATTTAATTACTAAAATATTACTAATATTATATAAAATAGAGTAATTAAAGTAATTAATCTTTTAAAATACGTTAATAATCAAGACTTTCATATTCAAAATAGTCACTACAATTATACTTATTTTTTTCGAATACTCACATTAAAATACTACCACCAGAGAATATTCAAAATTAAAAAAATAAATATAACATAAACATTTTATATTAATTACTAAATCATAATAAATATATATAAAATCATCATTCCACATGAGGTATATAAACCAAAGGAAATCAATATTACTAATAACTAAAAATAGGAAACAGTTATAAATAATTAAAATATAAATATATGCACACTTAACATTAGTCGAACATACAAGAAAATATCATATTAATTACGAACGCACGTGTATACGTAAAATGTCATAAAATCTTATTCTTTAAAATATGTACCATAAAATACTATTATTTTTAGAAAAATATAAAAAATAATAAATTATAATATGTGTTATTTTTATTACTCATTTAGTCCAATATATATAAAATTAACAGATCATAGGAATCACCCATATAACAAAATTTAATCACCAAATTTATCAACATATATTCTAAAATAATTTTAACATCAAATTAATTATTTAAAATCCTATTTAATTAATAAAATTGTTTATTATAAATTTGGGGGTGTTACAGCGATTGGACGAGGGAGTGGGTGTAAGAAAGTTGGGTTGGTTTAATAATGGTTTGTCGAGAAAGGTGGGTGAGAGAAGTCTTACTTCTTTTTGGAGGGATCATTGGTTAGAGAGTGGAGCTTTGTGCGAGCATTTTAATAGGCTATTTAGTTTAACGAATAGTAAATTGATTTCAATAGCGGAGACGAGTAGGCTTCGGTGGGGTGTTGATAGGGACGAAATTTATTTGTTTGGGAGGAAAATCTTATTATGGAATGCATTGCTTTGTTGGAAATAGTTGTTTTGCAGAAAAAATGTACCAGATAGGTGGACATGGAAACATAACCTTGACAATACTTACTCTATCAGGTCAGCTTATCATATAACAGCGAATGCTTCGAGTGTGACAAGTGAACCATTGTGTGAATTTTTTGAAATAAAGTGGCTCCACTTAAAGTCTCTCTTTTTTCGTGGAAACTTTTGAATAATATGATAGCAACGAAAGATAATTTGACTTCTCATGGAATGCTTGACCAATACTCAATTGTGTGTGTTGCTTGATGTGATACGATGAAATCGGTTCAACATTTATTCTTTGAATGTCCTATTTTTGGTTGGATTTGAGGAAATGTTTTGGTTTAGCTAGGGTTTAAAAGTGCTCTTGAAAAGAAAACATCTTTACATATTAACCAGGTTGAAGATTTATTTTTTGGTGATAAGTCAATGCATCAAAAACTTCAAATCATTTGGTTGACGTGTGCACGCGTCATATGGAACAAAGTAACATTGCTTCTATTGAGTTACTAGATCGTGTTAAGATTGTTTCTTGGTAGTGGCTCAAAGAAAATGGTAAAAGTTTTGATTATGACTTTAATATTTGGTGGCAGTACCCATTAGAATGTATCAGGTTCATTTTGTAGTTTATCCTCTTAGATTCTTTGACTAGTATCGTTGAACTCTATGATAAGCTCAATTGTAGTGTTCTAGCACTTAGGCTGTAAAGTTTTGGGAGTATTTTTAGCATGTCTTGTGCTTTGAATATGTATTTTATTATATGTTTTTAATTTGCCTTTTTTTTAAATTGATTGAATAGACTAGTTTGATTTAATTTTAAATAAATTCAAGTTATATTATGTTAAAAATAGAGAAATGCATTTAAAATTAAGAAAGATAGATACGAAAGTTTTTCATGATTTGTTTCAGTTATCTTTGCAATTTTTAAATGATAAAAGTTATTAATATACTAGTGCTATTTTTTTGTGTCTATATCTCTACAAATCAACAAAAATTATTTTTTGTCTATATTTCTACAAACCAAAAAAAAAA
>JBBPBQ010000004.1:16965848-16989177 GCA_037974755.1 Cicer yamashitae | reverse complement strand
AAAAAAAGAAGAAATATAAGTAACCATCTTTATTGACCAAATTTATTAAAAAAAAGAAATATAGTGACCAATTTTTTTTTATTTATATTAAAAATAATTTACAAAAATAAAATAAAGTCATAATATAGTGCTTTTTTTTTACTCAAATAGTATAGTGCAATTGAAAAATGCAGTTTCGTGCAATAGAGTAAAACACAAATTTAATATCCAAGATTTGCGCATCTAAATTATAATCTCTGACTAAACACGAGAGACAAGGGTCGTGAACAATGACTAATGTTGATTAACTTAAAAGTTTCTTAGACTATCTTCACATCTTCCTTTGATAGGATTAACATTTAATTTAATAAAGAAAAGGCATCAACATTTGGTAAAACAAAAAATTAAATTAATTAATCATAACTAACAGATACACATGGACATGGTGGTAAGAGAGTAATTTGCTTAGATCTAGTTGGTTATTTATACTCCATAGCTACGCTGATACTACTACCTTGCTCACTCCTCTCACTACAACCACATTTTTAGTGAGCTATGGTTAATCCTCACAGTTTAGTTTCTCTATGTCTCTCATTTCTTCTTCTAACTCTTTTTCTTTATGCATCTGAGGTGAGTTCTTCCTCAAATGCCACCAAAATTGGCCAAGGCTATAGCCTTATCTCCATTGCAGAGACCCCTGATGGTGCCCTTGTTGGTTTCCTTCAAGTTAAGCAGAAAACCAAAATCTATGGTCCTGATATTCCCCTTCTAAGGTTCTATGCCAAGTAAGTCCTTTAACATATTTAGTGGAAGCTCTAAACTTTTGTTCTGTTTTTTTAGATGTATGTGTGGTTCTATTTTCAATGATAAATAAAAAAGTTATATTTTTTTGTTTTTTTTGCAGGCATGAAACAGAGAACCGTTTAAGGGTACACATTACAGATGCAAACAAGCAAAGATGGGAAGTTCCATACAACCTAATACCAAGGGAACAACCACCAGCATTAACACAAAGCATAGGAAAGTTCAAAAAAGCCCCTATTGAAGTTTCAGAGTATTCAGGTTCTGAGCTTCTATTCAGCTACATTTCAGACCCATTTAGTTTTTCAGTCAAAAGAAAATCAAATGGTGAAACCCTTTTCAACTCTACCTCAAGTTCTTCAGACCCTTTTAGTTCACTTGTTTTCAAAGACCAATACCTTGAGATTTCAACAAAATTACCAAAAGATGCATCTTTATATGGTTTGGGAGAAAACACACAACCACATGGGATTAAATTATATCCAAGTGACCCTTACACTTTGTATACAACTGATATATCAGCTATTAATCTTAATTCTGATTTGTATGGATCACACCCTATGTATATGGATCTAAGAAATAATGATGGTAAAGCTTCTGCACATGCTGTTTTGTTGTTGAATAGCAATGGAATGGATGTTTTTTATAAAGGAACTTCTCTTACTTATAAGGTTATTGGTGGTGTGTTTGATTTTTACTTCTTTTCTGGACCTACCCCTTTGAATGTTGTTGATCAGTATACTTCTTTGATTGGAAGACCAGCTCCTATGCCTTACTGGGCTTTTGGTATGATTCACTTCTTACTTTACTATTTTTTTTATGTATTGAATATTCTATTTTGGATGCAACATGTTTGTGATTGTGATTTCGGTGACATTGCCTTTTTGTTAATTGTTAAGTTGAAAGAAAATTAAATTATATTTGTGAAAATTGGGGGCTTACCAGATGCGAATGGTTAATTGATAAAAAAAAATTGTTGCCTTTCTTCAATGGAAGGAAGAATTTTTTTGCAATTTTCATGTATATTAAAAAAAGTAGATAATGTATTAAATGGATCTATTTTATGTATAAATCTTTCTAAAGTACTCTTTCGTTTATTGGTGCATTTAACTGCTACTTCTCATTTTCTAAGATACTTAATAATATTAATTATTAGTATTACTAATAATCATTTTTAAATATTACTACCTCTCATTTCTGAAGTAGCTTATGTTTAAGAGAGGTAGTAATAACAAAAATGGCAATCTTGCTAACTCTGCTCACATTTTTAATTTTGTTTGATAGAGATATTTGAAAATATAAAAATGCTAAAAACATGAAGTGTTATTTTAAAACTGAAAAAGTTTTCAGATCTATGATTGTGTAATTCAGTGACTTTCTTGATAATTGATTATGAGTCCATTTTCCTGGTATGCAAAATGCACATGAGAATCCAATGAGAGTCATTGTTATCCAACAAGTTAATTTTTGGGTATCTGTATATTAATGTATGACTGTGATGCTCTGATTCTTTTCTAAAGTTATATTTTGCAAAATCTTTTCTGGGTCCAACTTTTGTTGTTGAGTAATTTAATACCTTTTAGGCCCACATGAAACAATATCACACATAAAAGATTTATTTTATTTTTTGACAACTCACACATAAAAATGTTAAACTTAACTTTACCATATAATAAAAATAATTCACCCTTTTTGCTAAACTTTGGGATAAAAAATTTGACCTTTTTTGATATGTATCTATAAAGCAATATGTGGGTCGTTGTCAAGGATTATTATTATTACCTACACGTTGTTCATTACTTTGTCTGTTTTTCTACCTAGGCCCTAGGGAGAGAGTTTATATTCATATTTGTGTCAAATTGTGTCGTAATAGCACCAACCAAGTGGAAGATTTTTAATGTCTTTTAAAGATAAGTTTCCTTTGTTGGTGGAACTAACTGATAAAAAAAATTGTTTCCATTGTATTAAGGGTAAAAATTCACTAATGAGTTTCCAATGCAACTAGATGTATACCCCTGTATTTACACAATTAAAGTTAGAAGAAAAAAAATATTGATCAAATTGGGGAAGCGAAAATTTATTAATTATAGAAAGACAATTTTACAAATGTCTTAAAGGATTTGAACTTCGTCCCGAGAGGTAATAAGGTCAGATCAAACTGTTGACACTCAGTTTACTACTCATGGACAAATAACAAATTTGTAATTTAAAAATAACAAACAAAATAAGAATAAAATCTTGTGTTTATAACAACAGGCACGAAGTGCTTATTTTTCAAATAATCTTTTTAGCAGTATACAATTTACATAATTTAACAGAGAGAAAGGTGGCACACACACAAGAAAAGAAGAACATACAAAGCTTAATGGATTAGACAAAAATCATAAAAGATTTTGTCTTGTAACTTCACTCTAGAGTTTGTTCTTAAAAATTAAATCTTTTCACAGCAGATGTTATTTTTCTGTAACTTACTTCATTACATGTTTTTACTTCAATTGTTAATTAATTGATAAAGATGTATATCTTCTGATCCTTATGCACCCAGCTCTAGTTGAAAATGGTACTAAAGTTTTCATTTATGTATTTTAATTAACTGATATTCTCACTAATTTGGTATTACAGGATTCCACCAATGCAGATGGGGATATCACAATCTATCAGTGGTAGAAGATGTTGTGGAGAATTACAAAAAGGCTCAAATACCACTCGATGTGATTTGGAACGATGACGATCACATGGACGGACACAAAGACTTCACACTCAATCCAAACAACTACCCTCGTCCGAAGCTTCTAAACTTCTTGAACAAGATACACAACATTGGTATGAAATACATTGTCATTATTGACCCTGGAATCGCTGTTAACTCTAGTTACGGCGTATATCAAAGGGGTTTAGCCAACGATGTTTTCATCAAGTACGAAGGTGAACCTTTCTTGGCTCAGGTTTGGCCTGGGGCGGTTAACTTTCCCGATTTTCTCAATCCAAACACGGTATCTTGGTGGGCTGACGAGATCCGTCGCTTCCACGAACTTGTACCTGTGGATGGCCTATGGATTGACATGAACGAAGCTTCAAATTTCTGTTCCGGTAAATGCAAAATTCCCAAGGGAAAGCAGTGTCCGACTGGAACAGGACCTGGATGGATATGTTGCTTGGATTGCAAGAATATCACCAAAACAAGATGGGATGATCCTCCTTACAAAATTAACGCCTCCGGAATACAAGCTCCAATCGGATACAAAACAATAGCCACTAGTGCAGTCCACTATAAAGGCATCTTGGAGTATGATGCTCATAGTATCTATGGTTTCTCTCAATCAATTGCAACTCACAAGGGTCTTCTTGGTATCGAAGGTAAAAGGCCTTTCATTTTGTCGCGATCCACTTATGTCGGTTCAGGCAAATATGCTGCACATTGGACTGGTGACAATCAAGGAACATGGGAGAATTTGAAGTATTCAATATCCACAATGCTGAATTTTGGTATATTCGGCGTGCCGATGGTTGGTTCCGACATATGTGGATTCTATCCACAACCAACTGAAGAACTATGTAATAGATGGATTGAAGTTGGAGCTTTCTACCCTTTCTCAAGAGATCATGCCAACTACTATTCCCCTAGACAAGAACTTTATCAATGGGATTCAGTAGCTCAATCTGCAAGAAATGCTTTAGGTATAAGGTATAAGATACTTCCATATCTTTACACCTTAAACTATGAAGCTCATGTTAGTGGAGCACCAATAGCAAGACCACTTTTCTTCACTTTCCCGAATTACGCCGAATGCTACGATATCAGCACGCAGTTTCTCCTCGGAAACAGTCTCATGATATCTCCGGTGCTCGAGCAAGGAAGAACACAAGTGAAAGCATTGTTTCCACCCGGTAGCTGGTACAGCTTACTCGATTGGACGCAAACCATCACATCGAAAGACGGTATCTACGTTACGCTCGACGCTCCTCTTCATGTGGTGAATGTTCATTTATATCAGAACTCAATTCTTCCAATGCAGCAAGGTGGACTGATCTCTAAGGATGCTAGAACGACGCCTTTCACACTCATTGTAACGTTCCCGGCTGGCGCAACGGAAGGAGAAGCTAAAGGGACACTTTTCATTGACGAGGATGAATTGCCGGAAATCAAGCTTGGAAATGGATATTCAACTTATGTTGATCTCCATGCTAGTATTAAACAAGGAGGTGTTAAAGTTTGGTCAGAAGTTCAAGAGGGTAAGTATGCATTAGACAAAGGTTTGATAATTGATTCAATTTCTGTGTTGGGATTGGATGGTAAAGGAGCAATTGGTGCAATTGAGTTAGATGGAAAGCCACTAATTGGTGTGTCAGATGTGGAAGTTACTACAACTGAACATGAGAATTTGGATGGTCAAAATGGAGAAAATAAAACTGTGATGGTAGCATTGAAAGGCTTGAACATACCTGTTGGTAAAAACTTTGCTATGACATGGAAAATGGGATGATGATAGATTCATTTAGATTGTGTCATGTTAGTTTGTTCCTTTTTTTCAATTTTAACATGCCAAGACAAACAAGGCCTTTTTTTTTATTATGAGTTGAAACCTGAATGTTGGTTTTGGTTTTGGTTTTTTAGGTAGTTATGAGTTGAAACTTGTTAATCAAATCAAGTGATTTAGAGTTATGCTTCTACATCCTCCAATCATGACTTAATAAAAACAAACCAGTTTAGTATTTAAATCTAGTCATTATTAATTACTATTATATCTCAAAGGTGGGTTACAATTGGCCCAAAACCATTTAGTAAAAAAACTGCATTTTACTTTTTGATTATGCTTTTTATTTTATAATTTGCGTTTTTTCCTTATCCACTGATATATGATGGACCAGGATCAGTGCATTTTCCCCTTTATATCCATCCACTCATATACTCTTTCCACTTAGTTTGTTTTTTTTTGAGAGACTCTTTCGACTTAGTTGTTGTGCTTTTTATTTGATGGTCATATTTAGAATTTCATATATAATCTAAAACAAAATTTTATCTAAAAGAACTAGATGTTAACCCGCGCAACATATTTTAGTTTATTTAATTTAAGTAGATTTAAAAAAAAATCAATATGAAGTTTTATGTTCCAATTGTCAAATGATTATTGATATAGTAGTTATATTAATAATATATATTCATTTTTATCAATGTAATTTATAGAAGAGAAGTACCCAACAATAAAAGGCGGGTATATTTTAATTTATTTAATTTAAGTGGATTTTTAAAACAATCAATATGAAGTTTTATGTTTCAATTGTTAAATGATTATTGATATAGTAGTTATATCAATAATATATATTCAATTTTATCAATGTAATTTATAGAAGAGAAGTTCTCAACAACAAAAGACATATATAAATAGTCGAAATATATTTTAGAGGTAAACAAGAGAGACATATGTACTCTTAATTCAGAAGAAGTTGAAGAAACTTCTCATCTTATTAAGTTGAATATTATATATTATGAAAAGATGTATACAATTGCTAGCAAATAAGTAGATGGCAGGTAGATGTGAAAATGTGAAGTTGATTGATCCAGACAAAAAATACTTTAGATGGCAGGTAGAGGCAAAGAGGCGAAAATGTGAAGTTGATTGATCCAGACAAAAAATACTTTAGATGGCAGGTAGAGGCAAAAATGTGAAGTTAATGCAGACAAAAAAAACGTATTGAGTAGTAATGTGGAATTAATGTGAAAGATGTTGGGCAAACGTTATGAAATAATAATGTGTAATTAATTTAGAAAATTTTAAGTAGACGTTATGAAATAATATTTAAATAGGAGATATAATATAAGACAGTGGAAGAGAAACTCTCTATGAAGACGTACACGTCAGCTTTTTGACTGACGTGGGAAATATTTACATACGTGGGAGAAATTGTATAAAATGACAACGTCTGTTTTAAATATATATAATAGATACAGTGGAAGCAAAAAAGATTAGAGCATGTACTCTTAGGGGTGTGTAAAATATATGGTTAAATGGACCATATTGATAAATTGAATTGCTGCACTAAAAAAACCAAACCAATTAAATGATTCATAAATTGAACCACGTATTTAAAACAAACCAATTAACCAAAACTTAATTCAAAAACCAAATTAACAATTTTAAAACTTTTTTAATTTCAATTAAGATCTTTTTTCTTAGAAAATTTTTGAAATTAATTTTTCTTGAAAAAAACTATTGAAAATATCAAAAAAAAAAAAATTAAATCATTTTTTTCTTGAAAATTTTTTGAGAAAAAAATAAAAAAAAAAACAATTTTTTTTCCAAAAATTCATCGAAACACTTTTCTTAAAAACAATTTTTATCGAGAAACTTTTTATATCTATTTTTCTCGAAAAAAATCAAAAAAAATTTCCCAATAGACACTGCAGTTGAATTGTGACAATACATCTTTAGTGGTCTTGAAACTGAATCCACAATATTCAACCCATAAATGAAACTCTTCATCCATACACCATGAGATGTAGCCTTAAAATAAGAGAAAAATCAGCTTCCATTGTAGAAGTAGCGATCAAGTTTTACTTTGCACTTTTCCAAATGTTGATTTTCTTGAATCAATGCAACCTGCAAAGTCTGAATTAAAGTAACCATTGACATCTAAATTTTTAGTTTGTCTATACATAAGCATGTAGTCTTTGGTTCCTTGAAGGTACCTCATCACTTACTTTGCAACTTTCCAGTGTTCCATACCTAGATTACTCTAATATCTGCCCAACATCCCAATTGAAAATGAAATGTTTGGCCTCATGCATACTTGGGCATACATTAGGCTTCCAACAGTAGAAACATATAGAATATTAAGCATTTGTTCGCTTTCAAAATCATTCTTTGGGAATTTGTTCAAATTGAACCTATGATCCTTTAAAATGGGTGTTACACTTGGTGAACAATCTTTCATCTGAAATCTTTCTAAGATCATTGATATATGCTTCTTGAAACAAGCCTAAAATTCTACGAATTATGTCTCTTTGTATCTTAATGCCAACAACATAATATGCGTCACCCATATCCTTCATATCAAAACTCTTAGAGAGAAATTGTTTCACCTCATATAGCAAACCTTTGTCATTGGTAGCAAGTGCAATGTCATCCATATACAAAATAAGGAAACAATTTTTACTCCCACTGACCTTATGATATATACATTGATCCATAATGTTTTCTACGAATCCAAAAGAAGAGATGATATTATGAAATTTCAAAGACCATTGGGGGGAAGCTTGTTTAAGCTCACATATGGATTTATTAAGCTTGCATACCAAATGCTCATCACTACTATAAGAAAATTCTTCTGGTTGTTTCATGTAAACCTCTTCTTCTAGATCTCCATTCAGAAAAATGGCATTTCACATCCATTGATGTAGTTCTAAGTCAAAATGAGCAACTAATGCTAAAATGATACGAAGAGAATCCTTTTTAGATACAGAAGAGAAAGTTTCCTTGTAATTGATTCCTTCCTTTTGAGTGAAACCTTTAGCAATGAGTATTGCTTTACATCTCTGGATGTTGCCCGATAAGTCTTTCTTAGTCTTAAAGATCCATTTACAACCGACGGCTTTTAAACCATAAGGCAACTTGACAAGATCCCAGACTCCATAATATTCCATGGAATTCATCTCTTTTTTCATAACTTCATACCATAAATTTGTCTCTCTACAACTCATAGCTTGTGAAAATGTTTTGGGATCATTTTCAATATCAATGTTATTGTCTAATTCTTGTAAATATACCATATAATAACTAGGTGTAGCTGAATTTCTTTATCTAGTAGATCTCCTTTATGTTGACTCAACATTTTCCGGAGGATCATGTTGTTCAACTATCTGTTCAACATTTTCTGGAATTTGTTGAACATCTTCATTTACTAAATTATCATCAACCTCTTGTGGAACTTCTATGATTACTTATCTAATATCTGTTTGAACTTTAGGGGTATTGTGAATGACAATCAATCTGCTACTTGATGTGGAAGGTTGAGCACCAATATGACTTTTATCATAAATAATGTCCTTTTGCTCCCACTAATCAAGTCATTTTCAAGAAACTTTACATTTCTTGATTCCACAATCCTAGTGTTATGAGATGGACAATAGAATCTATACCCTTTAAATTTTTTGGCACAACCAATGAAATACTCACTTATAGTCCTAGGGTCTAGTGTCTTTTCTTATGGTTGTATACTCTTACTTCAGAAGAACATCCCCAAACATGTATATGACGCAAACTTGTTTCCATCTTTTGAATAACTCAAAAGGTGTTTTTGGGACAACCTTGGTTAGAACACAGTTTAATATTTACATCGCTGTTTTAAGAGTTTCACTCCACAAGAACTTTGGAAGTCCAAAATTGTTGCGCATACTCCAAACCATGTCTATCAAAGTTCGGTTTCTTCTTTCTACTACTACATTCTAGTCCGGAGAATTAGGCATGGTGTATCGGGCAACTATACTGTTATCTTGAAGAAACTTCGCAAATAGACCCATGGCTTGTCAACTCTCAGTATATCTACCAAAGTATTCTCCACCTTTATCAGTTCTCATAATCTTTATTTGCTTTTCACATTGTTTCTCTACTTGAGTCTTAAAAACTATAAAGGCATCAATTGCTTTGTCCGTATTATGAAGCATGTAGATATACATATATCATGAGTAATCATCATTGAAAGAAATGAAATATTTCGGACCTTGAATGTACATAATTGGGCAACATATATTTGAATGTATGATTTCTAATATTTCAGTACTCCTCTTTGCACATTTGTTAAACTTGTTAGTCTGCTTGAAAATTTGTTGCGCAAAATTTCACAAGTGTACAGGTTTGCCAAGTAGTAGTATATAAGATTATCATATCCATAGAGATTAATTTAACAACTACCAAATTAATCAAGATTTTTTATTATTTAGACTAATGAAATTTTTTGTTGTTTCGCGATACGAAAACGTAACGATAGCATAAAAATTATAACGAAAATATATAACAACACAACTTTGAATTAAAGGAAATAGGGTCATGGTTTCACTTGTAATATCAATACCTCAAGTCCTAGTTTTATATGAATTCTTATTTATTATCTCAATTATCAATCCCTCTTTAAAACTATTAACAAAGATTCGTCATTCAATGTAATATTCTTTTCCCTAAAATAATTCTTTGGTTTATCATACAAAAAATATAATTAAGAGAAAACATAAAGAACCAAGAGGTTGAGTGATTGAAAGATTAGTATCTATGTTTCATCATACAAGAATCATAATCTCAATTATCCTATAGATCTACCAATTAATTGTAGTTGATCACTAGTCAATTGATTGATTAAGGCATGCAAATGTCGGTCATCCCAAACATGTAAATAAAACAATAGAATAATTTAATTAAGATAAAAAAACAAAAATCTAACATAAAACTAGAATTTAAAACTAAGACATAGTAAAAAGGTATCTTAATCACAAGATTCACCAAAGACCCTAGAAGAGAGCTTAGTTACTCATTGACATATAGAAAATAAAGTAAATAATAGAAGTGTTCATCAATTAAAAAAAGGAAAAAGAACCCTCAAAGAGTATGAATTTTGCTCCAAAATTTGAGACACTTTACTCCAGCTTCCAAAGTATTTCTCCTTATTTTCTCTCTCTCTAACTTTTTCTACTCCTCCGATTCTGTTTCTGGTGTGCGGCTCCCTTTCTGTTTCTGATTTCTCCCCCTTATAATAACAAGAAGATACTAATTTTATGTAACAACCTTCCCCTTCTTTGACAATATTTTTTTTATCATAAAATTCAATCTCCTTGAAGTGTGCAACAAATCTCCTTCTTGTATTCATAAGTTTGAATATTAAACTTTATATTTTTCCACTAAAAACTTAGTAGATTTGACCTAATTAAATTATTTTATCATCTCATGATCAATTCTGCAAATACGATAAATAAATAAATAAATAAGAAGAAGTTGAAATCAAAACTATAAAATAAGATAAAATAAAGGATAGATACCCTATTAAAATTCTATAAAAATAAGTTTATCACTTTCCCTTAACACAGTTCACACAATTATCAAAATTAGTTAAATCTAATGTACCAAATACTCCATCATTCACTAATCTTTTGATTCTCTGTATGGTGATATGTCCCAATCTTCGGTGCCACAAAATAGAGGATTCTTATAACACATCGTTTGTACCAACGTGAACATGCATAACATTATTAGTCACATTATTTTGAAAATTAAGTGAGAAAAGACCATCTGATAGTGAGATACACCATTTCCAACAAATTTAGATTTAGTAAACAAATTGAAATAAGTTTCATAAAAATTAAAGAAGTATCCCAAAGGTACAAGTTTTGAAACAGAAATTAAATTTCTAGAGAAACTTGGAACATAAAATGTCTTTTCTAAATTGAAAACAAAGCCACTACTTAAAATTAACTACATGTTCCAAAAACCTCCACATCTGAACGCATCATGCTGCCTGAATAGATGCCTTGCTCATTTGGAAGTGGTTTCCTTAGGGTTGTCATACCTTGCTCATTTGGAAGGGGTTTCCTTAGGGTTGTCATACCTTGCAAGGTATTCAAAACATGGATTGTAGCATTAGAATCAATCCGCCATGTATTATAAATAACATCAACCATATTAGATTCATAACAAACAAATGAGATTGATTTACCTTTCTTCTCAAGCCATTTCTTAAACTTGGGGCAATCCTTCTTCATGCTTCATTTCATTTTGCAAAAGAAACACTTGGACTCTTTCTTAATTCCACATTGAGGTGGTATTTTACCTTTCCCATTTTTCTTGGCTTGGTTCATGTTCTTTGCATCACTTGTCATTAGAACATCTTCACTCGTTTCCTTCACCATCCTTTCTTCTTCTTGAACACATATGGTCCTGAGTTCATTGATTGACTATTTGTCCTTATGTGTGTTGTATGAAATCTTAAAGGGTCTATATGGGGGTGGAAGAGAGTTCAGAATATAATGTAGAAGGAAATAATCAAACATATCCAACTTATAGTTTTAACCCATGAGTTCGGGAATTTCACACTTGAAATCAGAAAAATTCATAGGTTGCATAGTTGCAAAAATTGAACATACATGCTTATAATAAATAAAATTTTTTGAGAGTACTAACCAAATATCATATTTTACCAATATAAATTATTTTTCAAACTATGAATCTAGTGACATTAAACTTACTTGTAGACTAAAGTCTTATTCAATTAGATTCATATATAACTTGATGCTAAAACCATTAAAATGTTATTTTTCTTAATTCCTATAGGATAAGATTTATTATGTTCAAAATAATCAATTACCATCAAAGTCATAAATGTGATCTTAACATTTAACGTACAATTTTACATAATTAAAAATGTTACGACTATTCTCTAATTAATTAAAATCATATAGATCATCACAAAATATAATTCAGAATAATTAAATTGTACAAAAATAGTAATATTATAATAATTATGCACAAAAGCAAAATAGGCTACTGTGTGAACTGATAGAGACAAAGGCCTACAATGTTGTTGTGTTGAACACAACACGTTATCTTAGACATTTGATAATTAAATGGGCCTAAAGTACATTTGCAGTGCTATCAGTGATTATGTGTCGGACTATTCATCAACAAAGCCATACCCATATTACATCATACGGAATTTATTTATTTATTAAAAAATTATAAATGAATAAACTTCATTTTCAACCTTTGGTTGAATAGAAAATATGCAGCCCCACATTTAAACACAAAATCATAAATAATTACTTTATGATCTCAAATATTTTTCTGCACTTAAACATCTCAAAGGAACTCGAATTTTTTTTTCTTCAGATTTACACAGAAAAATAAAAAAAATAAGAATACGAAAATGCAAGAAAGAGGGTTAGAATTTCATATAAAATTTAAAACAAAATTCTATCAAGAATACAAAGAAAGCGAAAAGGATTATATCGTGTACCTTCAACCACCGTTAGGTTGGCCGGGAGCCTCACATATTATGAAATTAGTCTTGACTATACAGTCAAGCGGGACAAACAATAACCTTTCATAGGTATAAAATTTCAAGCACAGACCAACAATCAAAACTATCATCTCATAATAGAGAGGACCGTAGTATGGATCAATAATCAGATGTTTTCTGATACACAAGATCCTCGTTTCTGAGGCGAGTGTAGAGCATACTTACATCTCTTATGGGGAAATCATGATATGAACATAATAACTAGAGTTTTCAGAAAGAAGAGAAAATTTAGAAGAACATGTTTATACATAAGCACCCTCTTGGTTTTATTTCAATTGCTTCTAAGTTCATATGTTACAATACATCTCCTTTTATAGCCAAGGAGTTACACAAAAGGACAAAATACAAACTATTCATGGACATGCCATTATACGCATTATTAGAATGCCTTTTAATTATGGAAGACATATCCACGACACACTTTGACTACTATGCCATATTATTATCACTCTTTTACACTAGAAGACAAAAGTACAACTATTCACACAATAATTATACAAGACATATTCATGACTCTTTTGACTCATCAGTCTTTAAAGACAGACTCGTGACTTGGAGACAAATTCTTATCAGACAAGTATTCTTCTAAAAAGTAGCTAGGGGAATAATGTGACTTATACTACCAGATGTCTTTTAGTATTTCTCTCAAATTTTCTTCACTAGGATTTCCTGAAGGATCAATATCCATCGGATTTTCCTCCAAATTCATTGTTGCAAATTGTTGTTCAATTTTCATTTGAGTCTTGTTCTGGTTGGGTAGTTTGACCAGAGCTTTCTCCAATTTCTTGTACTCTCACTATTTGCCATTGGGATTTTTTAAGAACTCTATGACCTACACATGAAAATTCTTGTGAATTAACCGGCTGCCACTAGGATGGAAGATTTCCATGACTTATGCAGGTTGTATCAGCTTGGATTTTTTCTCGATCATGGAGATTAATAAAATTGACATAATCCATTAATTCTTTCATAACTTTTAAACTTGGAGGATAATCATCAATGGTTTCCCATAGATCAACATAATTTGCGCAAATGAGGAGTTTAGTTCTAGAATCTATCTGATATGGCCTGTGTAGGATGAAAATCGTCTTAAGTTTGCTAATAACTTCTTGTGTTAATCTTCTTCCTTTGACCTCATCTAAGACTAGTTCTAGTTGTTTTCTCCACCATTCCAGTGGAGAGTACCATCCAAGTGTAGTCCAAATCAAGGAGTTGTGATTCTTTGGGTCAGTCAGGTGTTTGTACGTTGTTTCAGTTGGGACAAAGACATGCATAACATACAAACTAGTTGCACACCAAATATACCATAAGTGATTTTCAGTAAACATAAAATTTGGGTCTATCATGAATGGTAAATTAAAGAGTGTGTCTGGAAGAAAAGGGGAGTGGTTTGGAAATTTTTTTGTCTTCTTCATAATCTTCGCCATAAAATAAAAAAGATTATTCCTGGCGTATTCTTTGAGTCGGGATGGTTGAAAAGACGAATTTATTCCAGAAGGAAAATTCTTGATCGTAGAGGCATGGGTTGGTAATGATTTGATCATGAGAATCAATGGATGTGTTTTAGTGATGATCTGGATGGGTTTCATAGGTCTGGAAAGTAAATCAGGAATCAAATTTTGATTTCCTTTGATATGTTTTACAGTAAAATCATATCTTGAAAACCAATCTTTGAGTATAAGAGTTTGGGGATCTGGAGGCATTTTATTTTTAAACTCAAGGATCCTAGGAAAAGAAGAATTATCCATTTGGACTTCAAACTGATAACCCCTCAGGTGAAAATCAAATTTTTGGATACCTAATTTGACTGCAAGTGCTTCCTTGTAAGTGGTGTGGTAATGTTTCTCAACTTCTTTGAATTGACCACTAGCATGACCGCAATAATGCTTTACTCGATTAATTTTTTCTCTCAGGACTGCACCCCAATAATAATCACTGGCATCAGTTTGTAGAATTCTCTTTCCATTTCCAGGAAATTTCAAGGCAGGTGGAGTTTGTGCAATCTTTTTTAGGGCTTTGACGGCTGCAGTATGCTTCGTTTCCCATGGTGAAGGATTTTTCCTGAGTAATTGAGATAGTGGAATTGTATATTTTGCAAGCTTTGGTATGAAATTCTTGATATAATTGATTATACCAAGAAATTGCTGGATTTGTTTAATGGTGAGATTTTCATTAGGAAAATTTAACAATTCTCGAGCAATATGAGGTTGAGGTTGATATTTCCCTTGAGAGAAATGCATTGCTAAAAAATCGATTTCTGTTTGGAATAATTGACTTTTCTTTTCAGAGATCATCATTCCATGGTTTGGGGCTATTTGGGAAAATTGGCCCAATAACTGTTTATGAGCCTTTTCATCTTTTGAGAATAAAAACACATCGTCGATATAGATGAGAATACTATTGAGAATGGGCTCAAAAATTCTAGTCATGGCCTTTTGAAATAGTGAGGGAGCTACCTTGAGCCCAAATGGTAATACTGTCGATTGGTATTGGGCATTAGGAATGCAGAACGCCGTCTTGTATCGGTCCTTAGGATCAATACCCAATTGCCAAAATCCTGACTTCATATCAAACTTGGAATAGATCTGAGCATCTTTGAGGAAGATGTTTAATGAAGAGGTTTTTGGAATGGGAAATTTATCATCTTTTCGAAAATGATTAAGAGGTTTATAGTCAATTACTAACATCTTTTTTCCTCTTATTTTTTCAGATCTCTTTTCAACATAAAATGCTTGGCAAACCCATTATGATTTTGTGGGTTCTATTAGACCTTGTTTGAGTAACTGGTTGCATTCTTCCCGGGCCAAAGCTAAATTTGATTGACTTATTCCAGGATGAGTAGCTTTGGTTCGATTGATATCCTCATTGAGCTTGAAAGGAAGTTGAACAAAAAAGTCTTCGTTTGTCCATAAAGATTTTGGATGGGAGAATTTTCCATGATTGTCTACACAAAGTTTGACCAATTTGGACTTAATTTCTTCATATTCAGTAGGAACATCAGAAAGGGAATACAACTTTAATATTCCTGAATAGGGTTTAAATTCTCGTTTAAATTTGATTCCTGTGGGGAGAATTGGAAGCCTATTTGTTGGTAAATAAACATCCATACCCACAACAATATCTTTATTTAGGAGGCTACTACCAATGACCTTTGTCCAAACTATGCATTCGGGGAAGAATCTGATTCCAATTTTCTCCTTTGTCATTAAATCTGTTATGACAACTTTTCCATCTACTGCTATAAAGTTTGCAGCATGTTTCACCCATGCTTCTGTAGGGAGGATGCTTGGGTTCATCACTATTATTTGGGCACCAGTATCCATATAGGCTATAACTTTCTTGGGATGAGAAAACTTTGAGGCAAGGACATGGATTTCAACACAAGGGAGAAGTAGAGTAGGCAGAGTACTTCCTACTTCTTTGAACAAGTAAATAGGAAAACATCTATCATCTCCTGATTCAGCAAACGATGCTTCATCTGAAGAAGAGTTATCTGAGGAAGAGTTTTGAAGAGCAAAAATTGTTTCTTCATCGGCAATGCTTTGTTCAGAATACAAGGATTCTAGATCTTCTTCTAGAGGTTGAAAAGAGTTGATCAACTTTGCGGCTTTGTTGGTTTTATTAGGACATTTCTTAGAAAAATGTCCCCTTTCTCCACAAACAAAACATCTTTGATTTTTCCTTTTTCCTCTGAATTACTTCCTTTTAAAGAACTTCAAGGCTCTTTTTTTTCTTTCCTTCTTGAAGATTCTAGAAGGTTTAGTGTATCTTTGCCGATAATGCTTCTTTTTTGTTGAACAACTGCATTTGTTATCTTTGCACTTGATTTCCAGGTAAGGCTTTTTGCATGCCTTGGTGAATTTGGATTTTTGCTCTACAATTTCTGAGAAATGTTGGTGCAATCTACATAGCTTTTCAAGTGCCTCCAATGTTATTTGATATATCTGGCCGAGACTCATGGCTTTAATATCTTTTTGAGTTGTTGTTATCATCCTATGGATCTCTGGTTGGAGTTCTTGGGGTAGTGAGGAGATATATTTATTTTTTAGACTATGATCATTAAATCCATTGAGGACATAATATCTCTGGGTCATTCGCTGATAATATTTTTCAAGATCTTTGACTCGAAGAAGACAACATCTCATCTCAAAGAATTCTTGTTTGCTTTTTCTATCAAATATCTCCATATCACCAATGAATTCGTTGTGAAGAATTCTAAGGACAACACCAGTATTTTCTAGTCTCTGTAATTCATCTTGTTTGAATGTACCAAGGTTATGGTACCATTCCTTCAACATGCTTGTCATTCTACAGCAAAATTCTTCAATGATCTTATAAGTGTCTGCACTTGTTTTCATCATCTGCGTGTCAAGCCAGGCACCAAATTCAAGGAGTCTTTTTCTCCAGCGACTGGGTGGTATATCATCAAGCGTGAACCAAGGTCCACTATTTATTTTTGTTTTTCTAGAGACTGGATTTTCTTCAAATGATTCTTCATAAAAGGATCCTTCCTCTTTTACATTCACCATAAAAAGTCTAGAAAAGTTCATGTAATTCCTTTCAGATTCTAATTCTTGTTCTGATACTGATGAAAAGGATTCAGATCTTTCATTAGCTGATGTATCTTTGTAAGAATCATTTTCCTCAAAAGAAGAGGAATCTTCACTCTTTTCTCTTGAGGATTGTGCAAGAGAATTATTTTCTTGTGGGAATTCATGATTTTCTGTGATTGCCATGGCTTGGAAACTTTTATCGGGAATTTTTTCCTTTTGGAATTTTGGAGGAGGTTGTTTCAGGAACATCTTGGGAGTCAGAGGATGATACACTTAAGCAAACGGTTTTCCCTTTGGACCTGGAGGTGGAGGTTTTGGTAGTTCTGGCAGATTTTTGTCTATAAGCTGAGGGTATGTATTTGGCTTAATCTGGTGGTGATGAAGCATAGGTAGGGTACAGAGGAGATAGCTTTTTTGGTTGTGTAAAATAAGTAGGAAAAGTAGGAGGGTTAAAGAAAAGATCTTCAACAGGTTTAGGTTTTTCTTCTTTGGAAGCTCTCAAGAAATCATTAATCTCTTTTACTTGGCTTTGTAGTTTTCTGATTTCTCTTTCCTTTTGGTCAAAATCTTGGCCAAAAGTTATTTCTTCTAACATCCTTCTTAAGTCATGATCCAATTGAGAGACTTGAGCTTTTAAGGTTCTATAGTGTTTTTGCATTTTTTTAGACAAAATTTTGAGATTTTCATATGTTTCGTCTATTTTTTTAGTGATTTTATTCACTTTTCTGTCTAGATTCTAGAGAATGTCATTTTGAGCAACCATGTTTTCTGATTGCCAATTTAGAACTTCCTCCACTTTTGTTAGAGGTTTAAGTTTCCTATCAGGTTGGACTTCATTGGGTTGTATGAATGGTTTGGATGATCTGTTTGTGATTTAGTCCACTTTTCTTTCTAGAGCAGGGAATTGCTGGTCATATTCTGATGTTGAAGCTGAGAACATAAAACAAGGGATTGGTTTGGTATTTTTTGGAGGGTTTAAAGGTTTACAATAGTCTGAAGGTGACCAAGTAACAAGAGTAGGGTCATTAGGTGGCAAGAGCTTTTCTTTTTTGATGATTTTAAGTGCTTCTTCATAGATAGGAAGAGGTTTCTTTTTATCATGGATTCCTACCCATGGACCATTATCAAGATTTGATTTTCTACGTGGTGGAGGAGATGGTCTGCACGTCCCTTTCTTCTGGCTTTTAGGGAGGATGATATCTCTGTCAATATCATGCATCCAATAGTTACATCTTGGGTCGCACTTACAGGGATCTACGTCCCAAATAAAATGTCCATCTATCTTGTCAGTATAGATAGGTTCTCCTCTAGCAGTGACAACATGAATAGGACAACAATCTTCTTTGAGTATTGGTTGTATCATCATGGTTTGAAAATTAGGAGAGGCCGAAGTTGATCCTTCATCTGGTTTTTTGAAAATTGTTTTGACTGATCTATCAATGGATCTCCTGAAGGTGGCTTCTTGAGATTGTATTGGTCTTCTGTCATGATGGAATTTTTCATAGTTTGTTATCCATTCCAGGGGACTTAGTTGAGTTAATTCCTCCCTTGTGATTCTCCTTGGGATCTAGACAATGGAGGGTATATCTTCTTCTCTATTGGTAACGACCAACAGTGAATCAGAAGAACATCCCAAGAGTGGCAAATCTATGGACTGATTTTGGAGACAATAGATTATTTGATGATGAAGGGTGGCAGATAAAGCTTCTGGGACTTGATCAGATCCAATAATTTGGACTTGGACTTTCAACCTTGTGGAAAGAATATGTCCATTCATCTCGACTAGACCAATGTAATGTGAGAGCAACAAACCAAGAATAATATGTGGATTTAGAGATTCCTCAAAGTCTCATAAACCACTGTAAATCTAAACGATACACAGCTTTACATTTTGGAGCTTTCAGGCTAATCCTCTCCCTTCATGGACGAAAAAATCAGCCTGTCTTCTGTAAAATAGCTCTTCTAGACTCAAGCTACCTTCACTATGAAAATGATCATGTCCATTAGGATTGGGGACGACATATACTTTTTAGGTTGAGATAGAATTTAGACAATGGCCAAGAGTGTTAGGCTTGTTAGATAAGGCAGACTAAACCTTGGTGTCAGTATGAAACTATTGCTCCCAAAGTCATTGTCTTGAGTAAAAGAGGCAATGATTTAGGATGTTGTGGTATGTCTTATCTTAAAGGGTTTTGTGTCACTGTCTTTGAGGTTGATATTCGACTTCAGTACTGGTTGTAGTCGATAGTTGTGTTCGATGACATCCGTGTTTGAATTTTGACGATGTCATGACAACGATCAAGAATAACTAAGACATAATGTCTACATCGTACTTTATTACGAGGATAGTTATTAAATGCTCAATTTTGAATATTTTGATTATCAAAGAGTTTTCAGTTGTAAGAATTTATTTAAGGATTTTATAGTATTATTTCTTTTGGACAATTAATTATTTATTATTAGTAACTTATTCTCTTATATAAATATGAAATTTTTTTGTCATTACCTCAATTGTTAAACCCACGTAACTAGACGTTACATTTTTGGTATCAGAGCCATGTCGAACCTAGATCGGACTGTGGTGTGGGCTTACTTTACTTTATTTTTGTTATTTTTTATCTATTTCTTTTTAAATAAACATAAAAAATCAAAACTTGGGCTTATAGGATTGCTTGTTATAGTCATAAATTTTGCATGCTATTATGTTGGATGTTAGGTTTTGCCAACTCAGTGTTTGATTGGTGGTGTGCAAATTTAGGTGGCTAACAGGCACATAACGAATGACGCACTTGCTGAGGCTCTCAACTTGATAGCTGCAACCATGCGAGAACAAAAAGAGACTCTCCATCATTTGAGAGGACCCAATATCGCAGCGGTAGAAGTCTTAGACCCTCAATATGTAGGACTATCCGAGTTTCGAAAGAACAATCCACCACCTTTCTGAGGCAGAAGAGTGGTTGTTGAAGTCAGAAAAAATCTTTCGAGTAATACGTTGTCTTATTGGTAAAAAAATGGACCTTGTCGTTTATATTTTATAGTCTGATGCTGAGGATTGGTGGAATTGTGCAAGAGGAGGTCTGTTGACACAAGAATTTCGAAAGAACAATCCATCACCTTTCCGAGGCAGAATACTGGTTGTTGAAATTATAGAAAATCTTTCGAGTATTGCGTTGTGTTGATGGTCAAAAAGTGGACCTTGTCGTTTATATTTTACAGTCTGATGCTGAGGATTGGTGGAATTGTGCTAGCGATGGTCTGCTGACACAAGGAGTTCTTATTACTTGGGATAGGTTGAAAGAAATATTTCTAGAAAAGTATTTTCCCCACAATGTTCGCTTTTAGAAGGAAACAAAGTTTTTTCATCTTCATCAGGGAGATATGTCGATTATGGACTATGTTGCCAAATTTGAAGATCTATCAAGATACTCTTGCTATCTTAGGGGTAATCCACAATACGAATTGAAGGTAATGAAATTTGAGCTAGTACTTAAGCTTGAACTACAAAAGTTTATCGGAATTTTAGAGATTCGTGACTTCCGCACCTTGGTAAACAAGTCTAGGGTGGTTGAGCAAAAGATGCTAGCTTTGGAAGCTGAGAAACCTAAAGAGAAGTTTAACTCTGGTGGCAAGAGATTCCACAATAAGGATAATAAATTTCATAAGAATCTACGCTTTTGTATGCACAATTTCAAAGGACAAGCAGGGACAAACTTCAACTAGTAAGAGTAAGAGATGTAAAAAGTGTGGATTTAATCATGGAGATCACTTGTATCCTGCGGAACGAATTATATCTCTTAAAAATGGAAAGGTTGGACACTTTTTCTAGATGTTGCAAGAGTGAGGGGCAACCCCAACCTAGGCTACAAAACCATGAGAAAGTCTTTACACTCCAAGAAGAAGAGGTGACAAAGCTAGATGGTCTGATTTAAGATATGGGTTTTATTAAAAGCAAAAAGTTATCATATTGTTTGATTTCAGAGTGACATAAACCTTTATATCTTTGTCTTGTGTTAAAGCCTTGCAGTTGACTATTTCTTGTCTACCTTTTGATTTATTTGTTACTACCCTTGTTGAAAAAAAAATTATTGCCTCCACTGCATGTTTGATTTCTACCCTTGTTTATCAAAAATTGCCTTTTACTATTGATTTGATTTGTTTGCCTATGTCTGGGTTAGATGTTATCCTAGGAGTGGATTAGTTGTCATCGAATCATGCTGTTATAAACTGTGCTAATTTCCTGGTGTTTCCTAAAGATGTCTCTAGCTTAACCCCGAATAGAGAATTAGAATTTTCCATTTATTTAGTGTTAGGGAGTGGGGTAGTATCAATAACACCTTATGATAGTGCAAAAGTGGTTTTAACTACAATCATGTGGTTGATGTTTTGATGATAACAAAAACAAACAAATAAAGAAAAATTATCCTCTAACTGTATTTGCTAAGTGTGCTGATTAAGTAAGAAGAAAAATATTTATATTAATGACTATTTATTTATTGGTAGCATAAATTACAAGTAAGTTAGAGATATTAATCTAAGTGTTTCTAAACACGGAATATTATCACCTAATAAATAAGTAACTATGTTTACTAATAGAGCAAGTTATAATATAGGAATAAGAAGTATTGCGATATATAGTCCGAGTTAAAGCAGTAAAGGCAAAAGGAATACAAGTCATTGTTCTGGTATAAGCTGGAGCCTTTGATGAACAAAGAAAAGAGAATCTTCTATACAAAGATCACAATGACTCTAAAGAAACTACTACAACTATGTTTGACTCTGATGAACGCGCTCTCAAACACGACTCTGGTGAATTCGTTAATACAAGCAAAATGATTGTCTTTGATAAGTATGTCAAGTAAAATGATCGTCTTCCTGTGATCAATATATCAAGAAAAGTGATCGTCTGCTTGTGATAAGTGTGACAAGAAAATCATTGTCTGCATTTGGTAATCACGTCAAACATCTGATTAGTCTAGCTCTAACAACTGTGACAAGCATTGTATTGTCTAACTCTGATAGAAAGTCAATACTCTACAAGTCAATGCTCTAAATAGTCGACACTCTAAAGAAGAAAAATGTGTTTATCCTCTGATCAACATTTTGAATATGTTAATTATATGTGACATCCTCTAATAGTAACATCCTTTGGGATTTACCATCTTAAATTTATATCTAAAAGACTGATATACCTTAAATGGTGATTGAATATCTCCAACGGTAACTTTCTCAACTGACACTTCTTCTCACTATTTAAGACGAACCCGTTCAATTAATCAAGCGGGTGAGAGAGATAATGAAAAAGGCAATGTGTTTAGAAGATATTTTGAAAAAGCCAAGATCACATCGACATAAAAGTATGAATGAAAAATCCTCTCAATAGAGGGTTATTTAGAATTGATGTGAATCATTTAAAGTATTTTTCATACACTTGAACTAATATAGGACTTGATATGTAATATCTTCTCAATGAGAATAGAATCCCAGAAATAGACGTTGTGTCAATTCAGACACAAATTAGCACTAGTGTAAATCACCCCGATAGTAGCAACAATTCTCTCACTCCTAAGAGGTACCTGAAGAGGTAAAACAACACTTATGAACCTTAATGGCAGATTGCCAAAATGTTGAAGAACGATTCTATCGGTGACAGCCTGGAGAGGCTAGAGAAGAATAATCAAAGCCTGAAGAGGCAGAGTAAACAATACCTGTATGCTATTATTGAAATAATGGATTAAGTCCTTGACTGTATTGAGGAAAAATCTCGTTGTAAAGGGAGGACTAGATGTAGCAATTGTTTATTGTGAACTAGTATAAAAATATGTGTTCTTTTATCTCTCTGTTTCTCTTATCTATGTTCTGATGTGATCAAGAACATAATTTTTTTATAAGCAATCGAATTATTTTTATGAAATATCAAAACACAATTCAACCCCCCCCCC
>JBBPBQ010000004.1:16930508-16961658 GCA_037974755.1 Cicer yamashitae | reverse complement strand
CATTTTCCTTCAAGAAAAAAAAATGGCAAAAAAAAAAAAAAGCAAAAAAAAGAAAGCAAAAAAAAAGAGTATCATGGCACCCTTACCGAACATGTTCTTGGGCTAAAATCATGGATGAATTGAAGCATACAAAGATTATCTGAATCAACTGAAAGACCCTGTGGCTAAAAATTTGGAAATCTTGCAAACCCTTGATACTTGAAATCATAGGAACACTTCATGGAAAAAAGTATATCACGAAGAACTCATGTTTACCCATTGATTTCATTAGTCTAACAATTTTTACCTTTTAGTCTACTTTTTAGTCAACCTCAAGTCACTTGTCCACAAGATTTTAACCTGATACTGATGAGATTCATCTTTATCCTCCACCCCCTACTTCTGGGTCATGGACAGGTGAACCTCTAGAAGTTGGGTCGTCTATGTTGAACTTTAATCACTATAGCTTATTACTTTCATGCCATGAAAAAATTCATCAATCTAAAGAAAAATGTCAAATCTTGCATGATCCTGTAAGGACAATTGAAAAAAAACCTCGACTAGACATTATGTTGAAGACATTGACGATGTTGCATATAGTTTCTGAGTTTTTCCAAGGGGCAAAGTCAACAATGAAGTTATTATCAAGTTCTCTCAATTCGATTCTAAAGCACTGATAATATTGCTAAGTATAAAGTCTTATGATACTTTATTATATTGACACATTCTTGTTTCCTTAATATTATGAATATCAATAAATGCATTTTGTTTTCTCTTCCTTTCTACCCCTCATATATTTAACTATTTCTTACCCAACATTATATGCCTTTCTTTTATTCTAACCATGTACCATACATATTTGGAAGTAGTTCATTCATAAATAAGTTTGCTAAGATTTCATTACATAATTTTAGTCATACTATTAATTCCACTAAAGGGGATGAGAACGATAAAAATAAAATCCTTTATTTGGATATACCTCAATATGTTGGGACATGTAGTTAAAGTCATGTTAATCCCCTAGAAAAGTCGTTTTATCTTTATCATTATCTAATTGTGCTTTGAATATACCAATCACATGGTGGAATTTGAAGTTTGTACCATGGGTATTCTAGTCTTCTGCAAATCGAAAGTCAAAATGATGAAAGTACATGAGAGTTGAATGTAATCCTCAATCAGCTAAATCAAGAATGGAAAAAATGGGATAAGAAGATGACCATTTATATATACATATTAGACAAATGTCTAAAAAAAAATTAAAGTCATTTTCCATCATGTCCCTCAATAATGTAATCAACTAGCTGACGTTCTAGCTACTTTATTCAATGTTCAAAGTAAGTCATGATGAAGAATAGTCACTCACAAGAATGAAAGTCACGACTATCCTACTTATCATCAAACGTATAAGAAAGGCTAGATGGAAAGTTCTCGTACCAAATATTACCTCGTAATTGTGGAATACCCTCCCTGAGTATCAGACTATAACTGGGCCACCCCTTTGTTCCTTATTATATAGAATAAAGGCAGTGCGACCCACTCAAACAAAAATGCCCCTATCAAGAGTAATGATCTGTGTTAACCAACTGAATTCAATTCAAGAAAAATGTTGACTGTCTCATGTCAAGGATAATCATTTCAAAAAGATCTTAAAAGAAGAACATATGAACTTCAGAGCTTCAAAAGAAAGAATTAGCGCTCAAGAAGATTTTACATATCTAAAATGACTAGCATGACAAGTGGACTCCCAACTATATGAGCCCAAGTACCATAAAAAAAATACATTCAAGTGTGGCTCTGATCCACACCAATATCGATCGAGAAGACTTATCACTACTTGCACACATTGATGCTTCAAATAGTATTACACTTAAATGAAGACTCGCTAGGTTGAAAATCCAAAAGGACGACCTAGGCAAAAATTAGGGTATAAAAAATAAAATAATAATAATAATAATAAATACCCGCTAGGTTGAAAACCTGAAAGGGTGACCTAGGCAAAAATTAGGGTACAAAAAAATAATAAATACCCGCTAGGTTGAAAACCTGAAAGGGCAACCTAGGCAAAAATTAGGCTTACACAGATCAAAGTCGAAGCTATATATTCTGAAAGGTTATGAAGATAAATTGGGGCAAATCATATCCTCCAAAGTGGGTTAATAACGCGATTGACATTATGTTATGATTTATTAGCACACTTCTTTTATGAAATACTACTAATAAATAGGGTCATTTACCCATATGAGATCACCTTATCTTCTTCTCTTCCTATGAATCGTTCTTTTTTTGTACCATAGATTTTCTCACTAAATATCATCATCTAAACTAATTTCTCGAGTTATGAATCTTTTTGTCAAAATGCATTTTTATGACAATCATATGTTGGGGCACAAGATATGTGAATGTCAAGAGGCCAAAACTAGTATGATGTCTTTACACATAAGGTAGTGGCAACTAGAGATCAAGTCGAAGATGTAACAAAAATCTCTTTAAAGATCAAAAGGACAATCTCCACTATTTATTCGAAGTTGTGCATATTCTTCATCCATGAATCCAAGGATCATGTTCGTAAGGAGGTGAAAGAAATTAAAAAAAAAATTGTAAGAAAGTTTGAAAAAATTGAAAAAAAAAATTGTAAAAAAGTTGATTAAAAAAATTGAAAAAAAAAATGAAAATGAAAAAAAATGTTCATTCATCAAATGCATTCATGACATTTCATATTTTCAATAGTATATAAATTTATAGTCGGGACTACTGACCCGCACACTCTAATTTAAAGTTGGGATGACTAACCTACACCCTCTAATTTAAAACCCAAGATGATTCCCCGTTACCTCACATCGATATTCTGGTTGACAATGTGGCCTACAATTCGCTCTTCTCTTTTATGAATGTTTTCTCTGGGTATAATCAAGTTAAGATGACAGCCGAAGATATGGAAAAAAAATGACTTTCATCACCCCTTGGGGAACATCTTGTTACAAAGTAATGTCGTTTGGTCTGAAGAATGTTGGGACGACCTACCAAAGAGCTATGGTAACCCTATTCCATGGCATGGTTCATAAAGAGGTAGAAGTTTAAGCTAAAGCTTAATCCATCCAAGTGCACTTTCGGCGTGAGGTCGGGCAAATTATTAGGATTTGTGGTTAGTCAGAAAGGAATACAAGTTGACCCCATAAGGTTCATGCCATTTTAGAAATGCCTCCCCCAAGTACAGAAAGAGAAGTTCACGTTTTTTTCGGATACTAAATTATATTTCCAGATTTATATCACAACAAACCGCCACTTGTGAACCAGTCTTTAAACTTTTACGGAAAAATCAAATAGTTGTGAGGAATGAAGAATGCTAAAACGCATTTGAGAAAATCCGACAGTACGTGCAGAAGCCTCCAATTCTAGTCCCCCTAGTTCCGACCCGACCCATGATTATGTATCTTACAGCCCTTGATAGATCCATGGGATGTGTGTTGGGGCAACACAATGAAACAGGAAAGAAGGAGCGTCATTTTCTATTTGAGTAAAAAATTTATAGATGTTAGAACTTATTTGTTGTGCCTTAGCTTGGGAGGCCTATCGCTTAAGGCAATACATGGTTTGCTATACGACCTGCTTAATATCCAAGATGGATCCAATCAAGTACATTTTCGAAAAGCTTGCTCTCACAGGGTGAATTGCTCATTGGCAGTTGATGTTATCAGAATATGATATTAGCTATGTTACTTAGAAAGGCCGTCAAAGGTAGTGCCTTGACAGATTATCTGGCTAATCAACCTAGGAATGATTAACAGTCGATGCAATGTCAATTCCCGAATGAAAACATCATGGTTTTGTTTGAAGATAATGTAAAATGGACCCTATTGTTCGACGGGGCCTCAAATGTGATGGGGCATGATATTGGGGTTGTCTTAATATCTCCTAAAAAATAGTTCATACCTATCACAGTGCACTTGTGTTTTGATTGTACCAATAATATAGCAGAATATGAAGCTTGTGCCATTGGAATTTTGGCTACTTTGGAATCAAAAGCAAAAGTCATTAATCATCTTAACCAAGAATTGGAAACTCGAGAAAAGAAGTTAATACCTTATTTTACCTACATAAAAGAATTATCTTCACAATTTGACAAAATCACCTTTCACCATGTCCCTCGAGAAAACAATCAATTGGCTTATGCTTTGGCTACTTTATCCTCGATGTTCCAAATAAGTCCAAACGATGTAATCCCATCCATTAAAATGAAGGGTCGAGATCATCCTGCCTACTACCATGTAATGGAAGCAGAAATCGACAGGAAACCGTAGTATCACGACATCAAGCATTATCTTATAAATAGAGAATATCCTCCTGGAATATCAGAGAATGAGAAAAGAACTCTAAGACGGTTAACCACGAGATTTTTTGTGAACGAAAAATATTTTGTATAAGAGGAATCATGATATGGTACTCCTTAGATGCGTTGATGTCAATGAGGCGAAAGAAATTCTACAAGATGTCCACGATGGCTCTTATGGGGTCCATATAAACCGACACGCCATGTCTAGAAAGATTCTTTAGAACGGGTACTACTGGCGCACTCTAGAAAAAGATTGTTTTAATTACGTAAAGAAATGCCGTAAGTGTCAAATATATGCTGATAATATCCACAACCCACCATTGCCTCTGAACACCCTTTTAGCACCCTGGCTGTTCTCAATGTGGGGCATAGACGTCATCGGAATGATTGAACTGAAAACATCAAATGGAGATCGCTTCATCTTGGTGGCAATCGATTACTTTACCAAATGGGTAGAGGCCGCTTCGTACGCCAGTGTAACCAGAAATGTGATAGTCAAATTCATAAAAAGGGAGTTAATTTGTCGTTATGGCTTACCAAGCAAGATCATTACCGACAATGCCACAAATCTGAATAACAAAATGATGGATGAATTGTGTGCCATTTAAAATTTAACACCACAACTCTTCCCCGTGCAGACCAAAAATGAATGGTGCAGTTGAAGCAGCAAATAAAAACATCAAAAAAATTATTCATAAAATGGTTGTAACATACAAAGATTGGCATGAGATGTTGTCGTTTGCACTACACGGGTATCACACTTCGATACGCACTTCAACTGGGGCAACCCCTTTTTCCCTAGTACATGGGATGGAGGTTGTGCTACCCATTGAAGTAGAAATCCCGTCGCTAAGAGTATTAATGGAAGCCAAACTAGAGGAGTCGAAATGGGTACAAACCCGTTTCGATCAATTGAATTTAATTGAAGAAAAAAGGTTGGCGGCCTTATGCGATGAGCAATGATATCAGAAAAGATTGAAAAGAGCATACGAGAAAAAAAATACGTCCTCGAGAATTCCGGGAGGGAGACTTGGTGCTAAAAAAGATCTTACCCATTCAAATGGATTATCGTGGGAAATGAACACCTAACTATGAGGGCCCATACGTTGTGAAGAAAGCTTTCTTAGGTGGAGCTTTGATTCTCACGAATATGGATGGAAAAGATTTAGCCCTCCCTGTAAACTCAGATGCCGCAAAAAAGTATCATACTTAAATAATGAATACCCGCTAGGTTGAAAACCTAAAAGGGCGACCTAGGCAAAAATTAGGGTACAAATAAATATCTGCTGGGTCGAAAACCTGAAAAAGGCGACCTAGGCAAAAATCAGGGTACAAAAAAGAATACCCGCTAGGTTGAAAACTTGAAAGGGCAACCTAGACAAAATTAGGGTACACAAAAAAAATAAATACCTGCTGGGTCGAAAACCTGAAAAGGCGACCTAGGCAAAAATCAAGGTACAAAAAAGAATATCTGTTAGGTTGAAAACCTGAAAGGGCAACCTAGGCAAAATTAGGGTACACAAAAAAAATAAAAAAAAAATAAATACCCGTTAGGTTGAAAACCTGAAAATGCGACCTAGGCAAAAATTAGGGTACAAAAAATATATAATAAATACTCGCTGGGTCGAAAACCTAAAAGGACGACCTAGGCAAAAATTAGGTTTCAAAAAATATAATAAATACCTATTGGGTTGAAAAACTGAAAGCGCGACCAAGGAGAAGAAAAAAAAAAAGAATATATACTCAAAAGGACAGGACCAACAGTATTGATCGAACTATGGCACGAGAAGTTAGTACAGTCTACTTTTGAATTACTAGTAACCAAGTCGGGTGTTCCACCCATTCCTTTTGTTTTATCATATGTAGATTATTTTTATTTTTATTTTTTTACGACGAATATTGAACATCAATATATTGATATATACTTTTATCATCTTTATAATTTAACCCTCTTTCTCGAATGCATTTTATTATTATCGTGTACTAGAAAGTAAAACATATACCATACCTCGATATAATGAATTGCGATAAAGTTGAATAATATATTAGAGGTTGTTTAGAGTGCAAGGCAACGACAATATAAGATCCAGCTTAAGATTACAACAGTAATTCTTCTTTTTAAAAAAAAACAAAAAAACAAAAAACAAAAAAAAGGGAAAAAAGAGAAATGGACAAAATAGAGATCAAAGATATCAAGTTCAAGAAAAATGTATAAGTGCCTTTTTCATCCATGATTTTAATGGTCGTGTCCAATAAAAATATTAATAAAAACCAACATATTCATTGATCCATGACATTACATAAATTTAAAGCCGAGAAAACGACCCGCATGTTGAAGCCGGGAAAACGACTCGCACCCGAAGCCGAGAAAACGACCCGCATGTTGAAGCCGGGAAAACGACTCACACCTGAAGCCGAGAAAACGACCCGCATGTTGAAGCCGGGAAAATGACTCTCACGCGAAGCCAAGAAAACGACCCGCATGTTGAAGCCGGGAAAACAACTCACACCCGAAGCCGAGAAAACGACCCGCATCTTGAAGCCGGGAAAACGACTCGCACCATTCTAAAAAACTCTTTCCGAACAAAATTAGAGTTGTCATCTTTACTTATCTTTTACTTTGATTCTCAAGTAAATTCTAAGTAAAGAGGGGCAGCTGTTGACACCTAATTTTGTCCTCTTTTTATTTATTTATCTATTTATTTATTTTTACTTTTTATTAAAAAAAAGGAAATAATAATAATAATAAATGTATATAAATATAAAAATAAAAATAAATAATTAGTGCTTTAAACTTTAGATAATCACATATGTTCTCAGTTTTTGTTTGCCCCTAATTCCTGTTCAGACTCTTTTCTAAAAAAAATAATAATAAAAAAATAAAAAATAAAAAAAATAATAATAACAAATAAATAAAGGTACATAATTGAATGAAAGAAACCGAAAAGAAATGGATTGATGGTCATAAAAATCGGTATAATGAAGATTAATTGAATGGATTGATAGTCATAAAAATCGGATAATCAATTGAAAGAAAAGAAAGCAAAAAGAAAGAGATTAATAGTAATAAAATGGTGATCAATTGGCAATTATTCTATTGTCTTTTGTAACCTACACCCGAAAAGCCTATAAATAATCGATAGTAAGAGTAGAAAGGAGAGCACATTTTGAGAGCACAAAAAAAAGAAAGAAGAGAGAATAACAGGCGAAAGAGGAGCAGAGAATCTGGTCTTGGGAAAATCAGTCCAGCAAGAAACCTCTTCAGTAGTAAGGTATCACTTCTCTAATTTCTCCTTATTAGTCTTTGTATTGCATTCCTTTAAAAATGTTCTTTTTTTTCTTTCTCTTTTTCTATTTATACAAAAATAAACTCATGTGTTAAACTTTCATTTTTCTAAAGGTGTCTGTTCTTAAAATTGTTTTCTTTGCAACACAAAATGCTAGAAAAATATAATTAATTGACGTTTATAAACCAATCACCAAGAAAACAAATTTGACCATATCGTAATATTGAATTTATAGCTCATATCACGTCTTTATCAAAATAACAAAAAAAATCATAACAACAAATAAATAGTTTTCCCTTAGGATTAGAATTAATGGTCGCTGCCGCCGGATAAAATTCATCCTAGCTCGCCGCGCCACATCTCACCTCTTTTTTCGGTATTATTATATTTTTGTTACGTTGTTTTTTTAACAATAATTAATTTTTCTTTAAAACAAAAATAAAAAAATACAATCCGTGAACAAACGTTTCACCTCTTTTTTTCGTTATGATTATTATTATTATCACTATTACCATTATTACTATTATTATTATTATTATCACTATTATGTTGTTAATTTATTTTGATATGTATATATATAAAGTAAAATTAATAATAAAATTATTCAACACATAAATATTTTCTACCCAAGAACTACGTGTGTTTTGATTTTCCCATTGCACCTGGGGATACGTAGGAGCAAGGTTGTTTCCTTGTCAAACCAAATTAATAAAAAAATATTTTTCCTTCTTTTATTAATGTAAATAATTTATTTATTTTTTAGTATTCTTTTTGGGGTAAAAATAAATGAATAAATAAATAAATAGTTTGTATACAATTAATTATAGGGTAACCGTTTTAATTGTAGGGTAGTAATACTTTCCCTATTCGCAATCGACTCCCGAATCCGAATTTTTGGTTGAAAAATTATTATTTTAGGTTTTATCCAATTTTTCCTTTGAATAAAATAAAATTGGTGGCGACTCCTTCTTCGCGGACAAACCGGACGCGACAAAGTTCATTTGAAAGAAACGTCTTACAAACTCTGGAAAGACGTAAGGAAATTTTTTCTAAATCATCCTCGTTTGTCATCGGTCAGGTATTCTGCAATTTATTTCATTAGTCTATGTGTACTTGTTAGTCTTACTTGATATTCTTTTTTGTGTGTGTTTGTGTTTTCTTTTATGTTTATCGTGTGTTTGTGTAGTCTTTTCTATCGTGGTCTGTATTGTCCTGTCCTTGGTTTTATCGCCTGTGTTTGTTTTGAAAATTGTTCTTTGGTTACTTTCTTTAAAACCTATGTTATTTTATCTCTTTTCTATGCTTATTTAAACTTTTCTCCTTACCAATGTTTTTCAAACATCATCTTTTTCGTTAAAAAACCTTTCTCTCCTAACCCATATCCCTTTTTCATCCAAAATGTTTTAAACCTGAAACCCTTTAGGAAAAACCAGTACTATATCTCATCCTTTATTAATTCTTCATTTTCCTAAATGATCCTCTTCTTACACCGTACTCTCAGAAAGACTTCAAGATTTCCTTAAAATACGAATTGCTCAACCTTAGTGGTGAAATGTTCAGAAATCTATAAATCGTTACATATGTGAACTATAGTCAATAAGATGGATTACATAAGAAGGTTCACAAAATGCATTCAAAGATTCACTCTAAGCAATATTGGGATGTCAATGTCTCCATTGTTAAGTACTTTGAGTACAAGGAGGAAGTAAGAAATAGAGCATTGAAATGCTTATGCCTCATTTTGTCTGAATCCTCTAAAATGGATGGAAATATAAAAGTAATAACAAAGAAAGGTTGGAGCACGTACAATATTATGAATAATTTATCTTTCTAAGATTATATCTCCAAATCTATATTCAGAGAAAGTCCCACTAGATAGGTCAAAATAATTAGAGAAAAAGGAAGACTACATCACCTCTTTTCTTTAAGAAGTATCAAAAGGTAGGCTCTTGAACATATAAATTTTGTTATCACTGTATCAGATGAAAGTTCAAAGAAGGAAGATCTTTACTGAAGAAGATGTTAAATAAAGAAACTAATATGTAATATAAATTAATGGATCTTGTTTAGATAACCTTAAAAATACCTTGGGATTTTGTTTTTAACCCCTTTTTTCATAAGTATTGCAGTTGTAATGTGTATGTGTTACAAGTTTAATGATTTATGAATTGAATAAATGTTATCCTCTTTTCTAACCTTCTTATTTCTATCCTTTGTTCTGTTTTGCTTTTTATTAACTTTTGTTTGCTCTTCCTCTCCTTTGTTTTTCAAAATTCTCTTTCTCTCATATGCTTTTCCTTAAAACTTTCTTCCTCTCTTTCTTTTCTTCTTTAAAATTTTTGTTTCTCTCTTCCTCAACCACAACTCTTCAACTCCTTCTTTTTGTTGCCTCGTGCCTTTAAACTGTCCCACGTGTCCTAAAGTGTCTGTCAAACTTTGGGTTCGTTCTCTGTCTCACTCTTTATTTTTCCTACACATCCTCATCATTACGTCTCCTATTTCCAAAATGTTTTCATTTCCTTTCTCGAGAAATCTGGCTATTTATACCTTAAATGTTTTCATTTCCCCTAATTGTGTCTATCCAGTCTTCTCTCAACTCCCTATGTTTTTCTTTTTGTTCATCCTTTATGCTTCTCAAACTCATCTATTATGGATGTTGATTCATTTTATGGTAAGTAAAGGGAGTCACCTTCCTCTTTCGAGAAGAAGGAAATCCCACCATTTGAAGTGGGCTTGATGGTGAATGACATTCTTTTTGAGCAACAATTGCGAGGAGCGTCAATATTTTCTAAGATAGACTTGAGGTTTGGTTACCTTCAAATTAGGGTCAAGAGTGAAGATATTCCTAAGAAAACTTTTAGGACAAGATATGGACACAACGAGTATGTAGCGATACCTTTCGAAGTTACCAATTCCCCTGCTATCTTTATGGATTATATGAATTGAAATTTTATATCGTTCTTACATAAGTTTTTTATGGTGTTCATAGATGATATTCTAGTCTACTTTAGGAGTTTGGATGAGAATGAGAAACACTTGAGGATAGTATTGCAAGTTTTGAGAGATAATAAATTGTATGCAAAGCGTGAGAAATGTGAGTTCTAGCTTAAGGAGGTGAAGTTTTTATGACATACCATCTCTAGTAAAAGAGTAACAATTGACTCTAGTAAGGTAGATGCAATAGTAAGTTTTTCGCAACCTTAATTAGTGATTGAAGTAAGGAGTTTCATAGGATTGGCGGGTTATTACAGGAAATATATAGAGGGATTTTCTAGCCTAGCCTTACCACTCACCAAGTTAACTAGAAAAGGGAAACCTTTTGTGTGGGACCAAGAATGCGAGGATAGTTTCCAAGAGCTTAAGAGAAGATTAGTTTCAACACCTATTTTAGTTATACCATACCCTTCCATGAATTATGTGGTTTACTATGACGCCTTTAAAAATGATTTAGGATGTGTTTTAACACAAGAAGGAAAGGTGGTAGCTTATGCATCTAAACAACTTAAGTCTCACAAGGTGAATTTTCCAACCCATGATCTTGAATTAGTTGTTTTAGTTTTTGCTCTTAGGATTTGGAGGCATTACTTGTATGGAAAGAAATTCCTGAGTGGAAATGGGAGAGGATACCTATGGATTTTGTGATGGGTTTGCCTAATACTTATTTGGGTTTTGATTCCATTTGGTTGATAGTTGAATGATTTACCAAATCAGCTCATTTCCTACCAATTAAAGCAACCTATAGTTTAAATAGACTAATTGACATCTACATTAAGGAGATAGTAAAGTTACCCCACTTCTATAGTATCAGATAGGGACCCATAGTTTATCTCTAGATGTTGGGAAGTTTTTCAGAAAGCTTTTGGTATAAGATTGAGTTTTAGCAAAACTTACCATCCACAAATAGATGGTCAATCAAAGAGAACTATTCAAACCCTTGAGGATATGCTTAGAGCTTGTGTTCTAGGTGAAGGTGGAAGTTGTGATAAGTATTTACCTCTAGCAGAATTTGCTTATAACAATAGTTATAACTCTAGCATAGGTATGACACCATACAAAGTTGTTTATGGATGAAAGTGTAGGTCTCCCTTGTGTTGGTGTGAATTTAGGGAGAAGTCTTCGTTAGCACCTGCTTTAGTGCAAGAGACCAATAGTAGAGTTCAATTAATTAGGGAAAGGATGTGTACATCGCAAAGTAGGCAAAAGCGTTATGCTAACAAGAGAAGGAAACCATTAAAATTTCAAGAAGCGGCACATGTATTCTTGAGAGTCACTCTTAAGACTAGGGTGGGAAGGTCAATGCAAGTCAAAAAGTTAAACCCTCGTTTGGTAGGTCCTTTCCAAATTCTAAAAAGAGTAGGGCATGTTGTTTACCAATTAGCTCTTCCTCCACAGTTATCTAACCTTCACGACGTCTTTCGTGTTTCTTAACTCCGAGCATATGTGTTGGATAATTCACACGTGATAGCTCCTAAGTAAGTCCATTTGAAAGATAATTTAATCTTTAAACGTAGACATGTTCGGATCATTGGCAAGAGTACCAAAACTCTAAGTGTTAAGGTTATCACGTTGGTAAAGGTGGTTTGGGAAGGATTAACCTCAGAGGAGGTTGTTTGGAAACTAGAGGAATAAGTCATACGTCATACGTCGATGCATGTACATAAGCTTTTTTGTGTTGCACTAACTATAACGTATTAGTTTTATTTAGATTGGCTTAAATTTCAGAGACAAAATTTCTTTCAGGAGGGGACAAAAGGTAACATCCTAAAATTAAAAACTAGAAATAATTAGAATTTTAAAATTGAAAATAGTCTAATATATAGACTATTATTATTATTGTTGTTGTTGAAACACAATCTTAGATTATGAAATTGATTGATTTACTATTTTGTTTATTGAATTGTCGTTTTTTAGGATTGTTTGAATATGTATCCTTTGAAAGATTGTTTTATTATGTGTTCTTGACTGATTTAAATAAAATATTATAGTTTTAATATGATTTTATTAAGACGAATGTAAAAAAAAAGAATTATTTTTATTGTATGAGTTTGAGATGAGCTTATGCTCCATATGGATGAGTTTTGTACCCCATAGTTATTTATCCAAATGAGTTATGTGCTCCATGTAGATGGGTCTTATACAACACATGAGATGAGTTTTAAACTCCATGTAGATGGGTCTTGTACCCCACACTAGATGAGTTGGTGTCATGGTCGATTGTTCCTGTTACCATGCTGACTGAGAACAATACTTGTTATAAAATTGTGTGCGTTATTCACTAGGATTTAGTATTTCGTTAAAGTGTTGTTTTCAGAGATTGAGGACGTCGAGAGTTGAGAAGTCCTACCTCCTTTGAGAAGAGTAATTTCATTAGATTATGTTAGTAGATCAAAGATGAGTAGACATAGTGTCTACCTCGTATTTTATTTCATAGATAGTTATTAAATGCTCAGTTTTAAATATTTTGATTATTAAAGAGTTTTCAGTTGTAAGGATTTTATCGTATTTTTTCTTTCGGACAATTAAGTATTTATTATTAGTAATTTATTTTCTTTTATAAATATGAATGTTTTTCGTCATTACATCAATTAATTATTTAGAATGAATGGATTTCATCTTTGTAGCAAAACTCTTCTATTTGAGTTTGTACTTGACCCGAGAAGATTGTTAAGCCGTATGGGCTTCTTCTCAGTGGCAAAATGTGAGTTCATATTTATCTTTTTAGACTTAGGTGTTTTGATTTGATATCAAAACTACGATGGTATGGAAGTGGTGTAAATATGTGTCCCTCAATAAATTCCTCATGCCAAGATGTTTTAAACCAAAACATTTTATTAAAATAAATGTTTTTCGATTTATGATATATGCAATTCGAATTACTCAACAAGGAATTTGAATTACACATATTTTTAAAGTATGGAATCATTTATGTATTATGTAATTTAAATTCACATATGTGTAATTTGAATTACTCTGATTTCATAGGTGATTTGAATTACATCAATAGGTAATTCGAATCACCTTATCAAATTTCAGTTTTACGAAATTGATGACTTAAGTAATTTGAATTACCTATATATGCAATTTGAATTATGTTTTTCAAAAGTTTTTTATTCATAATTGTTTTTATCTGTCTATATATATAATTTAAATCTTCTTTCAAAATATAAGTTGAGAATAATAATTTTTATAATGATTAATTATTTAGAAATGTGTTTTTGACGACTAAAGTACAAGTGATTTTAGAAATCGTATAGATTTAAAAAATACATGTGATTTACTTTATTTTTAATTGTATTTAGAAATATGATTTGTTTTAGTTGTTTTTATTTAGACGTGATTTATTGAAAAGTGATTTAAGGAAATGGTTTGAATTCCCAAGGATTTTTGTGTGTGTGTGCTAAATGTGTCACCTTTAAAGTGGTTTATGTACTACTTGATTCAATTTGGTTTGGTAGCGTGTTGTGTCTTCTAATAAATAATTATTTATCTTATTTGCTATTTGGAAATCTATGTTTTAGTTTGGTGTAACTTTTAAATGATGATTAATTCAAAAGAAAATTTGAGCGTGATCAATTTGGAGCAGTTAGCCTTCTATGAGAGTATGTTACCTGTGTTTGAATCATCGTTTGAGTTATGAGTTAAACGTAAAATGATGGTGCTAATTTTTGGATTAACTATGTGAATGTGTATGTGATTATATAAATATTAAATTGTTTGTGTTTTAAGTGTTCTAGTTGTTGGGAATTAGTGTATAGCGTTAGAGTAGTCGAGAGCATCTAAAAGTGAAATAGTTCTATATTTCTACAATCGGATTATTAGTTATATGTTGATGTAAGTGTCATTTCTTTTGTTGTTGTAACTAGTTGTAAATTACAAAGAAATTATTGTGAATGTGTAATTAAGTAAGTTTTTAACTTGAAGTAAGGAGTAGGAGTTGTGGCGCCGCCTTCGTACTCCTGAACCACGTTAAAAATACTTTTAATTACCCATGTTTGAATTTGAATGACTGTAGTTATAGTTACCTTAAGTAGTTGACTACATTAGTAGGAGGGACTAGCTACCCCGATGACTCATCGTCAATAAAAGAGGCAACGATAACCCATTGTTATTATTGAATCGATACTTATTAATTTTATTTTGGAATTAGTTAGAAACCATGTTCACCTCTTATACAACTTTGAGTGATTATGAGTCTTATGTGGCATCAATGTTGAATGTTAATAACTGATTATGTGAGGCGAATATTAGGTTGGTGGTGTGTACTTAAATTAAACATTCAATTAAGTATGTTTGATCTTCTAAGTAATTTGTTTAGAATGAATAAGGACATTGTGTTAGTATCTTATTTGTTCTATATTCTCTCATTTCATAAGGACTAGAACTATTGTATGAGTTCTATAAATGAATTTTGTTTATAAGAATTTTGTGTATGAGTTCTATAAATGAATTTTGTTTATAAGAATTTTGTGTATGAGTTCTATAAATGAATTTTGTTTATTCACCAAAAATTTCGAGGACGAAATTTCTTTAACGAGGGAAGAATTGTAACACTCCAAATTTTATAATAAACTATTTTATTAATTAAATAGGATTTTAGATAATTAAATTGGTGTTAAAATTATTTTAGAATATATGTTGATTAGCTTTATGATTAATTTTCTTTATAGGTGTGTCTTCTATGATGTGTTAATCTTGTACATATTTGACCAAATATGTTATATGAATAATAAATGTTATATTTTATTATTTTAAATATTTTTCTAAAAATAATAGTATATTAGTGTAAATATTTTAAAGAATAAGATTTATGAGATTTTGCGTGTATATGTGAGTTGGTAATTAATATGATATTTTCTCGCGTGTTTGACTAATATTAAATGTATGTGCACTTAATTATATTTAATTATTTCTAAATATATCTTATTTTAATTATTTATTTTATAAATAATTATCTTGAGATAGTAGTAATATTATGTTTGATTTTCTTTATTATTATATACTTATTTTGGAATTGTGATTTTATATATATATTTATTATGATTTAGTAATTAACATAAAATATTGTTGTTATATTTATTTATTTTATAATTTTGACTATTCTCTAATGATAGTATTATTATAACGTGAGTATTTTGAAAAATAAGTATAATTATAGTGATTAATTTGAATATGAGTGTTTGGGTTGTTAATAATATATATATTTTTAAAAGGTTAATTATTTTAATTACTCTAATTTATCATATATTAGTTATGAAATATTAGTAATGTTTTGAAAATTTAATGATGTTTGGAAGAGTATTAAAATTGAGATTAAGTAACAATTAATTTTGTTTTAGCAAAATAAAAATAATAGTAGTAAAACATAAAATAAATAAGGAGAACAATGAGCTTGACCCATGTGAACCCTAAAAAAAATAAGAAAGGGAGCTTCCACATCCACCACAACAACACCCTATCATTTGACACCGCCACAACAACCTATCATTTGGCACCGGTGATCGATAACTGTTCCAGAAAATTTTCTCCGTTCTCGTCCAAATTTCAGCATGTTGTTTTATTCATTTAGCTAGTCAAATAAACATACTTCATCAGATTTTTAACCATCCCAATTTCTCTCTAAAATACCCGACTTCTCCGTTTATAAAATTCCTTATTTTGTATCGTTCTTCTTTACCGTAACTCCGATTTGAGTGAAACCAACGCCAAAACGACCGTGTGAAAAGTGGCTATATCATCCACTGATTGGTTTTTTGATTTATGGTATTTTTTCTTGACCGAATTTCGAATTTAGTTTTTAGAGTAGTTTCTCATAATTTATTTTTGACGTTTACCCATAAACTGTCGAGTTAGATCGATCGAAGGACAAAGAGTCAAAGAACAAAGGCTGTTTTCTCGTGGAATCTTATTCTTGTGTAAAAGCGTCGAAATAAGGTAAGGGGTGAGAGAGCGTTTGAATTCATGATTGTAATATATTGTGAGATGAACGGGAAAACCGTATTTCCCAACGATTCATCCGGGGCTTGCTACGTACAGTAGTAGCCCTTTGAGGGATAAATTAATTAATGTGCAAATATGGAAATTGTGAGATTAAAATATAGAATAGAAATATTTGTAAGGTGTTGATTGATTTAATTTCTTTAAATGTATGATATTTGATGTTATTATGATATTGAGTGTCGAATTAATTTTATGTATATGTTTGATTCGATGAGTTTATGTGATATGATGATAAAAGATGGATGTGTTGTGATAATTTTATGTGACGATGACGATGTATGAATAATAATTGTGATTTCATAAATTTATGATAAGTTTATGTGATGAGTTACGATTGATGATAGTGATGTTCTAAATTTGTGATGCGTTATGTAATGATGATGATGTGTGATTTATAATAGTGATGTTATGAATTAGTGATGAAAAGATTGAAGTAACCTCTGATGAAATAATTGTGATTCCAATTTGTGTTTGAGATGACGGTCTTAATGGAATATCATAGACCAACGAGGGGAGAAAATAAATATTGTGAATTTGTGAAGTGGAGATTATTTTGTCATCATATAGGTAGGGCCTGACAAGCCTAGCGATTCCGGGGAAGTACAACTAAATTGAGCTTGATCGTGGCGGTCTACTGTTGAGCCTTAAGGCAAGATTTTTAGACTTTGGAGGTATTCGGGTGGGAAATTCCTAGGTGACTTGGAGGTAGCACTCCAAATGTCGGGAGCTACCATGCAACACACGTTTACCTCGACTGTCGCGTATATGTGTCTCGGGTTGAGTTGAGGGGATCTATGAGGACAAGGCCAATTTGAATTGTCCGTCCATCAGAATGGTGGCATAGTATCATGGCCTCCTAACCAAGTACTTCAGAGTTAGAATGGTACCACATTGTGAAGTAGAGTCTAAGCTCATGCATAGCATTGCATTTTCTTGTGATTGTTTTGTTGTGATTAACATGTGTCGTGTGCGATAATAATAATTTCTGCGATGATTTGATGTTATAGTGAAATGTATTGACTTTCCTTGAGTGGTTTTGACTATATAACGTGATGTTTTTCTTTGAAGAGTGTTTGTGTAATGATACGGTTTATTGATGATTAATTGCGTGTTCTTTTTACTTGTATTATACTATCAACATGATTTCAAAAATCACCTCCTTCGTTGTTTGTGTTTGACTGGCTTGGCCCTGCGTTTGCGAAAGCGCAGTTATTACAGGTTAATGAGTCTTGAAGTTCAAATTTGGGAGAAGCCTCGCTCTGATAGGTGATACCGGGAATGAGAGTCATAAGTTGTATTTTTATTTGTTTAATTAGAAACAACTTTTTGTAAGAAACCTTATAACTAGTAAATTTTTGGAATTGAATTAAGAAATTCTAGTTAAATCAAATTTTATGGAGATTGCACTATTTTATAGGAGGAAAAAGTTTAAAGTGTTCATTTTGAATTTTGAGGAATGTGATATCTCAAATTAATTATAATGTTTTTTTTTATTCCCTTGAAAACGTATTTGCTTTACCAGTTGCGAATTAAAGTTAAAAATTTTATTATAAATTATTATATATTATTTTGGGGTTTAGGGTGTCACATTAGGAGTGCTAATTTCTTAGGCTTACAGAATTATCTTTTAATCAATTCAAGAAACTATTGGTGTTCAAATTAATAAAGGAAGAAAATCCCTCATCTTTGATGAGGGGACTGCATATAGGTCACAAGCGATAACGAAAGGACCTAACCAATATAAATTTCGGTGTTATTTCTCTTTCTTTTACTTTTGAATATTAATTGTTAATTCAATTTTATTTTGTGTAGTTTGAATAAGAAAATTAAAGTTCTTTGTGAAGAATTTTTCGAACCTTCAAATCTCAAGAATCTTGTTCAAAGATTCAACTATTTACAAAAGTGGTTCAGAAAATCCTAGTTAAAGAAAAGCAAAAATCTTATCTTCTTTGATAATTTTGCAAATTGTGTAAAAAATTCTTATGTAACAAAACTTACATCTTTTGTCCAATTTGGTGGTAATATATGATTTGTTTATTTTCTCATCTTCCTTCGATATTGTAAATTACTTGAGGATTATTCAACTAGTTTGTGAATTGACTTGTCAAATAAGCATTTGTAAATTGATTCTCTAGATTAATTATACCATTGATTATTTGCCTCTTTCTTAAATTCAAAGTCTGTGGTTTGCATTTATCATTAAAGGTTTCTTCGTGTAATATTTCAATAATGTATAGTTTGAAAAAGATTTGAAAATTTTTTTTCTACATTGTAAAACTCGATGTACCTATTCACCCCTCAAAGATTGAAAAAACCCTTAAAGATTGAAAAAATGGGTGAATAGAGTTTATGTATCAAAGTTGTTCGTGCTTCGAATGATGTATCTATGGCCATACCGATTAACATAAAACTCATCTGATTGAGTTGATTGGCCCGCAAAGGTCGTTGAGCCACATGGGCTTCTTCTCAGTTGTGAAACTAATCTGTGAAAATTAGTTTTTGTACCCCCTCAATTTGGGTTGTACTCCCACCATTTGTCAAAAATCCAAAATTACCCCTTTATTTTCATTCAATAAATGGTAAAAAAAAAATTACTCTAAAATCTCACCCCTCAACCAAATTTCCGGTAGGTAATTATTTTCCCCAAAAAATCCGGTACACAATTTATAACTACCGGAAATTTCAAAACTGAGAAATTTCCTGTTAACAAATTGTACTACTGGAAATTTCCTCAACAAATTTCCGGTACGTTATTTATATACCGGAAATTTCAAAATTTTGAAATTTCCTGTAGTTACTTTTTCTTGACCGGAAATTTCAAAAATCCGGTTTGTATTTTTTTTTAATTTAATTTAATGTATTTTTCTTGGACGCACCTTCCTATTTTTCTATTAAATGTATTTTGATTTTTTAAAAATTTATTATTATTTTTTAAATTAAATTAACAATATTTTATTTTTGTTATTATTATTTATTAGATCGGAATAAAAATAGGAGGGAGTTGTTAACAAAATAAAATTGTGTTGCTATTTTATCTGCAAAATATTAGAATATGTAATTTGTTTTGGCATAGTCAACAAGTTTGATGTATTTTATATTATTTTATTATTATTATTATTATAATTATTAATTTTTATTTATTATATTTATCTGCAAAACAGGAGACAATTGTTAAAATAATTAAAATTTATCTACAAAATAGGAGGGAGTTCTTAAAATAATATAACAGGTTAGTTGTTTAGGCACATTTAGTCAACCGCATCTTGTTTCTTCAATTTAATTTAATGTATTTTTATTTTATTTTATTAATATAATTTTCTTTTTATTATTATTAATATTAATAATATTATTAAAATTTATAATACAATTTAATCATTTTAATTATAATCATTTTTAATTATAACTATAATTATTAATTATAATAATAGTAATTAAAATATAAAATTAATTTATAATTTATTAATGTATTTTATTTTAATTTATTATTAGTATTTTTATTTTTTAAATAATTTAATTAATTTTAATACCGAAAATTTTAAATTTTCGGTAGTTATGAGTTAATATCGGAAATTTCATTATGAAATTTCTGGGAGTTGTACCCAGAAATTTGAAATTTCCGGTATTGAAAACAAACTACTGGAAATTTCAAAATTTTGAAAATTTGTTGGAGAAATTCCCGGTAGTACAATTTGTTAACTGAAAATTTCTCAGTTTTGAAATTTCCGGTAGTTATAAACTGCATACCGGATTTTTCGAGGAAAATAATTACGTATCGGAAATTTGGTTGAGGGGGTGAGATTTTAGAGTAATTTTTTTTTACCATTTATTGAATGAAAATAAAGGGGTAATTTAGGTTTTTAACAAATTGTGGGGGTACAACTCAAATTAAGGGATACAAAAACTAATTTTCCTAATTTGTTTGAGTTAATTGGCCCAAAAAGGTCATTGAGACGAAAAGACCCCTTTTTTCGTTGTGAAAGAAGTTATTTTGGCGTCGAGTACTACTTAAAGAGATCTATGGAGCGCTAAGCTTTATTTTATTCATTTTCATGTGAAATACTTAATGTTCTTGTTAAGAAGAGGTGTTCTACTAGCTATAGTACATTTAAAGTTCGGCTGCATTCCATGTTCATGGAACAAGCTCTCCAAGTAGAGTCTCTAAAATTTATGCCTATTTTTGTATATTTTGAGACAACTATGTATTGTCCTTCCCAATTGGGTGATAGTTTTCCATGATTAGTATTTTGGAGGTTATTTCAAACGACAAGGTTGCCCTCATCAAATTCTCTTTTTGTTACTTTTTCGTTATACTTTAACATCATTTTCTATTTGATTGCGGGCTCTCTTAGGCTGCAATGCTTCGATTTTCTTTAAGGGATTCGATTTTGTCCCTGATTTGATCAGAGTTCTTTTTGCTAGGATTTTTTCCTCCAAGGTGTTGTTTCCATATGCCTTCATGCATTTCTTGGAGTTTATACTCGACTTCATCTTCAATAAGACATTTGAGGAGGGGAGTTGAGAATCCTCTACGATATAAAGTACTTGCAATAAGCGAATAAGAACAATTCAATAATGTTCATAGCCATGCTTGGTGTGCTAAGCATGGATAAATCCTCTCAATATAATACAATAAGGTAGACTTATTATCACATGATACACTTGAATTAGGATTCGATATATGAATCATTTTAAAAATTATGTCATTACTTACTTCGTAAATTTTCATGCCAAGTCTTAGATACGAGTCATCTATGAAAGATTAGTCGATGTTTAAGATGGGTCAAGCGTCATGGTAAGTGTGAGGTTCTCCTAGAATTGGATTAGACATAGTGTTTGAGTGATGTCATAACTAATTTAATGTAGATTAGATAATGAGTGTTTGCCTTTGTTGATTCTCATTATCAATCTCTTGCAAATCCCTTTTGAATTGAAAGAGTTCATGAAAAACCATGTTTTAACATGAATAAACTTTGTTGCATGTTCATATTATATTAGCATACTTTATAATGTAGTGAAAACCTTTCCTAAATGATTTTTAGCCTTGTAAATTGACTTACAAGCTTATGAATCGCCTCTTAGATGTTAAGACATCAATGTTTGATGTTTAAAACTTGTGAATCGACTTACCATAAAACTGGAGGTTTTGTGAATCAATCCACGCATGTGTAAATTGATTCACACTGTTGTAGGCTTCAAAACTAGTTTTCAAAACACATATGAGTCGACATGTTAAATAACAATTTTGTGGCAGTTATGAAAGTTAGAAAATTGTTATTTCACTTGGTAAACTTATCTCTTTTTCAAATTTGTTCATGCATCAAAAATAAACAAATGTTAAACATTTTGAACCAAAACGAATACTTTCACCCATTTCAAAACTTCATGCTTTCTAACATAGAGGGGTTTTCTATGTCGGGGTGTCTATTCCAGATGAAACCTTCAAGAGAATATCATTGGTGTTATGTTGAAGAATCAAAGAGAAAGATCTTCAGGTTTAGGGTTTAGGAGTCAAGATGGATTATTTGCAAGGAGTCAACATGGATTCTACTTCTTGAAGATAGAGTTCAAATTACTATAGAGGATTGTTCCAAGAATCTTGATTGTAAGGGTTTAGGAAGAAGTAATTGGTATACATTGATGTAACAATTTTCGAAGGATCTTGTAAACGATTGAAACCAATAATAAAGGGGAAAAAATCTCATCATTTAAATGAGGATTGGATGTACTCTATAACCGAGGACGAAGTAGAGGAACCAATATAAATCGTTGTGTGATTATCTCTTTCTTCAACTTTTTAATTTCTGCAATTGAGTTTGTTATTATTTTTTTTGAATTAGTGTTTGAAAGCGAATTTTCTATTTTGTGTCGTGATTTATAGAAAGATTGTGATCTTAGAAATTTATGTTTTTCAATCATATCTTAATTTCAATTGTTGAGTGAAAATTTTATTTTACATTGTTCTCAACGTCTTAGATTTGATTCATACTAAATGTTTCAATTTCTATGTGTTTTTATCATACTGATTAAATTAAGTGTTTCAGAGATCTTCACTAAATTGATTGAAGTCAAACTGCTTTTAAAACCTCAATCAAATTATATTTTCTTGTGTTAATTAACTACTATATCTTGTGTTAATTTATTTCACTATTGTCAATCTTTCGAATATGAATTCCTATACTCATTTGTCCACGAGTCCTACATGTCTCCTAAGTATTTTCTGCTGTGTGACTCCAAATTTTGTCAAAAGCTAGAACTCTTTTCAACACCCCCTTCTAGAGTTCATTGCAAGCGATTCGTGAATGTCATGACCACAAGAGTCATCCCTACTTGCTATCCTCTTACTCATTCATTCCTCTTTGAGGAAACATTAAAAATATTAATATAGAGTTAAGTAAAGTTTGCCAACATATTAGGAACGTCCTAGATTCATTAAGCCCCTTTTGGTAAAATATCTCTTAAGGAATGTGTGGCCCACTATCCTCTCTTACTTTAGTAACATTTTTTTATTTGAGAGCTAAATGAAATCAAGGGAAAAATAGTTTCATGATCTAATTAATGTCAATAGTGGTAGTAAACTTTTTGTTGAAATCCGTAGTTGAAATCGTTACAGTGTTGTAAATAATCGGCTGAATTTTACAGGTGTTAGATTTTCAAACGAGTTAAGAATTCGAAAAAATTTGAAATGTGATTTCTTGAGTTGGTAATTTTTTATTTGGTGAAGAAAAATACTTTTTGTGGAAAAAATATTAAATTTGATTAAAGTAATAATCAATTCTTGTTGGCAATACAAAATTATTATGGACCTTCGCACAACTTTTTGGTACTGAGTTACATTGTTGGGGGGCAATTTTATCCTGTTAATGAATAAGCAAAAGGTTGAGTGGGAGATTAGATTTGACATGGTATAACAAAGAATAATGGTTAGAACGAAGTTGGTTTGATGTACAATGACCCTTAATTTTAGTTTTGATGATAACAATGAACACAAGAGAATAATTTATACTTTAACGAGTATTTCAACATTTCATCCATCTAAAGAAGAGCAGTATTCAGTTCCTCTAATAGTTGATTTAGTGAACCATTTGGTCAACGTTATACTATGAAGGGCCGTATCATCTGGTTCCTCTGATTTATAGTTGAGTTTATCATTTGGTCACCACTCTGAAAAAAGAGAATTCTCTAATACAAGTACATCCTCTTGTTTACACTTTGATAAAAGTCAATTATCTTATCGTCAATTCTCTTGTAGAAGCATATCAAGCACAAGATGTAGATCGTTTGTAACTTTATGCCTCTGGCAAATCAATTCTCTTTATCTGATGAGCTACATCTTACAATTCAATTCTCGACAATCATTAAAATTTTCTCTTGAACGAAGGAACATTCTGAAGAAGATTTTCTGGTGCTAAAATGGACAAGTTTTAGGAATCAATTTTAAAATTCACCTAGTTTTCCTTGTAGTACAAGATCATACAAGTTGTCCGCAACATTTCCCGCTATATGCTTGCAATGGTTAGAATTGCAAAGACATCATTCTCATGTAATATAAAAAGTACTCATGTGTCATTGCAAAATATAAAAACGAGAATATCATTGAACAATCACGTTGCCAAATATCCAAAAAAGAATTCTGATTTACTCAAGTGATCTCATATTCAAAATACTTTCTATTGAAAGCTTATTAATGGTAATTGGAGATTTAAAATCTCTATCCTTTCATGAAGAGTTAACTTGTAATTTCACAAATTTTATTTCCTTTGTAGTTTGGTCCAATAGTGGTTGTATCCTTAAAAGCTTGATTGTACTAAGTTAGAAGTTTTAGAAGACTAGAGTATTGTAAAGTTGACAGTAGTATGCTCTAGTGGTTGAAAGAAAAATCAATTTGATTTTAGTGGATAATATTTCAAGTTGAAGAGATTGGACATAGCTACTATTTGGGGGTCTATCAGAATAAATTGTTTGTGTCTATCCTCTTTCCTTTATCTTATTACCTTAAAAGATTATTTTTCAAAAAGGTTTTAATAACTAACTTTAGAGAAAAAGTTTTTAAAACACAATTCGAACCCCTTTTCTTGTGTTTTTCTCAAATGCAATATCGAGTTTATGATGAATTTTGAAGTACAATTAAGCTTGTGGTGTAATTTAATACTAAAGTTTTGGATTTAAAACTAAGTGAAAATAGAACATAATTTCCCCTCTTTTTTTTTCTCTTGTTCGTAAACGCTCTTCTTAAAAATTTCAATGTTTCAAAAACCAAATCGGAGTGGCCGGTTCAACCAGCTCAATCGTGAAATGTAGTCATGTCTGATCTGGTTCGTCCAAAAGAACCTGTGGTCTGTTAAAATCAGGAAAATTTGGAAAATCGAGAACCGGACATTGAACTGAACCGGGGAAGACTTTGGAAAACCACTCGATTAAGCCATTACACGCTCACCAATGTTTTAAAAACCGAATCAGACCGATTGGTTTAACTATGAACTAAAGTCCACCCCAGCTTGGTTCGAACCTAGGAATCGCTAGTTAGTTAAAACTAGGAAAAAATTGGAAAATTGGATGAGAACAGATTCAAACTAGACTTCAAACATGATTTTCAAAAACCGTTCGGTTGAGCTAATACCCTTTTTATTTTTTATTTTAAAAAAATTCAATTTTTATTGCAGATCTCATAAATCAAAACCGCATGTCATTGTAATGCAAAGAGAATAAGATATTTGAGAGAAATGAGATGCACAAAAACAAAACAACTTTTACTCACAAAAAAATTGAGAAAAATGATTAATGCACCTCACTTAAGAACACGACACAAAGGGAAGAAAGTTAGAACACAAAAAATTAGAATAGTCAAAATGTGTCGTGGATATGTCTTCCACAATTAAAGACCATGCTGATAATGCATATAATTGCATGTGGTGGCGTGTGAATATGTCTTCCATAATTAAAAGCATGCCAATAATGTATATAATGATGCTTAATGAAAAATGTTTTTGATTCTAGTGTATTCTAGTTTATTATAGGAGAGATGTATGAAAAAAATGTTTGTTTAATGCAAGTGTTGTTACTTGGTTATTGTTTAGAATATAAAATAGTTTATTGGGTTTTGAATAATAAAAACTGTAGTACCACTTAGTGGTGGATAGAAAAACTATTGTTGTTTTAAATGTGTAAAGTAAATTTTGTTTAGGGAAAATTTTGAGAAAACAAATGAGTTATGGAAAATTTTAGAAAAATATGTGTGTTTGAGTTCTATTGGAAATGAGATATGTGACCATTTTGAAAGATTGTTCATGAGTTTTTATTGAAAATGGTGAAAGTAGGTTAGTAATGACATTTGATTTTGAAATGATTGACTTTATTTTAGTAGTTAAAGTTTTGTTATTTTTTTAATTTTGAGAAATGAACAATGTTAATGTTTTGGACTACTAAATTAGTAGCTAAATATGAGAAGGGAACCAATGAAACCAACCCTAGTCCTAGTTTGAGCGCGATGGTTGAACCTAAACTATATATGACTATGGGGAATTTTGGATTTTAATCTAGTGAATATCACTGATGTCTAGGTGTATTGTAGAACTCGAAAATGAGACATTTTCTTGAGAAGGGAAACTAACCAAGGTAAGGGCACATTCCTTTTCCTATAACATATACCACTTGAATGTATATGTACTTGATGATTGGATTTGCTTGATTGATTACATGATATGTGATATACATGTTAGTGCAAAAGTTGTTTTAGCTACAATCATGTAGTTGATATTTTGATGATAACAAAAACAAACAAATAAAGTGTTGGAACCAAGTTTGTTTGAAGAACTATGAACCTTACTTGTTTTGATGATAACAAATTATTTTGTGGGAACAATTTAACGCACTAATGTTCTGTTTTAGTGTGTAGTTTCTAGATCATGTTATTCTATATGAGTTCACGTTACATCCTTTGATCTTGTGGTCCAAGTTAAATGAACACTAAGACTCCACTCTGTTCTCTGCATTCTAAGTCTGGTGAACACGCTCTAAAACGTGTCTCTTATGAATTTATCTAATACAAGCAATGCTCTGATCACTCTACCTTCGAGAAAGCAACTGATCGTTTGCCTTTGATATTTGCATCAAGCATCGGATCATCTGACTCTGTTTAATAGTCAACGCTTTAATGAAAGTCAACGCTCTAAAGAAGACAAAACTTTTGTGCTTCAAAAAGAGGGAGATTGTTAATGCAAAAGCTGTTTTAGGTACAATCCTCAGGTTGATGTTTTGATGATAACAAAAACAAACAAATAAAAAAATTATCCCTTAACTATATTTGCTAAGTTTTCATATTAAGTTAGAAGACAAAGATTTATATAAATGACAATCTATTTTAAGGAAACATAAATTAAAAGTGACTTAGAGATTATAATCTAAGTGTTTCTAAACACAAAAATATTATCATCTAATAAAAAAAAATAACTATGTTTACTAATAGAGCAAATCATAATATAGAAAAAAGAAGTATTGCAAATCATAATCTGAGTCAAAGTAGTAAAGGAAAAAGGAATACAAGTTATTGTTGTAGTATAAGCTAGATCATTTGACGATCAAAGAAAAGAGAATCTTCTAAACAAATATCACAATGACTCTGCAGAAACTAATACAACCATGTTTGACTTTAATGAACGTGCTCTCAAATGCGCCTCTGGTGAATCCGTTAATACAAGCAATCATCTGGATGTTCTGCCTCTAATAAGCGTGTCAAGCATAATGGTCGTTTGTCTGTGTTAAGTGTGTCAAGAAAAATGATTGTATGCCATTGAAAAGTATGTCAAGCAAAATGACCGTTTGCCTCTGATAACTGTGACAAGCAATGTTCTGTCTAACTCAGATAAAAAGACGACATTCAAGATAGCTAATGCTCTGAAGGAAATAATCACCCTGAAATAACAAGCTTTGAAAAAGTCAACGCTATGAATAGTCAACACTTTGAAGACGACAAATATGTTTATCCTCTAGTCAACATCTTGAATCCGTTAATTGTATGAAAGTATTTGTGACAACTTCTATTAGTAACATCTTAGGAGATATGCCCTCTTAAATTGAAGATACACAAAATCAATCATGAAGATATGTATAGATACAACTTAAAGACTAATATGAATTAAATGGTGATTAAAATTCTCCAATGGTAACATTCTCAACAGAAATTTCTTCTCTCTATTTCAGAAGAACTCGTTTAGTGAATCGAATGTGTGAGAGAGAATGAAAAAGGAAATGTGTTAAGAAGAAATTCTGAAAAAGCCAACAACACTTCAAGAGAAAAGGATGAATGAAAAATCCCTTAACTAGAGTTATTAGAATTGATGTAAATTAGTCAAAGTTTTTTTGTTTACTTGAACTAATATAGAACTTGATATGTAATATCCTCTCAATGAGAATTAGAATCCCAGAGGTAACCGAAGAGGTACAACAATACTTATGAATTAAATAAGCCTGATAATGGAAACAATTCTCTCACCCTTATGAGGTAACCGAAGAGGTACAACAATACTTATGAACCTCAATGGAAGGTTGCTAGATGTTGAAAATTGGTACTAATGGTGACAGCCGGGAGAGACTAGTTAAGAATACTCAAAGGTTGAAGAAGCAGAGTAAACAATACTTGTATGAAGCAATAGTGGATTAAGTCCTCAACTGTATTGAGGCAAAATCTCTCTGTAAGGGGATGACTAGATGTAGCAATAGTCTATTGTGAAATAGTTTAAAAATATTTGTGTTTCCTCTCTCTTTATTTCTCTTATCTATGTTCTCTATGATTTACCTCTTTGTCTCTAAACCTATTTTAATCTTAAGTAGAATGATTTGATAAAGAACATACTTTTTATGTTAACCAATCGAAGTATCTTTTCTGAAATGTGAAAACACAATTCAAACCCCTTTTTTCTTGTGTTTTCCAGCACCTTCAATTGGTATTAGAGGTCGTCCTTTGATTGAGCTGTTTACTTGTAAGAATAAAGATCCCTTAATGCTGGAAATACTAGTAAAACAGCCTGAATAATTGTATGATTTTGGATCAATCTAGTTTTATTTTTAAATTTCGAAAAAAATATATTTGTTTAAAAACCTGGGTCGACAAACATTGATTCGTAAAGACTATAATTCCTATGTGAAAAATGAATAAGACGCTTTAGCAGAACATCTATTTCTCAAATATAAACTTTATCTCTTTTCCAATATTTTTTTTTAAATTATTCTTTTATGTGGTTAAGGGCAAGAGAATTCGTGTTAAAGTTGTTCTTATGCAAATCGCTCTTCAATGACATTTTGAGTAGTAAAAACAGAATATTAGTATTGAGATAAATGAATACTCAAAGAGAAAAATAGATACAAAAAAAAAAAAAAAAGGATTCTTACTGTGTCCCCTAAAACTGAGTAAACATGTCAAAGTCATATCTACATGAGAAATATTATCTTAGATTTAAAACTATCAATGAAAATACCTCATCATGTGATTAGCTTTTAACAATAGGTTGAAACTGTGACACCCCGATTTTTAACAGCGCGAGTGCATTTTTTTTCTCAAAAACAAATTAATATAAATAATTCGTCGTAACTCAAACGACAAAAGTCCTGATTAAATTACGTCACAAATGCAAACAAACTGAAATAGTTTTTGAGACGATAATCCAAAATATACAAATAGAAAATACACCGGGGATATGAGACCTATCAAACATCGCTCATACCTCTGGGGTATTCTCGGTAGACACCTGAACAAAAGCACTGCTCCAAGAATGCTATCCCCCCCATGGTCACGTTAAAAAAATGGAACCACCAAACGATATAAGTTATAGATACAGTCATCTCAAAATGAAATAAGTACGACCACCAAAGACACTAAGTCCCTATACAACCTAACTAATCTGATCATTCACTAGCAACTACAATAACATGGGTGACCTCCACACACTCCATAAGTGCCTTATGATGCAGTATCCATCTTCGAAGTAACCTCCTCCTCATCAACATCCATAGAAGGATCAGTCTCCTCAGAAGTCAGATCCACCCACGAGATAGGTGGCTTCGGCGGCGCTGGAATCTCAAAACAGTCCACTACTTCAGTGACAATTGGTAAGGGATCATTCACCAGAAATAGAAGCTCTGACTCAGCCCGCCTAGATGGTCCTACAATCTCTCGCTCCACTGGCATCGACCCCATATCCTTTCCGCCAGTCCCTGGTCCAACCACTGTATCCCCAGCTCCTACGGTGGCCTGCGCCTCAACTCTAACTGAGGAATCCTCTGCATCTTCCCATGCTCCACTCATCCCAAGCACCAATCCTGAAAGTACCGAATAGTCGATCCTCTCGTGAGTAAACTCCACGAGGTATACTGCTCCAGCTTTCCTAATAGTCCTCATTACCCTACCCATATAAGTATCCCTTGTAAAATACATGTTTTTGATGATACAAAAGACCAACAATGATAATGATCAAAGCAACAAGCTCAAAAAGAAGAAGTCTACAAAAATCTTATTGATAAACTAATAATCTTCTCATAAAAAAAATGTTTTATGTAAAGGTAAATGATACAACCCATAGATCAAATACAATGAGAACCTCACATCTTTGCATATGCATAAAAAGTATTTTCAAAAGTCAAAATTACATTTACAAAGTATTAAAATTAATATTTTTGACAAAATACAAAGGTGTATTCGAATACAGATGAAAATTGCTAAGTCAGTAGCAAAAACCTTTCATCTGTATTCGACTACAACCTGATGTAGTCGAATACAACCAGCAAGACAGTGGCAAAATTGATCCAAGTGTATTCGACTACACCATCTTGTATTCGAATACACATTGAAATTTTTTGAATTTTCTGAACGTTACAATGAGGTGTATTCGAATACAAACATCATGTATTCGAATACAACTGGAAGCAATGCAATTTTTCAGTTATGAAATGACTCTAAATCATTGCAATTGTTCCTCAAACCTCTTGGATCAATAGCTGCGAATCTGAAGAGATGTTTATGGACTATAAATACACCATAACTTCTGATTCAATCACAACAATCCTACTACACAACTTTAAAGACTTTGAACAACTTTTCTGAATTTTTCTCAAAGTCATTTTTCATAAATTCAAGTACTAGCATATCATTTTCATATCCTTAACTGAGGTTCCCAAAGTACTTGAAGCAATCTTGGATTGTTATCATTCTACCTCTTTCTTATTCCTATACTCTTATCAAAATCACAGTGTTTGTAAAAAGAAAGTAGTACTTTCTTTAAGTAGTTTTATCTAAGATAGTAGTGTGCTATCCTAGAAGATTTGTTAGAAGTTTGTAGCAAAGGTCCTAGGATGGGACTTGTACATTTTCTGACAATAGTGAAGAAATCTCTTGTGGTGTGCAAGAGGACTGGATGTACCTTTGGTCATAAGGGGAACCAGGATAATTCTGATGTGTTCATTTCTTTACTGCTATTTACTTTCATCACTTACTATCCTTAAACACAAAAATCGATCACTTAAATTCTGAAAGCAAGGAAAACTACTAAACACCTAGTTCACCCCCCCC
>JBBPBQ010000004.1:16879840-16930296 GCA_037974755.1 Cicer yamashitae | reverse complement strand
CCCCCCCCCCCCCCCTCTTAGGTGCACATCTGTACTTACAATTGGCATCAGAGCAGGTTCAAGGTAACTTACTCCTCAGTCATTAACTCATGGCTTCCGCACAACCTGTTTTCAGAGATGGTGGCAGCAGTAACAAAACACCATGCTTCGTTGGCGAGCATTATGATTTTTGGAAGATACGTATGCAAGCGTATCTTGTAGCACAAGGAGACGACATATGGGATGCTGTTGAAAATGGTCCTTACAACAACAGTCATCAACAACAAAGAAGAAATTAAGATAAAGAATTACTGGACCGATGACGATAAAAGAAAAGTGTTGTTCGATAAAAAGGCTAAAAACATTCTACAATTAGCACTAGGAATGGATGAATTTTTCTGCGTATCTCATTGTAAAACAGCCAAAGAAATATGGGACACATTGGAAGTAACCCATGAAGGCATCGTTGAAGTAAAAAGATCTAAACTTAATACATTTTCTCAAGAATATGAGTTATTCCGTATGCAGCCCGGAGAATCTATCTTAGACAAGCAGAAAAGATTTTCCCACTTAACAAATCACTTGACGGCTCTTGGAAAGATTTTCACCAACGATGAACTAATTCTGAAAGTATTAAGATCACTAACAAGGGCTTGGCAACCAAAGGTGACAGCAATATCAGAGACGAAATTTCTAATGAAGACGAAAACATTACTTTCCTCGTTAAGAAATTCGGTAAGTTTCTTAAAAATGGCAGAAATTTCAAAAAGAAAAATGTCGGAAAGAAAGATAGCTCTACTTCAAACCAAAACTTCACGTGTTTTGAATGCGGAAAACAAGGACATATCAAAGCAGACTGTCCAAACCTTATCAAGAAAAATGCTGGTAAAAGGAAAGACTTCAAGAAAGCATACATAGCTTGGGAAGATAACGGAGTAAGTTCATCATCAGAAACAGAAAGTGAGGAATGCGCTAATGTTGCACTAATGGCATCGCATCAATCAGATGACGACGAAGAGGTTAGTAACATAAATTCTCTTCATTATAATAAAACTAATAGTGAATTAAGTATAGAATACAATGATGCTCAAAACGCCATTAAGGAACTTCTTATTGAATGTAAAAATCTGTTTAAACTAGTGTCAACACAAAAGAGACAAATCTCAAGTCTTCAAGAAAAAGTTGACATTATGGAAAAGAATGCTGAAAAATCAAAGCAGAATTTTACATGCAATAAATGTGATTCCCTTTCATTCAAGATTGTTCAATTAAATAGAGTAATTGAATGATATGAAAAAGGACAAATGGGATTGGAGAATGTTCTAAACATGCAAAGATACTCAAACGATAAAAGTGGTCTTGGATTCTCTAAATTTGACAAACCAAGCTTGAATAAGACCATTTTTGTTAAAGCAAGTACTCAATCCAATCAAGGAAAAATTACAATTTTACAAAAAGGTCATTCTTATAAGGAGAAAATTACTCAAAATAAATTTCATACATATGCTATTAAAAATAAATTTACTCCTACTTGTTCCTATTGTGGTCTTCATGGTCACACACCTAATGCCTATCATGTGAGAAACATTAGTGTTCCTAAAGGGCATTACGTGTGGGTAAAGAAAGGTACTAACCATCAAGGACCCAAAGCACATTGGGTACCTAATAAAACTTGATTTCAATTTTGTAGGTATGCACACAAAGTACCTCAAATATGTGGTACTTAGATAGTGGATGCTCCAAACACATGACGGGTGATATAACAAAATTTTTCAGCCTTGACGCTTGAATAAAGGGATATGTAGTCTATGGAGATAATAACAAAGGAAAAATCTTAGGTATTGGAAAAGTTGGAACAACCCCTTCCCCCTCAATTGAAGATGTCTTATATGTTGAAGGTCTAAAGCATAATCCCATAACCATTAGCCAGCTATGTGACAAAGGATACAAGATAGTCTTCAACAAAGATGAGTGCATCATTCAAAATGCAGCAACAAATGAAATTCAATTTATCGGTAAGCGTTTCAAAAATATATTTATACTTAATCTTGACGATTTATCCTTAAAAATGAAATGTCTTTTGGTAAGTGACAACAATGATGCATGGCTATGGCATAAAAGAATTGCACATATCCACATGGATCATTTAAACAAATTGGTCAAGCATGATCTTGTTGTTGGATTACCAAAAATGAAATTTGTAAGGGATAAATTATGTGACGCTTGTCAAAAAGGTAAACAAACAAAAACCTCTTTCAAACCTATAAATGATATATCAACTACAAGACCACTTCAATTGTTACATATGGATTTGTTTGGTCCATCAAGAACCAAAAGTCTTGGTGGAAATTCATATGGACTAGTAATTGTTGATGATTACTCAAGGTTCATATGGAACTTATTTTTGGCAAGTAAAAACGAAGCTTTTAAAGCATTTAAAAACTATGCCAAGCTAGTCCAAAATGAACAATCATCCAAAATTGTATCAATTAGAAGTGATCATGGAGGTGAATTTCAAAATACCTCATTTGAAGAATTTTGTGAAGAAAATGGAATTTTCCACAATTTTTCTGCACCTAGAACACTTCAACAAAATGGGGTTGTTGAGAGAAAGAACAGATCCTTGGTAGATCTCGCAAGGACTATGCTAAGGGATTCAAGTCTGCCAAAGTACTTTTGGGCAGATGCCGTAAACACCGCATGCTATGTTTCAAATAGCGTAAACATTTGGCCGATTCTTAAGAAAACTCCTTATGAACTCTACAAAGGAAGAAAGCCCAATATCTCTCACTTCCACATCTTTGTATGCAAGTGTTTTGTGCTAAACAACGGTAAAGACAACCTTGGAAAATTCGATGAAAAAATAGATGAAGGTATTTTTATTGGCTACGCATTATCTAGTAAAGCATTTAGAATTTTCAATAAAAGAACTGTAATCGTTGAAGAATCAATGCATGTAACTTTTGATGAAACTAACCCCTTGAAAGAGGACAAAGTTATTTCTTATGATGATGATGACATTGAAAGTAGTGATACAAGTAAAGAACATCAAATTGATCAACCAAGTCAAGAAAGTGAAGTCAACATTGAAAAGGAAAATGATAATCTTCCTAAGGAAATGAGGACCCATAGAGATCACCCAATTGATAACATCATTGGTGATATCAACAAAGGAGTTACAACAAGACTTAAACTAAAAGATGCATGCTTGAACATGGCATTCGTTTCTCAAATCGAACCTTCTAAAATTGGTGAAGCACTAAAAGATGATCAATAGATACTTGCCATGCAAGAAGAACTTAACTAATTCGAAAGAAGCAAAGTATGGGAACTTGTTCCTAATACGAGAAATAAACACATCATTGGTACAAAATGGGTGTTTAAGAATAAACTTGACGAAAACGGTATAGTTGTTCGCAACAAGGCAAGATTGGTCGCCCAAGGATATAATCAAGAAGAAGGGATTGATTTTGGCGAAACATTTGCTCTAGTCGCAAGGTTAGAAGCAATACGTTTACTACTTGCTTATGCTTGCTCTATGAACTTTGAATTATTTCAGGTGGACGTGAAAAGTGCCTTTCTCAATGGATACATCAATGAAGAAGTATATGTCAAACAGCCACCCGACTTCGAGGACTTCAAGAATCCTTGACATGTCTTCAAATTAAGAAAAGCTCTCTATGGTGTAAAACAAGCTCCAAGAGCTTGGTACGACAAATTGAGTGCTTTCCTATGTGAAAGAGGATTTGAAAAAGGCAAAGTCGATAAGACATTATTTATTAAAAGAAATAATGGTCACACCTTGTTGGTCCAAATCTATGTTGACGATATCATATTCGGATCAACAAACAATGACATATGTGAAGAATTCTCGTTGATGATGCAAGGAGAATTTGAAATGTCCATGATGGGAAAATTAAACTACTTTCTTGGCCTTCACATCAAACAACTCAAGCATGGAATCTTCATCAATCAAGCAAAATATTGCAAAGAACTGCTAAAAAGATTTGAAATGGAAAATTGCAAGGAAAGTGCGACTCCCATGGGTTCCGAGACATATGTTGATAAAGATGAATCCGGTATTTCTATAGACATTTCAAAATATCGAGGTATGATTGGATCTCTATTATATCTAACGGCCAGTCGGCCAGATATTATGTTTAGTGTTTGTTTGTGTGCAATATTTCAGGCGGATCCTAAAGAATCACATCTTGTAGCAGTCAAAAGAATCATGAAATATTTGAAAGGAACAATCAATGTAGGAATATGGTATCCAAAAGATAGCATCTGTAGTCTCATTGGATATTCTGATTCAGATTATGTAGGATGTAAAACAGACCGTAAAAGCACCAACGGCACTTGTCATGTCTTGGGAAATGCACTCGTATCATGGTCAGGTAAGAAGCAAGCATGTGTTGCACTTAGTACTGCTGAAGCCGAATACATAGCAGCAGGAAGTTGTTGTGCACAAATTATGTGGCTCAAGCAACAACTATATGATTATGGACTTGATCTCGGATGCATTCCGTTACGATGCGACAACACTAGTGCAATCAATATTTCAAAGAATCCAATCATGCACTCTCGGACTAAACACATTGATATACGTCATCATTTTTTGCGCGATCATGTGCTTAAAGGTAATATTGAAGTAACCTTTGTGGATACTCACAACCAATTAGCGGACATCTTCACAAAACCTCTTCCTAAAGACTCCTTTCGAAGAGAACTTGGTATCTTAAGTGAAGATGATCTTTAAAATAAGGTACTTTGTCATTCATTTTCAAGATTTAAAATTTTTTTCTCTTGATAGGATGATAGAATTGAGTTCTTAATGGTGCATTATTCTTGAATATGATTACTTGTTCTTCATTTGTGATTCTATGGATTATTTAGTATACTCTGTATGAAAAAAATTCATTCCTGTTTTCAAAAAATTGAAGCTGTAGCCGAATACAAAGTCCAGGTATTCGAATACACATTTTTTCCAGATTTGTATTCGAATACAATCTCAGTGTAGTCGAATACAAATTCCCCAGACACATTTGTATTCGAATACATCACAGGTGTAGTCGAATACACCTTCGGGTTTCTCAGTCATATATAAGGCTGCTTCAGTTTTCACCGTTCATTCCACTTAGGTATTCGAATACAGCCACTCCCTCTCCTCATCTCTTCCAAAATCTTCAACTTCTCTCAATTGCAACTACTTACCCAAGTCTTATTCATTACAACCACGTTCAATTTCTACTTCTCTTCTCCATCCAGAATCTTATTTCTCCAACAAAACCCTAAAAACCCATTTTTCCCCAATCTATCAAATCCTCTTCAATCGTCATGGATGCACGCAAACGAAGACCCCGGACTAAACATGCATCAGTGGGACCATCAAAGAAAAGGACGAAGAATGTCCATATCACTGATTTGTCCCGGCTCCTACACTCACCGGAAGAGATTGAACGTTTTCGCACCATCTACTCCGACAAACGGCTAATCATTCCCAAAATCGGTACTTTAGACTCTTTTTCTGCGTTTAAATTTCCTACTTTACTTAAGGCTCAACATGTTGAAGAGTTTATAGGATACAAGGGTCCTATCTATCCCGACCTAGTTAGGGTGTTTTACTGCAATCTGACTAGAGATGGAAAAATGCTCAAATCTCGCGTTAAGGGAAAAACTATTGAACTCGATTCCAAAATCATTGGGGAGATTCTGAATATTCCCTTCGCAGGTCAGAAAACTAGTCCCAACAACTTGTGTCAATGGTCTGGTGTTTCTAAATATGATGCTTATGTGGCTCTTTGTCGATTTGACTAACAAACTATGGAACAAAAGCGAATTCAGGCAGGCTCTAAATTTGTGAAGCAACATTATGGAGTTGGCAATCTTACTGTTGATTATCGTCTGCTCCACTATTTCTTAAGTTACATTTTGGTTCCAAAGGCTTGTAACTACTTCCAGATTTCAGAGTTTGAACTCCAGATCATGTACTACATGTTCGAAGGCCTTCCACTCAACTGGGCTTATTTCGTTAAATTAGTCATGTTTACATCCAAAGAAGTTGTCGGGTTGCCATACGCCAAGGAGGTCACTCGCATTCTCGAACATTTCGGGGTGGACTTCTCTGAGGAAGTTTTGTATACCATCACTAAGGACAATCTGCTAGATTTAAGTGTCCTTCCAAGCATGAAAATTGTTTGCCATGAACTGCTTCAGAAATACATACATATGAGTGACCTTGGTCAGACATCTGCTGCTGCTCCTAACGGCACTCCTGCACCTGATGCTGCCCCCGCAGATGATGATGACGAAGATACTGCGTCTGATGATGATCATATGTCTAATCGCATGGTTATGGCCAAACTTGACTCCCTCCACACCTGTCTCACCGGATTAAACACCTCCGTCGATGCTCGTTTTCAGGCTATCGAATCCACCATCGCAACTAACCATAGCAGCATGATCCACGAGCTGTGTATCTTATCAGACAAAATTGATCATCTTCATCTCCCTCCTAGACATCACTAATCCATATTTAGTTTCCTAGGCTTAGTTTGCATTTCATTTCCTAGGTCCCGCTTATTTCCTTTTGATGTTTTGATGTTTTTATTGACCTTTTAGTTTCCTTTTTGGTTTTTATTTGGATTCTGTGACATTATCTGTAGTTTGCTCGTTTATTCTGTGACATTACCTGTTGTTTGCTCGTTTATTATGTGACGCTATTTGGCTTATTATGCATCTATTCCGTTTCATTACTTGGCGTTTTCTATATATTCTTGCTTGTCTTCTTCTTTTGATCATGTCAAAAGAGGGAGAAAATATGGTACTTTGTTGTCGATAAACATAAATGTAGGTCCTCAACAAACGTATTCATTTGATCATCCAACAAGGAAGTACGCATAAATTACGGGGGAGTATTTCTAATATGATGCAATCTCTCCAAAACAACAAAAGGTTTTGTCATAATCAAAAAGGGGGAGAATGTAAAATACATGTTTTTGATGATACAAAAGACCAACGATGATGATGATCAAAGCAACAAGCTCAAAAAGAAGAAGTCTACAAAAATCTTCTTGACAAACTAATAATCTTCTCATAAAAAAAATGTTTTATGTAAAGGTAAATGATACAACCCATAAGTCAAATACAATGAGAACCTCACATCTTTGCATATGCATAAAAAGTATTTTCAAAAGTCAAAATTACATTTACAAAGTATTAAAATTAATATTTTTGACAAAATACAAAGGTGTATTCGAATACAACATAGGTGTATTCGAATACAGATGAAAATTGCTAAGTCAGTAGCAAAAACCTTTCATCTGTATTCGACTACAACCTGATGTAGTCGAATACAACCAGCAAGACAGTGGCAAAATTGATCCAAGTGTATTCGACTACACCATCTTGTATTCGAATACACATTGAAAAATTCTGAATTTTCTGAACGTTACAATGAGGTGTATTCGAATACAAACATCATGTATTCGAATACAACTGGAAGCAATGCAATTTTTCAGTTCTGAAATGACTCTAAATCATTGCAATTGTTCCTCAAACCTCTTGGATCAATAGCTACGAATCTGAAGAGATGTTTATGGACTATAAATACAACATAACTTCTGATTCAATCACAACAAAACAAAACCCTCATCGAGGGGCGTAAACCATCACAGTCACTACCAGCTATGAAATGCATGAGCATATTCTGACTCTTTTCACAACAATCATTATGTAAATGTAGCTATTAAAAGATTCCCCTTTTTTAATACTTATTTAACACTAATAATTTTCCAAACTTATCGCAGAGTATACTCAAAACAGATTTTCTTCAATAAAATTCATAACGCACATATTATCACTTATGAATACATAAGCACATCAAATTCGATTTCCACAATTCCATTCCTCAATCACACCTAAATCACACATAAATCACCTCAACTTAATCTCCAGAAATTCATAATATACAATGTTAACTTAACAGTAAGAGAATATATCTTCTTAGTCAAACATTGCCATTTATAATCTTATTGAAGTATTTTTTTTTTCCGAACAAATGCCAAAATGTCATAAAATATCATTCATTTCAACTTTTTCAACTTCAGTACCTAATATGCTAGCACATTATCACTTCAAAAACTTATCAAATGGATCTCACCAATAATATCACATTGATATAATGTCTACCATTTGATTTGGCCCCAAATCTTAATGGAAACAAGTAGCATTTAACCACCACCATTGGAATATCTTGTCCATATCAATTAAGAAATTATACAAACTTACTATTAGACAAATACATAGCAAAGGAGTATGAAAAGTATAATTCCAAATCAAATTTAGGCGAAGGTAATACGAATATTTAGTAATTTGAATGAAAGAGAAAGGCATGAGCAAGTGATGAATGAGAGCATACCTTAGGTTCAATTTTATCAATCAACAACCAAGAAAACAAGCTGCAATATCCTGATTAACAACTATAAAAAAATTATGTTGAAGGGCTGAAAAGAACCAAACTCATATTGCCCTTCATTTGGAAAACCATGTTTTTCAAGAAGCTAAGATATTTCTGAAGTTTTTAATGCTAACACAAAACACAAAATTGTAGTTTTTAGTTATTCATGCCCCTTTTTCTTTAATAAAAAAACAAAAACCAGCAAAATTGAACAAACCCAGTAACATTGAAGCACTGATTCGGCTGGTATGGGCTTGGTAAGTCATATTCCACAACAAATTCATAGTTAATTCAGCAACAATTTCAAAATGCCACTGTCGCCATATATTATAATTAAACCAATCCAACAAATATCTAAATACTCTTACACACGTCACCTCACTCACATCTCAACCTATTTTGATAAAAATATGTACTCTCGTTGTAACTTATTTTGGCAGATGAATTTATCAGCAATGAGTGATATTTTAAAAAAAACTGTCCGGTATTAAATTCTTCGCAACATAAATAAATTATTCTTCGTCAAATAATTTTAATCGGGTCTCAATATATATATATATATTATACATATTACAAACTCTAACAAAATATATTTTTGGTACTTAATTCACAAAATAAAATAAAATTGAGCTAAATGCCTCGGCAACACAACACAAAACACACTAAAATAGCATAATTTAGAATTTAAAAACTCCCTTTCATGTCTTCTTCTAAGATCTGTTTATATATGTTCTAAAAACTTTCAATTCTATTATGACTTTTGGTTGTGTTTCTTGAAACTTTTCAATGACAAACTGAACAAAACTCATATGCTTCTATAAGGCAGCATGAGTCAATTACTAAGAAGAATCAATATGCTAATATTGAAAATTTCCCTTTGTTAGAAAGAAGTATTAGCTAATACAACTGAATTGTTAGTGCAAAATAATGGGAACATTATAATGCATGTCAATAATGATTGATTAGATTCATAGTATCAACTAATTCACCATATAATTACAGTTTCACTAAACACCTACTAGTCAAACTGACTCTGTTCAAGTATTCTCAATCTTCTACCTTAGTAGAGTCAAGTTGTTGAGGAAGGCAGCCACTACTGGGCTAGGTTACAAGAGAGTGTTTACAAAGTTGTACTCTTAGAAACTTATCTCAGCACTTAGGTAAAACGAATGATTAAGAGGAAGAGTGCAGAATAGGTTGTGTATGCTTATAGTAGTGCTTTTCTTGTATTATTCAAGTGAGGAATACACGTCCTTTTATAGAGATCGTTTAAGGTTTCTGGTTGTTGTCCTTATTGCAAGAATCATGAAGTTTCGTATCAAATCTGTTGAGATTGATTTGCCATAAAAAACTTTCCAACACGAATTCTTGTAATTGATTATGCGTATCTTGGTATAAAGACAGGGAAACAGAGGATGCGATGATTAGAGCATGTCTCATAGACCTTCAGACAAGTGGCAGATTCAGGATGTTCATCAGAGGATGAACAAAAACTTTGTCTTCTTTGGAGCGTTTACTTTCATCAGAGCGTTGAATTTTATTAGAGCATACATCATAAGTTAGAGATAGAAAATCAGATGGTTGTTGCGTTCATCAAAGACATACCATTGGATACTTGTTGCATTCATCAGAGATGAACAAAATATAGCATAACTTGTATTACCGAAGTCACCAGAGGTGCATATCAGAGCACGTTTGCCAGACTCAAAATACTGAAAATAGGTAGAGTCTTGGTGTTCCTTTATCTTAGTCCAATCATCAAAAGGTACAAAATAGGATCCTACATAATTCACTTGATACACACTTAATCAAAACATTAGTACTTTAAATTGTTCTTACAAACTTATTTTAGGGTCATAGTTCTTCAAACCAACTTGGTTCTAACAAAAAGATCAATGGAAAGAAAAGTTTGACAAACTCTAGCAAGACGCAAGGACAAATTTGCTAAGTCAGCCTCGTCTATCATCGGTTAGGTACTCTTCATTTATTCCATTAGTCTATGTGTATTGATTTGTATTACTTAGTATTCCTTTTATGTGTCTCTATGTTTTCTTTTATGTCTTATCGTGTGTCTGTGTAGTCTTTCCTATCGTGGTCTGTGTTGTCCTGTCGTTGGTTGTATCGCTTGTGTTCTTGTTTTTAAAATTGTTCTTTGATCACTTTTGATAAAATCTATGTTTTTGATCTTTTCTCCATGCTTATTTAAACTTCTTTCTTTTCAAGTGTTTTTCAAAAGTCATCATTTTTGTAAAAAAAAAAAAAAAAAAAACCTTTGTGTCCCAACCTAAATCCTTTTTCACCCAAGACATTTTAAACCTGAAACCCTATAGGAAAAATTAGTTCTATATCTCATCCTTTATTAAGTCTTCAGCTTCCTAAATGATCCTCTTCTTACACTCTACTCTCAGAAAAACTTCATCTTAAAACATAAACTGCTCAATCTCAATGGATTTACAAGAAGTTTCACAAAATGCATTCAAAGTTTCATGATGTACAACCCTGGGATGTCAATTACCTTTAATACAAGGAGGAAGTAAGGAGTAGAACATTGAAACACTTGTGCCTCATTTTGTCTCAATCCTTTAGATTGCATGGAAATCTAAAAGGAATAACGAAGAAAGGTTGGAGCAATTACAATCTCATTAAAGATTTATCTTTGGAAGATTATATCTCCAAATCTATATTCAGAGAAAGTTCTGCTAGAAAAGTCAAAATAAATAGAGAAAAGGGAAGACTACATCATCTCTTTTTTCTTAGTTACATCCGACAAGTTAGAATGTAGAACCCTAAACATGAAAACTTCGTCATCACTGTACCAGATGAAAGTTCAAAGAAGGAAGACTCTTACTGAAAAAGATGTTAAATAAAGAGACTTAGTTTATTTATGTATTAGGAATTGGTGATTCAAACCTAATATGTAAGATAAATTAATGGATCTGGTTTAGATAGCCTTAGGATTTTGTTTTTCCTTTTAAACCCTTTTGTAATAAGTATTGTAGTTGTAATGTAACATGTTTGTGTTACAAGAGTAATATGAGTTATGAATTGAATAAATGTTATCATCTTTTCTGATGTTCCTGTTTCTATCTAATTTGTTTTGTTTTCTGCTGACTTTTATTTTCTCTTCCTCTCATCTGATTTTCAAAATTCTCTCCATCTCCTCTGTTTTTCTTTAAAAACTTTCTTCGTCTCTTTCTTTTCTTCTTTAAAAATTATATTTTTTCTCTCTTCCTCAACCACAACTCTTCATCTCCTTACTTTTTGCCTCGTGCCTTTAAACTGTCCAAAGTGTCCCAAAGTGTGTGTCAAACTCTGGGTTCATTCTCTATCTCACTCTACACTTTCCTCCACGCCCTCATCATTATATCTCCTCTTTCCAAAACACTTTCATTTCCTTTCTAGAGAAATTTGGCTATTTATACCTCAAATGTTTTCATTTCCCCTACTTGTGTCTCTTTAGTCTTCTCTAAAATCCATGTGTTTTTCTTTTTGTTCATCCTTTACATTTCTCAAATCATCTACTATGGATGCTGGTTCGTCTTCTGGTAAGAAAAGGAAGTCATCTTCCTCTCCCGAGAAGAAGAAAATCCCACCATCTAAATTGGCCTTGATGGTGAGTTACATTCTTCAACAACCGAAAGCTTGGATTGCTCTGCAAGAAGTCAACCACAAGCTGGACCTTCTCACCTCTCAAATGGAGGAAGCAACTGAACTCTTGAGGCGTGTCCTTAGATGTCTCAAAAACTTCTGTCTAGGATTAGTTTTGTGTTTTAAGTTACCTTTTTTTTTTTCATCTTGTGTCTGCTTTGTAATCGTGATGCTCATCATAATGAAATATTACCCTTTCTTTATGTTCCTTCATGTTTCTCTTGAGGTTTCTTTTAAAAACTCATTCATGTTAATCAGTTGTATATTGTGTGACGGTCTTCACTGTGTTTCTTGTGTGTGTGCGTTTTGTGCATGATTGCTTACTATAAATTCTATAATTTCACCCTTTTTGATAATGATAAGATGGAAGAAAAGTAGAAGATATAGTAATACAATTAATTGTATGCTTGCATCATCTCCACTACCTGCATTACATCATCTATTTGTTGCATCATCTATTGGTTGCATTATCTGCATATGTTTGTTGCATTATCTGCATCATTCGCATCTGTTTGTTGCATATACATCTAAAATATATTTTCTACATAACATTGACATATATGACAAAGTTTTGCAATTCACCCTTATTTTAAAAGGCTTAACACCATTTAAAAGTCTAGTTTGCTCAATTAGACTTAACATCCTCAGTAGAGACAATAGTTCAAAGACTTTACATCTTGAGCACTATAAAATTTTAATCAATAGATTTCATATGAAATCAAAGTCTAGTCATATTTTTTCATTATATTTATGTGTTTTTTTGTCTCTGTCATTTCTCTCTTATTTTACCCTCTTGTGTATCAAAAATAAAATAACTTAATAAGACCCACATTCATCATATTTAGAGGGAGTCCCAAAATTTTGCCTTTAATAACTGTGGCAAGCAATGTATCGTATGACTGAAAAAAATACAACATTCAACATAGCCAATGCTCTGATGGAAGTAATTGTCCTGAAATAACAAGATCTGAAAAAGTCATCGCTTTGAATAATCAATGCTCAAAAGAAGACAAATTTGTTTATCCTCTGGTCAACATCTTGAATTTGTTAATTGTCTGAAAGTCTTTGTGACATCGTTTGAGATCTGCCCTCTTAAATTGAAGATACAAAGAATCAATCATGAAGATATATATATGGATACATCTTAAAGACTGATTTGCATTAAAAGGTGATTGAAGATCTCCAACGATAACATTCTCAACATATATATTTCTTATCTCTATTTAAAACGAACTCGTATAGTTAGTCGAGTATGTGAGAGAAAATGAAAAAGGCAATGTGTTAAGATGATATTATGAAAAAGCCAAGAACACATCAAGAGAAAAGTATGAATGAAAAATCCTCTCAGTAGAGTTATTAGAATTGATGTAAATCATCCAAAGTGTTTTCATATACTAGAACTAATATAGGATTTGATATGTAACATAGAGAGTGAAAATCCTAGAAATAGGCTTTGTGTCAATTCAGACACAAACTATAACTAATGTAAATCAGCCTGATAGTGGCAACAATTCTCTCACCTTTAAGAGGTACCTGAAGAGGTACGACAATACTTATGAACCTTAATGGCAGACTGCCGTAAAAATGAAGAAAGGTTCTAACGATTACAGTTTGGAGAGGCTAGAGAAAAATACTGAAAGCCTGAAGAGGTAGAGTAAACAACACTTGTATACTATTATTGAAATAGGAGATTAAGTCCTCAGCTGTACTAAGGCAAAATCTCTCTGTAAGGGGAGGACTAGATGTAGCAATAGTCTGTTATGAACTAGGATACAAATATATGTACTTCCTCTATCTCTCTATTTCTCTTATCTATGTTCTCTATGATTTAACCTTTTGGTCTCTAAACCTTTTTTAATTGTAAGTTGAATGATTTGATAAAGAACATACTTTTTCTGTTAAGCAATCGAAGTATCTTTTCTGAAATGTCAAAACACAATTCAGACCCCCATTTTCTAGTGTTTTCCAGCACCTTCAATAATTAATATTATGTATATGGTTTGTTGATTGTCAGTACTTTATTAATATGAGATTGGTGACATACATTATTACGCTTGTCATTACATGATTTTATTTATTCGGTATTGAAGTATGAAGCTTAAAAGGGAATGAGTGTCTTTTAAAATATTAGTCATGGTGATAAACTTGATAGTAGTGTGATTTAGAGAAATAAAAAAATAATAAAAGATAAGGGTAAAGAAGTTACACAAAGGAAATATCCTGGTTCATCCAATTTGGGCTAATCAATTCCTCAAAATGTGAGATTTTCACTAGTAAGTTGAGCAACCTCTCAGCTTAATCTTCTTCCTTTAGTCCCACTTTACTATATCCTTGTATGTTCTTAACCTAGATAGGCTTACACAAATTGCTCAAATTTTCTCTTAACTAGATCAACTTGATGATGCTTACAACAAATTACTAAAGTTTTCTCCCAACTAGACAAACATGACGATTCTCATGTTTTTTTATTTGAATTTTTCTAAGATGGTTGATCATTCTCATCTTTTTTATTTGAATTGTTCTAAGATGGTAGATTATCCCCTTCATCTATTCTTGCATTGTTAAGATAATCAAATTCATCAAACACCATATGCATATTTTCTTCAACAACTTGGGTTTTTAAGTTGTACACTTAATACCCTTTTAAGGATGTAGAGTATCCAAAAATTATTCGGTTGTCAGATTTGGAATCAACCATTTCTAAATAGTCTTTGTTGTTGAGAATGTAGCTATAACATCCAAAACTATGAAAATATGCATATTTGGTTTTCTATTTTTCCAAAATTCATAGGGAGTTTTGTTTAATATCTTTCAAGTTGACACACAATTCAAAACATAGCAAGAGGTATTTATGGCTTCTACCCAAAAGTATTTTTCAACATTTGATTCATTTAAGATGATTATTTCCATTTATTGCGAGGTTCTATTTTTCCTATCAACAACTCCATTTTGTTGTAAAGTTCTTGGACAAAAAAATTATGAGAGATACGTTTTCCATAAAAGAATGATTTGAAGGATAAGTTTTCAAATTCTCCTCTATGACCACTTCTCATAGAAATGATATTGATTTATTTGTCATTTTAAACCTTTTTGCAAAAGTTTTGAAATGCTTCAAAAGAACCATCCTTATGTTTTAGAAATAGAACTCAAGTAAATCTTGAATAATTATCAACAATTGCCAAGCCATATATTTTTTAACTAAGACTTGCAGTTTTAAATGGGCCAAATAAATCTATATGAAGAAGGTCAAGACAATTTTTTGTTGAAACAATGTCTTTTGAATGAAAACTATTTTTACCTTGTTTTACCTTAACACATGTTTCACATACCTTGTCCTTATCAAACTTACTTTTGGAAGTCCTCTTACTAGATCCAGTTTTGAAATAATTTTCATGCTTACATGACCATGCCTTTTATTCCACATCTATTTTTCTTGATCTAAGTATAGTATACAAACAATCTTTTTCCTTGATCTAGAAAAGAGTACCTTCCCTAAGGATGTTTGTCTTACTTCACATATGTTAGGTTTGAATATAACTTAAATCCAGTATCACACAATTGATTGATACTAAGTAAGTTATGTTTCAATCCTTCCACACATTGAACATCCTCAATCTTAGCAAAATTATTTTTACCTATTACTCTTTTTCCTTTGATTTGAGCTTTGTCATTGTTCCCCAAAGTAACTAGTCCACTATCTTTTTTTTCAAATGAGAGACAACATTTTCTATCTCCAGTCATATGTCTCGAGCATCAATTCTCCAATTATCAAGGCTTTTTCTTGACAATTAGATGCTTCTTCTAAATTAGAACATAATAAGATTTTAGGTACCCATAGTGATTTAGGTTCTTGAGAGTTAGTTTCCTTAGAAAAAGTTTTCTCTTTGTGGTAAATTTTATGACTAGCTTCGTCACTAAAAGAACGTTCTCTTCCATTTTTCTCAAATTTTTTTCTTATGATAAAATTTGATTTCATTATGTCCAGATTAGTGCATTTAGAATATGGTTTTTTTTTTTTTAAATTTCCCTTTTCTTCTGATGTGTAGCACATTGTTTCAAGATGTCCAAATTTTTCACAATAGGTACATTTCTTTTTCATTTTTTCAATCTCTTTATGAATAAGGAAATTTTCATAAAGATTTTGTTTCTTTGAAGTTTTAAAACCAATTTTCATAAAGAAATTTTCAACCTCTTTGTGATGCCATTATTTTTTGAAACGTTTTTGTTGATTTAACAAAGTTGCCAAGATCATTTCCCAGAATCTCAACTCTATTTTGTAAAAATTGATTTTTGTTTACTTGAGGAGGTTTAGGAGGACATTCTTTGATTTTTCCGTTATTGATAATCTCTTGTTGCTCAGACATTTTAAAGTGAGAATGTTGTAGATCTTGAATAATTTTAAGATATTCATCATTCTACACATGCAGATTCTTTTTTTTCCTTTTCTAATTTAGAAAGTTATTCTTTTAACAAGCAACTTTTTTGAGATAAAATAATTGAGTCATAAAAAAGAATATCATACTCATCTTGCACATCTTGAAATTAACTACATGATTCATAAATAATTACCTCTTCTTCATCTGATCTTGTCATCAAGCACAAGTTAGCTTCTTCCTCTTCTTGTAGTTTAGAATCTTTTAAGTCATCCAATGTGGCCATCATTGACTTTTTCGTGCATGGAAACTTCTTTTTCATTTTTTTTAAAGGACGTTCAGTTTTGTAATATCCCAATTTGTTGCATCCATAACAAGTGACTTGCCTTTTGTATACTTCATTTTTTGGATCTTATTTAATGTTGTTGTACATCTTTCAATTTTGATTTCTTCTTCTGAACATCCTTTGAGTTTTTTCTGGAGATAAGAGCAAGTTCATCTTCGTCCTCTTCTTGAGGATGTTCATTGATCTCAAGTTTTTCTTTACTTGTTGATATTTCCTCTTTTTGTATGGAAGATCCTTCATCTAACAATGTTTTTAGTGCTCTCATTTTTCCTTTCTTTTCAGGTTTATCGTCTTGGATTATTCTTCATGTGCTTTCAATGATTCAATCAAATCTTCCAATTTTAACTCTTTCAGATCTCTAGCTTCAGTTATTGTTGTAACCATGGGTCTCCATATTTTTGGAAGACTCCTTAATATTTTACTAACTCTTTCTTGAGTTATATATGTTTTTCCAAGAGATCCCATTTCATTTACAATGGTTGTAAACCTTGTATACATTTCATCAATAGTTTCATCTTTTTTTATTTCAAACATCTCAAATTTTTCTAACACCCATATCAATTCTTGTATCTTTAACATATCTCTATCCTTCATGATCAGTTTGAAGTGATTCCCATATTTCTTTAGCAGTTGTGCATTCAAGTGTTCTATCATATTCTTCTCATCTTAGTGCACATGTTAGAAATAATTGAGCTTTTGAGTTTAGAAGTACCTTTTCCTGGTCCTCAGTTGTCCATGAAGCTTTTGTTTTCATTGTTGATGCAGGATCATTCTCATATACTCAAGGTACATAGTTTCCATCTTCAATTATACTCCACATATCTTAAGAGACAAGAAATAGATTCATCTTTCCTAACCAAAAATAATAATATGTTGCATCAAAGAATGGTGCTCTATTTGCATATCCTCCTTTTGGTATGAACTTTGTAGTGTTTAACATCACTTCTTCCAGGATATTTTCCTCTTAAACTGTTGTTACGTATTTTAAATGTGCAAGTATACACTGTCAATAACAAGTAGTATAAATAAATATTGTTTCCACGAGGATGGATTATGTCATTAATTTCAATACTTCTTTAACACATTCCAATTGTTTGTTATCAAAATAAAAAGATAACACTTTTGGAATAACAATTCAAAGTAAAATTTAATCTAAAGTTGCAATTCAGATTGTGGAACTAAAATGCTATAGCATGATTTTAGCATTATGAACAGAGTGACCTCAGAAGCTTTCCAACTCAGTCATCATGGTTTTCAAATGCTCTATTGTCATTCATAGGTTCATGTTCATGTCCAACCATGTTAGAGTTTATAGTTCCTCTTTTGTTCTATGGGCTTATATATTATTCTTAGATATTTAATGTCAACCACTTATCCAAGCCTCTTGACTTAATCTATGTTAAACAAATAAATCCATTTTTTTTCCCTTTTCTAAGTTCAAAAACTAGCAATAAATCTAAGGCGATCATATTGAAATTTGAAGACAACATTAAATCAGCTTGAATAAATACTGCAAACATGCCATAAAAGTATTAAACCACAAACATCATTCAATACTTAATAAATCCTTAACTTGTGAATATATGTTACAAGAAAGTGGAGTTTGAATTGTGACTCTTTTTAAAATCTGCACTTTAAAATTTTTTCTCACGATAAAACCTGGAAATGTTATATCAATATAATAAACATACTCATGTTTTGAGAAGGTTCAAGGATAGAATTATTTTTTTAAGTTGATAGTAGTGTGATTTAGTGAAACAACAGAATAAAAAACAGATATGAAAATCACACAATGGAAATATTCTGGTTCACCCAATGTGGGTTAATCCATTCCTCATTACCTGTGAGATTTTCACTATTAAGTTGAGCAACCTCTCAACTTAATCTTCTTCCTTTAGTCGCATTTGACTATACACTTGTATTTGCTTAGCCTCAATCGACTTACACAAATTACTCAAGTTTTCTCTCAACTTGACAAACTTGATGATGCTTACAAATAGATGATAATGATGATTTGTTTACAACACTATTGATATAGTGAACTAAGAACACACTCAAATGTTTGATCCTAAAATCTATGACAAAGAGTAGTAATATGTTTCTTGTTAATTTGAAGATAACTTGACAACTTTGCACATAAGAAAGAGGATTATAATTGATTGTAGTCTCTTGAAGATTGCATCTTGAAGCACCTTCTATTTATATATAGACTTGGGACGGCTCCTTATTGTTGTAAAAGACACATAAAACCGTTGGGCACATGTTCCAAGATGTTAGAGTAAGTTTCTTGAATGTCCTCTACAATTTGGGTAAACATCCTATTTTTTCTAGGCAATCATCATCTTCTTTAAGGATGTTTATGATCATCCTCTAATTGCATGAAGACATCCTTTTATGTATGAAAATGATAAAGGAGCTTGATTATTCTTTTGGCAACTTGTGACAACCTGTAACGAGCTGTAAAGTAGGATGTACGAACTTGCAAGGAGATGTCCTTTGTATTTGCAGTGTAGAACATTCTCTTATTGGAACCAAGTTGGTTTTATACTTAAGAGTTTAGATGTTAACAAAAGTATTTTATGAGAACAATATATTTGACTTCATAGAGTATGAAAAAAGATTCGTGTTTTTGAAGACAATCTAAAATAAGATTTTTCAGATTTATAATTGAAGAAAATCTTTGACCATGTTGAAAAGAAAATATGGTCAAGATTTGAAGAAGATATTATATGAATTTATCTACAAGAAGATTTGATCAAGATTTATCTACAAGAAGATATGAGTTATTTACAAGAAGATTTGATCAAGATTTAACTACAAGAAGATATGAATTACTTACAAGAAGATTTGATCAAGATTTATCACAAGAAGATATGAATTATTTACAAGAAGATTTGATCAAGATTTTATTTACAAGAAGATATGATCCAGAAATGTTTACAAGAAGAAACACTCACAAGAAGATACATTTATTATTTGCAAAAATATGATTCATATTTTGACAAAAGACAAATACTAAATTGGACTTAGTCATATTCCTACTTGTGAAAGTTCAAGAACCGGTCCAACAGTATCATTCTGAACAGTATCAATCTGAAGAATTTACAAACTCAATATGAACAAAATATGAATAGTATCAATCTGAAGAATTTATTAACTCAATCTGAACAAAATACAAACATAATCAATCTGAAAAACTTACAAACTCAATCTGAAGAATTTACAAACATAATCAATCTAGAACAACTGCTCATATTGAATTCAGAAATAAAGGACTGGCTAAATAACATATTATCAAAAATCATCTTGTTCACAATTATTGTTGAATAAGATCATTGTTGACCAAGCTGGGAATGAAGATACAATTCAAAATTAATCAAGGACTAAATTGAAGCCCTAATTTTATCTATAAATAGATACTCAAGGCTAAACAAAATACGAACATATAATTAATCTGAAGAATTTACAAACTCTATCTGAACAAAAGACGAACATAATCAATCTAGAAGAACTGCTCAGATTGGATTCAGAAATAAAGAATTGGCTAAATAACATATTATCAAAAATCATCTTGTTAAGAATTATTTTTGAATAAGATCATTGTTAACCAAGTTAGGAATAAAGATACAATTCAGAATTAAACAAGGATTAAATCGAAGCCCTAATTTTATCTATAAATAGATATTCGAGGCTAAAGAATAAGATCATCGAAAAATCATAAAAGAGTAGAAGAACTCAAGCTCAAAATTCCAAATTCATCTTAGAGTTCAAAGAGAGAAACACTAGTTCGAATAAGAAATATTTTCAAAATGCTTTTCTTAGAGTCATTGTTATAATCAACTTATTGATTCAACTTAATTATTTTATAAAGGAGTAATTATAAAGGAGTAAGTACTTGCAAAAATAGTTCTTCATTTGAGTCTAGAACTTCACTAGCAACCTCCGAAAAATTGAGATATTACACATTAATTCTAAATGTAAGTTGATTGATTGGATCATATGTGAGTCAATCGATCAACATCCTCTTGTTTGAAATGTTTAATTATTGATACTTTAATTTCAATATCTGTGTGTTTCTTTATGTTAAATCTCTAATTGGAATAGTTTTGCTCATTACGTTTTATAAAAATATATGTTGCTGCAAAAAAGTTATGAAAATTTAACAACTCTATTCAACCTTTTTTCTAGAGTCTTTGGAGCCATCTCCTTTAACATCAACTACAATATTGCAACTGCAGTAATGTCTACAACCTATATTGGATTGCAATTGTGGTGTGATCATAAATCACTGCAAAAATCATATTACAATATAGTGGGTGCAATGGACGCATTGCACCTCATTAGACCACAATGAATTTTGTAGTAATCATACAAATTAATTTTCTATCTTACTTTGTTTTTGTATCATAAAATTTGAAGGTATTTAAAATTATTAAGGATATATTAAAATGATGGAGTGTTTATAATGAGATGTTTATGAGATTTTAGAGTGAAAATATGAGATATTCCACAAAGCTTTAAATTTAAATAAAAATGAGTCAAAAAAAATTGATGTATTTGAACTAAATACATCAACTTTCTTTGACTCACTTTTGTTATGTTTATGGTCGGATGAAGTGTGTGAACTATAAGATACATAATAAATCCCAGAAAAAGTTATACTACATATCTTTTATTTTATTTACGTGTACAATTAATTCCTTTATTTTTTTTTTTCCGGTTTAGGTTTGTTATCTTTTAATACGTGAAGAAGTTATCCTAATTTTTTTTTTCATTTTTAATTTTTGATTTAAAAGTGGTAATGTGTTTGTGACACGTCAACAATTTCCTTTTTTTCATTTATTTTTTTTCAGCCTATTTTTTTTATATCCAATTTTGGGTTTTTAAAAAATATTTGAACCCTAACAATGTTGGTCTTCTTTTCTCTTCATCCTCAACCTAAAAATATCAAAGATTCAATCAATCAATCCAAATTCCAACAACATTACTCCAATAATCAACAACTTCATTATCAAAATATAGAAATCCCTAAATTGAAAACCCCTAAAAATTTTCAAATGAAATTGGAAGTATTGTATTGAGTGGGCTTATGATTTTATTTGAGAATTGTTTAGTCTTTAATTTAGGGATTTGTAAATTTCGGTGACAGAAGATGTTAATTATTGGAAGAATATATTCTTGAAAGAGTGATTGGTGGAATGAATTAATATTTAATTTTACTGAATGAAAGATGAATATGGAAGATGATGAAAATTGTTAGAATTCATATTTTTTTTAAAACCAAAAATTAGATTTCGTTTTTTTTAAATAGATGAAAAACAAAATAAATAAAAAATAGAGGAAATTGTTGAGATGTGTGACCTACACATTAGCATTTCTAAATGAAAAATAAAAAAAGGATAACTCGATACACGTATTAAAAGATTGAATTGTTATATGTAAATAAATTAAAGGCCTTGCAGTATAATTTTATCTAAATTTTAATATGTTATGTTGATAAAATATAAATTCATGCTGCAATCACGGCAATACACATCGTGACAACTATAATGTTCACAAAAACAAAGGTTGTAATTGCAACTGTAATTTTAAATCAGTTCGAGTACATAGAATTCATCCTAGATTCTCAAAAACATGAGCAAAATTTAATTGCGTTGAGAAATCTCATACAAATGGCAATATCTATATGAGCTTCTTCTTTCGAAAGAAGTGCTTCAGATACCAAAGTTGCAACGCTGAAACAAAAACGCAGAGCCCAAGAGACATGTTACTAAACCTAGCAACTCTAGCATATGTTCTTTCACTACCGTGCCTCATCTTTGCCTCCCTGTAATAAAGTCCAAGAAAAGTTAATTTTTGAATGCAATAATCTTGTACTATATGTGATTTTGAATATTTAACGAAAAATATCGTATTTTATAATTTAAAATATAAGAAAAATGTAATTAATTAAACTATGTTTAGTGTGATTGTTCCTAAAATATAAATTTAGGTTTTAATTATTTTTATGGAATAAGCTCCTATGAGAAACAAATAAGACAATACATTTGCTTTTTATTATATTAAAAAAGTTACATCACATAAACATTTTATTTAGGAAAGATGAACTATTTTTATTAGAGAATATTAAGGTAGCATTTTTCATTTACTTAAATGGTATGGGAGGGGTATAATAACTAGCACCTTTTATAACATGAACTAAAACTAATTACTAATCTACCAATTTCTGGTCCAATTAACCGATCAATTAATCTTTGAATCAATGTTGCACGGTTACAAATATTCTAGGAGTAATGTGATTCATACCGAAGGGATAGCTTAAAAAATGGGTAATTTATTATTTTGTCTAATAATGTTCGTTTTTACAAATGACCTATAATATTGTCACATTTTTATTTTAATTCTTTGAAAAAATAATTTTAGATTCAGTTATTGTAATTTAAGATTTTCTTTGTTTTAGTTTCTGATTGTTAACATACCCGTGCTTCTATAGAGGTACTACGTCGTTACTATATTCTTCTTTCAGATAATAATTAAAGAAAATTAATAAAAAAAATAGTTTCTTATTTATACTATAGATAAATGAATTAAATTTTTATAATTAATAATGATCAAATAAAATTGAAATTGATAATAAATGAGAGATATTTGTCAACGATTTTATCATATCTCGTATTTTTGGATGTATTAGTGAGAAATACTTGTATCGTGTCACTACAAGAAAATATTTATCCATAGAAAATATTTATCTTGTGTTTTATTATTTATCAGTGGCAAATACTTGTCCAATGTTTTTTATACATCAAATATAAATATTTATCCCACGTTTTTTAATATATATGAATGATACAGAATTGTTCCATTTTTTTTATATTTATGACTCACAAATATTTGTCATGTGTTTTTTTATGTATCAGTGGTAAATATTTATCCCGTATTATTTTATGTATCAATGACAAATATTTATCTTAAAAGTTTTATATTTATTACTAATAAATATTTGTTATGTATTTTTTTATGTATGAGTGACAAATAATTGTCTCATTTTTTTATATTTGTTAGTGATAAGAGTATGTCACATGTTTTTTTTTATATTAGTGAAAAAAATTTCTCATATGCTTTTTATGTAGCATTAACAAATATTTGTCTCGTATTTTTTTTATATCCAGTGACAAAAATGTCATGTGTTTTTTTTTATATTTACTAGTTACAAATATTTCCCTGTGTTTTTATGTATCAATGATAAATATTTCTCTCGTGTGTTTTTATGTATCAGTAACAGATGTTTGTCACATATTTTTTATTTATATTTATCAATCACAAAAATATGTCACATGTTTTGGTGTTTTATATATGAATGACAAATAATTCTCCCTATTTTTTTACGCATAAGTGACTAATATTTATTTTGTGTTTTGTTTTTATATTTAATATGTCACATGCTATTTTATATTGAATAACTACAAATATTTCTTTCGTATTTGTTATATATCAATGATAAATATTTCTCTTGTGTGTTTTGATGTTGATGAGGAACTAGAATAAATATTTCTCTTGTATTTTTTATGTATCAGTAACAAATATTTGTTTCATATTTTTTTATATTCATAATTGACAAAAAAATATGTCACATGCTTTTTTTTTTTTATATTTATCACTTATAAATATTTCTCCGGTGTTATTTTATGTATCATTGACAAATATTTCTCTCGTGCTTTTTTATGTATCAGTGACAAATATTTATGTTGTGTTTTTTATATATTTATCAGTGACAAAAATATATTACTTTTTTGTATATTTAATGGTTACAAATATTTCTCTTATATTTTTTATATATCAGTAATAAATATTTATTCCGTGTGTTGTTTTGTGTAGCATATTTTTTCTTTCTTTTCCTATTTTATCTATTTTCTCCTATATTTCCTTTTCTTATGCATCAATAGTATAGTTTTCCTTCTTTATGCATAAATCAAGCAAAATCAATGTACTATACAAAATGCATGATATAACTTTTAGCTTGCAAATGAAAAGTAATTTAAACATTGTTTGCCGCAACTTTTGCAGTCCTGAACAATGCTTCTGCAACTTTTGCAGTTTTTTTCCTCTGTTTCTACAACTTTTGCAGTTTGATCCAGCTAAAAATATGTTAAATGTCTTTGTTGTCCCCATTTTTGCATCAATGTAAAAATTAGAGAGGACAATAATGTAATTTTATTAAATGGTTATATTTCTTATATTTATATTAGATTAGATATTATCTTTAATATAATCCTAAATGACATGAGAGATATTATGTGGCACCGAGTTTCCATGTCATCAATATGGATATGGTTACTGACAATAAAACAAAACAAGTAAAAAATAAAATAATGATAATAATAAATTACATGGATAAAAAGTCAGAAAAATAACATTTAATTGTCATCACTATAAAATAATATTTTTTGTCTATCTTCACTTTTTATCTAAATTTAGTAAATGTTGTCTTTAATATTTTTTCTTTATCTTTATTGTAATACTATTGACAAAATATAATATGATCGTATAGCTTATATTTTCTCAGATATGATTCATCAATAATAAAATACTTATAATACAAAATAAAAAAATAAAAAATAAAAAAAACATATATTATAGTTATTTTCAACATATAACACCCAGTTTTTGTATGGCAATCCTGATTTTTTATTTGTATCAATCAATTATTACTCTTGTTCTCATTAATATTTAATGTTTATGTAGCACTAATACTTTAAATTAAATATGCATTCGGTATCTAGCACATGTTGATTTTCAATATTGACATAACGCTAATATACGTCATTACATTCAATTACTTTTATTTTTTCAAATTATTATCAATTTTGACTAATAAATGTTGTTTTCGGAGTTTGTGTTGGTGATTCATGGTTCAATATAAGATATTGTTTTGGTCAATCATAAAGTAAAATACAATTTAAATGGTTAATAATGTTGGTTTTGAAGGTTTGTGTTAAGTCTTCTTCCATGCTTTAGGTCTCCATCTTCACCATAAAAAACTATAGATAAAGGTGGATTTGGTTAGCCACATCTAGTGGCATTATCGTTTATATCTATCTATAAGTATCAATACACAACATATATATTTTAACGACTCTATTGATTCTTTGGCCATTGTCCATTTTTCTTGCCTCTCTAGGCAACTATACGTTGAATTAATGTTGTTTTCTGGTTCCATCAAGTATATGTTGTTTTGCATGTTTTAGTTACTATGAATAGGAATAAGGTGTGGGTGTTTGTTTTATCCTTGAAGATTGTTATTATATAATCAAAATTTAAGGGATTATTCATATAACTTGGTGCAAAATCTCTTGCAGAACATCCACAATTGATTCATTATCATATTTAGCATCAAATAAAATAACCCTCACTATTGTGGTGTCAGATTTATTTGAGTCTACTTTTTTAAATACTATAGTATCTTATCAAGAGTCTAATAATGAACGCTTTAAATTTTTTAAATATATATTATATGATTTTGTTATTAATGAACTCAGAGAAAATGTGTACTAGTAAACTTTACAATGAAATTAGGTTTTGTGGGTAATATTGATAAAGAAATTAAACAACATAACGATAACCTTTGCAACAGAAATAGAGTGAATTTGAATAAGTGATGACACATATGTCTAATTCTTTTTTTGTGTTTTACTCTTAATTTATGTAATTATGTTTTCTTTTTCATCTTTTTCATGTGACAACCACCACGTGACACCAAAATCCCTAATATATAACGTAAGATGGAAACATAATATATACTACTTCTCTTCCTCAATATAAGTTCCTATTCCAAATTTCACATGTATTAAAAGAAATTGATACTATAATTAATGTGTTCATTTATATAAAAAAATAATTAAAATGTCATTTATGTATTAATATATTTAATAATAATTTTTTATATTTAAAGATAAATTAATAGTATGAATTAAAATTATTTAAAAAAATAATAAATGTATCCAATAAATTAAGACTTATATTAAGGGACAAATTTTTTATAAAAATATACTTATAATTAAGAATATAGGTAGTGTTATGGACTTAAGCAACAACCGATATCATTTCTTCTATAATAACTCTGATTATTTATTATGGTTTTCTTGTTATGTGTGTCAATAATCTTGAAACAACAACCGAATTTATCTTGTATATTGATGTTTCAAAACTGCCTTTTAAATTAAGACTTTAGTTCCAGTAAAAAAAAAAACTAATACTTTGGTTAAACAATATCACCAAAAGGTAAGCTGTCAAATAATTAAAGGTTTTTTTGAAAAAAAAGATAATAGTAATTTCGTAATTTAAGAAAAAACTTATATTTTTCATTAAAATGACCTAATATTTATTGAGAAGTGTAGTATCTCTCACAACGGTGTAATATTTATTTATTTATTTATTTTGATAATAACGGTGTGATATTAATTAATTTTGATAATAACGGTGTGATATTAGTAATACACCCTGATTTAATCAAATTGAATAAAAGTTAAAAATAAGGTCAGATACTTACTTATCCTTAAAGTAAATTAGATAGCTGTGGATGGCACCCACCATTTCTTCAAGCTTCATGAGTTCAAGTTCAACTCCCTTGAACCAAAACAAAAGAATAAACCAATAAAACATTAATAACATTTTTTTATTGAATAATAAATATTTTTTAATTCTCCGATTTTCAATTGAACGTAGTCTAATAATTCAGAGCTCACTCAAAATATAATTAAAATCTAATTAAAAATTATTTTAATTATAATTCGATCTCGATTTCTCACACAAACGTTTCTTCAATCAACGAAACTAAACGATATTCATGCATATTTATTTATATTTTACAAAGACAAAGACATAACATGAATATGAATTTTTGTTACCTGAATCTTTTCTTTCTTTGCAACAGAGTCCCAATCTTTGGTTAAAATTCCAGTTTTCCAATCAAGGTTGACAATTCTACCAATTTCTTCTTGTTTTGTACACATCCAAAAGCATGCCACATAGATTCCACTTTCTACAGTTGTAAATGCAAACTTCCCATTTGTCACATTTTCATTTTGGTGAAGGTTGTTTCCAGAAGGAGATGTTAGCTACAAAAATAAGACAATATTACAAGTTTTATAAAATTTATACGGTTTATGACATTGTGAATACGTGCAAGAAAGCACTCAAAAATATATTAATCCTTTTAAACAAGATTACATGTTATATAAAATTTGAAAACCTTCCACAAATTTTCCATCACCTAGCAAATCTGATTATCCTTCATTCCCACTAAAGAGGTGTAAGAAGTTATAATTAACATTTTATTACATGAAACATTATCAATGCAAGTGATTATCATTTATCAACACTTAACCTCTTGTACTAGACTCTAATTCAAAATCAAAATAAATCAAAAAAATGTTACTTGTAAATCAAATTGTGACACTAACAATTTGAGAATTTTTATATGGTTAACATAGTTTATACGCAAAATTAATAAAATGTTATATTTAGTTAATAGATATATTAAATATTATAATTCATTAATTAATTTTTTTTATTAAACATGAATTTGAACGTTATGAATCCACACACAAAGTAGTACTAGTAAGTAGGGAAGATTAATGAAACGTACATTGGCGGAAATTGTGTAAGGCTGGGGGCCTTCATACCTTACAATAAAGTAAGTGCCTAAAACGACGACGTTTGATTGGATTTTCTCAGACACGCATTTAGTTTCTGAACTATGAATGGTCAACCACACAGCCTCTGCTTTTAGAAACACTTGAGACAGAGTTGTTAACAAAAATAAAAAAATGATTCCACTTCCATCTCTTAAATTCATAGTTTGAATGTCGAACAAGAAACTATGTTTTTAGATCTAAATTTCTCGAGGTTCCAACAACAGAAAGATACAATTATAATTTCGTGCAATATTGGCTATTGCTTTTGTTGAGGAAATGTTTACCGTTAATATCTTTTATTTAATGGATCGGCAAGGTTTGGGTTTCTTCGGTAAGTTAATAAATCAAGCTTGTGTCATTTTAAATGGAACAAGGGGCACATGCATATGGATTTTTCAATAGAATAATCATAATAGATACAAGCTATAATATATTTATATATTTAGTTAAAAACAAAAAAAAAATTGTGTGCTTCACATATGATTGAGAATGATTATATAATTATACGATTTAAAATAGAGAGACCTTTCATTTATATGATTAATTCATCAACAAACTCTAACACATATTCATCAATTAATTAATGTTTAGTAAATAATTAATTATAATATATATTATTAATAATTTATAATAATTGATCATTTCAATTCATAATTGATTAATTAAATAATTAGTCTAACAAACAATCAATTATTAAAAGAATATAAATTTAAAGATTAGACTATTAATTATGGTTAAAACACTTGTCAACCAAAGAGATGTAAGCTTCAAGGTTGTAGAAATTATATCTCATAGGAAAAACAAGTCATTCATATCAAAGATTTGCGTTTTACACAAAAATGATGAATTTAGTGTAACATATTTAATTTTAAACATAAATATGTTATTAAAGAATAGTCCAAGCATGTGAAAATACTATAACAAATTCCCACTAAGAGAAAACATAAGAAGACTTAATCAAAACTATGGGTTTCAATACTCATGTATATATAAAACTTTGGTGCGGACAGTGAAAATTAAACATGTGCATTAATAACTTTTACATTACATAATTATTTGAAGATAAAATTATTTTTCTTTTATTCCGTGTCATGTTATTATATTTTGACTTGGTCACCGTAGCTCCCCTACGAGCGCGATAAATTTTTAAAGATTTATCAAAATGAAATTAACTCCAAATGAGTATTAATTATAACTTCAAATGAGTTTAAATAAAAAGACAAATACTTATGTGTTGAACATAGAAACCATGTTTTGGTCAATTTGAGGCTCACCATTCAACGAATCCAAATAGTATATTATCTCAACCACGATATTGATGATAATCAAGACTCAATTTCTTAACTTACACTTAATGTTTAAATATTGCAGATTTATCTAAAATTTATTTTTTATATATTATCATTGTAACTAACATTTTTAAAAGAAACCCCACCCTATATTGTAAGGTGCAAGTATCAGCTTATCCTTCTCCTTGATTGTCATGAATGTGTGGGATATTTCTCGTTGTCTATCTTTTTCATAGCTTGCAGATGTTAAGTATGGAGATAAGAAGTAGAAATTATTTCTTAATCTACGTGCATAGATGATATTTTCATACAAATACCTTAATGTAAAAAGAAAAATTTAGATTACCGATAAAAAAAATATGTTGATCAAAGTAGATAACATGTTGGCTACTTCAGGTTGTTTGAGGTACTTGACTTACACCTATATAGCAGAGGCATTTAACCACTCACGACAAACAATTTATTTTATAGTATCAACATCAATATTCACCGTAAATTCTTCACCAAATATATCACGCTCTATTGTTATCATTATTAAATATATAGGCCCCATATGCGCTTCAACATGTAACTTAAGGATCATTAAATTTCACTACAAGAAAAGATTTGTATACCTACGGAAAATTATCCACGGAAATGAGATCAACAAACTCGCTTTAGTAAGTATTATAGCTTCAGTAAGTAAACTAACAGAGTTAGAGTTAGGGATTCTCACTCTCTCGCAAAACCCTTCTTCTAATTGCTTCAGCGCGCGACGATTCAATCAACCATATTGCCGCCGCCAAGCTCTCTAGTCGCCGCTGGCCGCTACTTCAAAGTTTCATTCACATGTTCTCTCATTCTCTCTCTCGTTCTCCAATTGTTCGCTCTCTCTCTCTCTCTCTCTTATTCAATCTCTCTTGTTTGTTCTTTCTCGTTCGCTCTGTTTCACTCTCATTCGTTGTCATTATCTCGTTTGCTCTATCTAATTTGTTTTATTTTCATGATTATTTGTTGTGTAAATGAACGTTTATTAACAGATTTGCAAACCCTAACTCGTTCTCTCGATTTGTTCTTGTACAACTCATTGAAATTCCTAACATCTCATTTCACAGGTAAGAGCTTGAAAATCCCTAACTCTGTTAGTTAAATTCTTTTCGGGTAACTAAAACAAATAAGAAATTGATCTTTTTTTTCACTATCAAACTTGAATAGTTTTGATAATTAATTGGTGAATTGAAGTGAATTAGATGTTTGAATCAGTGTTTGGTTTGCTGGAATTAGTGGGAATTAATGTATGAATTGTAATGAATTAGTGTTTGGTTTGCAACTTTGCTGATTTTCTTGATTACTGGTCATCTACCTTTTTTTGTTCATATATGTTTAAAAAGGGTATTCCATTGCAGTGTTATTGTTTTTAAATTTGGTCAATTCCAATTGTAGTTTCATTGTTTTTATTCTTTATTTTTTTTATATGGAATATACACATCAGTCGTCATGGATTATTCCTTTCATCCCACTTTCAGTTCCTATTTTAATAGGGGTAGGACTTCTACTTACTCCCACAACAACAAAAATATCTTCAACGTATGTGGGCTTTGAAGTAACAATGTCTATTATAAGGAAGGGGGGTTTGAATTATAATTGCCCCTTTTAAAAAATTCCTGTTTGAAACTAAAAGTTTGACTCAAGATTGATCTTGGTAATACGAAGAATGATCTTGGTTAGTGTAAAAACAACAATATTAAATTTTTCAATGCAAAAACTGATTGCAATGCATGTAATAAATGGAAATAGAGATAGAGGGATTACACAAGCATATATCCTGGTTCACCCAAACACGGGCTACGTCCAGTCCTCACAAATGTGAGATTTTCCACTAAGTGCTCAAGGCAAGATTGTTCTTGGTTGTTACACAACTTTTCGCAGATCAATCTTGATCTTTACACAACTTCCACCTTTCTACTTTAGAAAGGATTTCCACAAATTTACCTTAACCTATTTCAGAAAGGATTTCACGAACTACCTTTTACAACATAAAAGGATTTTCACACACTTCTCAAGCTATGTTAATACACCAGTCTTGAGTTACAAAGTAATGATTATGAAGATGTTAGAATCTGAATATTACTCAACTCTTGTATGAGAAATAGATTCTATAAGTTAAAACTCAGTTGTTACTGATTCTAACATAACACAAAGAAATGAATTGCAAGCTGAAGATTGATATTTGAGAGAGCTCGAATATGAATGTATGATTGATGTTTTGCTTGACACTTTGAGTTGTTATCTGTTCTTCATCTTGATGCTGTATTTATAGGCTTCAAGAGAGATTAGGACAGCTTACATAACCGTTGAGATGAGGCCAGCTGTCATAAGAAAGTAAGTAGACTGAAGCAGACCAAAAGCAAGAGTGAACAAGCTGAATCCAAGAGCATTCTTGTAATCCAAGATCGATCCTCAGTTTAGTTGAATGTGATCTGACTTGTACTCGATCTTGTCAGCTTTCTTAGATGACTTGCTTGCTTTGAGTCAGTGTGCAAGCTTTTGATTTGAAAGTACAACTGTAGTGTACTTTACAGCCTGTACCTTTGTACTTGTATTTGTTCCAAATGAGGAATGATCTTGCTTTTATATTTCTTCATGAATCTTGTCTTGATTCTTCGAATTCTGAACTGATTATGTTTTAGATCTATCATTGATAAAGCTTCTAGGATGCAATCTTTCACACAAAACTGATCATTCTTGATTATGATGGAAGTGAAGATCGATCTTCGTTTTCCAGACATATGGAAAATAGCTTTCATCCAATCCCGTAAAATAGCTTGCTCTTTGTCGTGATGTGCTTGTTGTGCAATGATTGATTGTAGAGCAGCAAAGATTTTAGGAATGTCCCTACAAGCTTTTGAGGAATATTTTTTCAGCTTTGTCCGTTTGGAAGGACGCTGTTGGGCATCAAGGGGAGTGCTTTGCGAGGGAGCAGCAGATGTGCAAAAAGTTGATAATGAAGCAAAATTTGTACTAATGTTTGGGACAAAATTTGGAGCAGTATAATGTGGAATGGATGGGCCAACACTATCTACATCAGGAAAAGTCAAATATTGACTTATTCCAAAGATTGATGAGGTAGTAGTCTTTTGAGGGGAGACAAAGATGGGAGACATGATGGAATTATGTTGAAAGGGAAGAGTAGGACATAAGCTACCTTGGATGATGGGTGGAGTTAGAGAGGCTGCAGGATTCACAGTTTGGGGAGCATCATGAAACGAAGAACGTTCTCCAGGATTTGGTGAAGGGGAAGATCGTTCTTGAGGTTCAGGAGTGTGTTGATTAACAGGAATTCTAGCAGACCATTTCCTTTTGTTTGTGGGTGATGGAACCGAAGCAGGTTGAGGTGGAACTTGTTTCATATGGGATATATTTTTTGAGGTAATACTTGTATCAGAAAATTTTGGATAGAACCATGCCATATGGAACAGTGTTCCTCTTGTAGTTTTTCTGAATAGTTGCAATCATGTGCTGAATGATCAAATAGGGCAAGTTTAGCTTCTTTCGATGAAGAAGGTGATAAATGACAAGAACGTCATTATTAGACACAAAATCGTGATTGCCACAATGAGGTAGAATGCAGTTTTGACTAATGTTGTTAAAGATTTTTGGAAGTGGTTTCAACTCAGCTGAGAGGTTTTTAGAGGAACTAGCAATGAACAATTCTTGAAACACCTCTTCTTTTGAGAGGTTTAGGGCTGAAAACCAATTTTTCCCAAATATGGTCAAACCTTCAGAAGGCACTAACAAAATTTCAGCTAACACAAGAGGATCAAGTCGGACTTCAACACCTTTTAAAGTAGAAACGATAAGGGACTTATCCGAAAACGCCTCAGCCTTGCTGTAGAATGCGCGAATGACATTTGGGTAGTGGCAGTCTGAAATTTTGAGGAACTCAGTCCATCCAAGGGCATCAGTGTGATGCTGGATAGAGGTTCCTTCGATTTGAAGATTTTCAAAATAAAAAACAAGGCCAATGCCGATAGGGCGTTGAGCCCATTTTTCAGAAAATAGTTTTTGTATTTTGGATGAAATTAGTGGTGGAATTAGAATTTTTGTAGATGAGGGTTTGGTGGAGGTTGTAGATTTCGTGGTTTTGGTGGTTTTCGTTGGAGTTTTATGAGGAGAACGGTCTTGAGAATGTGGTCTTGGTGAAGAGCATTGGTGAGTTTGATCCTGAGCTGAACATCGTTCTTGAGGAGACGAAGATCGTTCTAGAGGTGGTTTTTGCTTTTGAGATGTTTTGGGATTTTTTCGTTTTTGGGTGGCCAAAAACTCTAAAAGGGTTTCAGTTGAGGGAGATTGAGAGTGTTTTGGTTTAGAAACAGTAGTTTTGGTTTTGGATTGAGGGCGTTTGGATGGAGATTTTGACACAGGTTTATGAATTTCTGGGTTTTTAGAGTGTTTGGGGATTTTGAAGGTTTTGAAGTTTTGGGGATTTCAGGGGATTTAGGTTTTGGAGGTTGTTGAGATGGTGGGGTTTGAACATCATCATAATCAGAAATTGTGTAAATAGTGGTATCAATATTTTTGGTTTTGGAGGTGCCAATGCCAGCTAAAATGCGCATGGATCTTCTTCTTGAGGAGGATGTGTTGGAGGTAGGTTTCTGAGCGTTTTTAAGATGTGGAGGGGCCTGACTAATGGAAGTAATGGGGGAATGAAACAAGGGAGGAAGGACGGTGGAGAGAGGAGCAAGAGTGATCGGAAGAGGGCTTGTTTCAGGGGAGGAGGACAAGTAGTCTGAGAACGTTCTTTCAGAAGAAGAAGAATGAGGGGGGTTGGGTCTGGGTGGAGGAGAGGGTGATCTAACAGGAGATGGGGATGGTGATGGTGAAGGAGATGGAGTTGGTTGAGATGTTCTGGGATGTTTATGAGCATTTGTTTTAGTTCTAGCCATTTTTGGTTGAAAGAAAAAAAATGAGAGCTTTGATGATTACGAAGGTAGGAGATGAAGGTGCAGAAAAAAAAAAATGAATTTTGTTGTTTTGTTAAAAGGTAACAATTTTGATGTGCTGCAGTTAATGACGAAGTGGAAGAGTTGCCACGCGTGGATAGGATTGATAGAGCATTCGAGCATGGGGAAAGAGGAAAGAGAAAGCGTGTTGTTGGGCAAAAGTGTGGGAGCTGTTGCTTTTTCAAAAAGGAACAGACTTTTCAGATGAAAGAGAAAAGATAGTAATGATGAAGAACGAGAATCGTTCTTGAGTATGTTGTCACAGCAAGTAAAAACAAGAGGCTTAGTAAAAACATCAGCCAACTGATTCTTTGTATCCACAAAAATCAATTCAACCTCATTTTTACTAACATGATCCCTAATAAAATAATGCTTTATCTCAATATGTTTAGACCTTGAATGCTGAATAGGATTCTTAGAGAGATTAATAGCATTGGTATTATCACAATATATTGGAATATGAGAGTACCTTACTGAATAACCTTCAAGTTGATTCTTGATCCATAAAACTTGAGAGCAACAATATGCGACTGAGACATATTCGGCTTCAATTGTTGATAGGGCAATCGCGTTTTGCTTCCTACATGACCAGCTGATTAAGGCTTCTCCTAGGAATTGACACGCACCACTTGTGCTTTTTCTTTCTATCTTATCACCAGCATAATCGGCATCACAGTAAGCTACAAAATCAAAATGAGAACCATTGATGTACCAAAGGCCAAGATCAGTAGTACCTACTAGATAACGAAATATTCTTTTGACTGCCGTTAAATGAGACTCTTTAGGTGAAGATTGAAACCTAGCACATAAGCCTACTGCAAAGACAATGTCAGGCCTACTTGCAGTTAGATAAAGTAAAGAGCCAATTATTACTCGATGTTCTTTTTCAGAAATTGATTGTCCATTTTCATCTTTATCTAATGAGGATGATGGATGCATGGGAGTTGTCATGATCTTGGCATCATTCATTTTGTATTTCTTTAAAAGATCTTTGGTATATTTTTCTTGACAAATGAAAATTCCATTTGTATATTGTTTGATTTGTAAACCAAGAAAATATCTCAACTCTCCCATCATACTCATTTCAAATTCACTTTGCATGAGATTTGAAAAATCCTCACACATTTTTTCATTTGTTGACCCAAAAATAATATCATTAACATACACTTGCACAATGTGTAAATCATTTTTACATGTTTTCTTAAAAAGTGTTGTATCAATGTTTCCACGAGAAAAATTATTTTTGATCAAAAATGAACTTAATCTTTCATACCAAGCTCTAGGAGCTTGTTTTAAACCGTACAAAGCTTTGGTGAGTTTAAAAACATGGTTTGGTTTCTTTTGATCCTCAAAGCCTGGAGGTTGATGGACATAAACTTGTTCATTTAAAAATCCATTTAAAAATGCACTTTTAACATCCATTTGAAAAAGTTTGATGTTTTTATGTGATGCATATGCAAGAAGGATGCGAATGGCTTCTAACCTTGCAACTGGAGCAAAGGTTTCATCATAGTCTATTCCTTCTTGTTGATTATAACCTTGGGCAACCAACCTTGCTTTTTTTCTTACCACTTTTCCTTCTTCATCGAGCTTATTTCTGAAGACCCATCGTGTTCCAATAATTGTTTGATCTTGTGGATCAGGGACAAGAGTCCAGACTTCATTCTTCTCAAACTGAAGAAGTTCTTCTTTCATCGCATTGATCCAAGATTGATCAATTATTGCTTATTTGATGGATTTTGGCTCTACTTGAGAAATCATTGCCATGTTGTTGTTTGCATCGTGTTTAAATGATCTCCTTGTTCTAATGCCATCAGCTGTATCCCCAATTATTTGATTTGGAGGATGATCATCTACAAGTCTCCAGCTTTTGGGAGGAGTTTGAAACAGAGACTGTTTATCAATCTCGTTTTCCTGAAGATCAATCTTCTGCATTTGCCCAGATTGTTCTTCCTCATCCTCATCTTTCTTTTCCAACTCAAGATCATCAAACTCATCAAATAAAATGTGCATACTGATTTCAACAATTTTAGTTCTCAAATTAAAAATACGATATCCTTTAGATTCCGTTGAGTATCCTAAAAATATGGCTTTGTCCGATTTCGCATCAAATTTTCCCAAGTTGTCTTTATTGTTTAAAATGTAGCAATAACAACCAAAGATGTGAAAATATGAAATATTTGGTTTTCTATTTTTCCAGATTTCATAGGGTGTTTTATTTATATTTTTTCTAATTGAAACACGATTCAAAATGTAACAAGAGGTGTTTATGGCTTCAGCCCAAAAATATTTTTCCACATTGGATTCTTCCAAGATCGTTCTTGCCATCTCTTGCAAAGTTCTATTCTTTCTTTCAACAACCCCATTTTGTTGAGGAGTTCTTGCACAAGATAGATTGTGAGAGATGCCAAGTTCTTCAAAAAATGTTTTGAAAGATGCATTTATAAATTCACCTCCATGATCACTTCTTACAGTGATGATATTTGATTCTTTTTCAATTTGAACCTTTTTACAAATTTTTTTGAAAGAATCAAATGCATCATCTTTTTGTTTTAAAAATAACACCCATGTGTATCTAGAAAAATCATCAACAATTATAAATCCATATTTCATGCCTCCAAAGCTAGTGGTTTTGATGGGACCAAAAAGATCAATATGAAGTAGTTCAACAGGTTTTTTAGTTGATATAAACTCTTATGAATGAAAACTACTTTTAACTTGTTTTCCTTTTGCACATGCTTCACATACTTTATCTTTTTCAAAATTGATTTTAGGAAGTCCTCTAACAAGATCTAATTTTGACAAATTTGAAATTGTTTTCATACTTATATGTCCAGTTCTATTATGCCATATCCATTTGTCTTTATTCATGGACATGAGGCAAGATTCAACTGGTAATTATTCAATATATAAAATGTAAAGGTTTTTCTTTCTGGATGCAGAAAATATGATTTCTCCAAAAGTTGCCAATCTCACTTCACATATGTTTGGTTTAAAAATAACCTCAAAACCATTATCACAGAGAAGTTGCCAATCTCACTTCACATATGTTTGGTTTAAAAATAACCTCAAAACCATTATCACAGAGTTGACTAATGCTGAGAAGGTTATGTTTTAATCCTTCAACATATTGAACATCATTGATTTTGGCAGAATTTATTTTACCTATTGTTCCATTTCCTTTTATCTTGGCTTGATCGTTGTTTCCAAATGTTACGGATCCTCTTTCTTTTTTGATAAATGACATGAAACAGTTCTTGTCACCCGTCATATGCCTTGAACAGCCACTGTCCAAAAACCATGGCCTTTTCTTGACATCTTGAGATCCATCCTGCATGATGTGTTATATCATTTTTAGGTACCCACTTGATTTTGGGTCCTGAGGAGTTAGTTTTAAAATCTGATTCCTTCTTGGTGTTTAAAATAGTCTCAGAGTGATTAATCTTGGACCAGGAGGGTGTTTAGTTGTCTATTTTTGAAAAGGTTTGGAAAAACGAATTTCAGCTGATTTTGATAAAGCTTCAGATCGATCTTTGTTTTTAACATCAGTTGAAGATCGATCCTGTTTTTTCAGATTTTGAGGAAATTTTGCTTTTGCTCTAAACTGTTCTTCCTTTTTGAAAATCTTTTTGTTCTTGATTTTTTCATCCCTCTTTTTAAAATAGCATGCAAATTCTAAGTGTCCAATTTTGTTACAGTATGAACATTTGATTTTGCAATTTCCCTCTTTTCTTTCAGGAACAAAGAAATTTTCATACATTTTGGATTTTTGAGTTTTATCAAAACCAATCCCAGCTTTATCAAATATCCTTGCTTGGGATCCCATGATTTTCTGAAATGTCTCAGTAGCTTGAATGAAATTCGTTAAATCATTTTTAAGAATTTCAACTTCAGCCTTGAAAAGATCGTTCTCCGTTTGGGACGAAGATCGATCTTGACTTTCAGAACTTTCAGATTCAAAACTTTTGAGTTGAGACTCTTTCAGATTTTGAATGTTCTCTTTAAGTTTATCATTCATAGCCTGAACTTTCTCTTTCTCTTCTTTTTCCTTATGAAATTTTTCTTTAAAGGAACTACATTTTTGAATGAAAAAGTTTGAATCATTTAGCAAATTATCAAATTCAGTTTCCATTTGTTTACATACAAGACATGGTTCAAAATCTGTTACCTCTGTATCTTCATTGTTTGCCATCAAAAACAAGTTTGCTTCTTCAGGTTCATTTGTATTTGATTCATCAGAATCATCCCAGGTTGCCATCATTGATTTTTTCTTGAAGGGAAATTTCTTTTGCACCTTTTTGTTTAATGGACATTCAATTTTGTAATGTCCTTGCTTGTTGCATCCAAAGCAAGTGATTTTGCTTTTATTTATTTCAGCTTTGAAATCTTTTTTATCTGGGGATCCTCTTTTGATCTGATCTCTTCTCATCATTCTTTGTATCTTTCTTGTGAGGAGAGCAATCTCTTCATCAGCATCTTCTTGACCATCTTCTGAATCACTTTTCTCATTTGTTTGTTGAACACTTGGTGAGCTTTGAGATAATTTTAAGGCTATTACTTTGCCTTTCTTTATAGGTTTGTCTTCCAGCAACAACACCTCATGAGCCATTAGAGTACCAATCAGTTCTTCCAATCCCAGTACTTCAAGATTCTTGGCTTGGCTTATGGCTGTCACCATCGGTCTCCACATGATTGGGAGGCATCTCATGATTTTTCGTACCCTGTCTTGTACGGAATAAGCTTTGCCAAGTGAGCGCTTTTCATCCACTATAGTTGTGAATCTTGAGTACATTTCATCGATTATCTCTCCATCACTCATTTCAAACAATTCGAATTTTCGGATGCCAATATCAATTCATGTTTCCTTAACATGGCTTGTTCCCTCCTGGTGAGTTTGCAATGTGTCCCATACTTTCTTGGCCGTATCACATTCATCTACTCTTTCACTTTCTTCCCTGCTTAAAGCACATGATAAAAATAATTGAGCTTCTGAGTTTAAGAGTACCTTAGATTTCTCATCTGTTGTCCACTCAGCTTCTTTCTTTTCAGCCGACGTTGAATCGTTTTGATCCACTCTTGGTATGAAGTCTCCATCTGTGATGATTCTCCACATACCGGTATCTTGTGACTTTAGGAACAATTGCATTTTGCTCTTCCAGAAGTAATAATCTGAGCCATCAAAGTATGGTGGTATGTTTGATGACTCTCCTTCAGCAATGTATTTAGCTTTTGACATTATCTTCCTGAATCTCTTGCTCTAACACTTTTTGGGTGTTTTAATTCTTAGAGACTGGCTCTGATGCCAATTGAAGTAACAATGTCAATTATAAGGAAGGGGGTTTGAATTATAATTGCCCCTTTTAAAAAAATTCCTGTTTGAAACTAAACGTTTTACTGAAGATTGATCTTAGTAATACGAAGAACGATCTTGGTTAGTGTAAAAACAACAATATTAATTTTATCAATGTAAAAACTGATTGCAATGCATGTAATAAATGGAGATAGCGATAGAGGGATTAAACAAGCATATATCCTGGTTCACCCAAACACAGCCTACGTCCATTCCTCACAAATGTGAGAATTTCCAATAAGTGCTCAAGGCAAGATTGCTCTTGGTTGTTACACAACTTTTCGCAGATATATCTTGATCTTTACACAACTTCCACCTTACTACTTTAGAAAGGATTTCCACAGATTTACCTTAACCTATTTCAGAAAGGATTTCAGGAACTACCTTTTACAACATAAAAGGATTTTCACACACTTCTTAAGCTATGTTAATACACTAGTCTTGAGTTACAAAGTAATGATTATGAAGATGTTAGAATCTGAATATTACTCAACTCTTGATTGAGAAATAGATTCTATAAGTTAAAACTCAGTTGTTACTGATTCTACGCCAACACAAAGAAATGAATTGCAAGGTGAAGATTGATATTTGAGAGAGCTCGAATATGAATGTATGATTGATGTTTTTCTTGGCACTTTGAGTTGTTATTTGTTCTTCATCTTGATGCTCTATTTATAGTCTTCAAGAGAGGTTAGGACAACTCACATAACCGTTGAGATGAGGCCAGCTGTCATAAGAAAGTAAGTAGACTGAAGAAGACCAAAAGCAAGAGTGAACAAGCTGAACCCAAGAGCATTCTTGCAATCCAAGATCGATCCTCAGTTTAGTTGAATGGGATCTGACTTGTACTCGATCTTGTCAGCTTTCTTAGATGACTTGCTTGCTTTGAGTCAGTGTGCAGGCTTTTGATTTGAAAGTATAATTGTAGTATACTTTACAGCATGTACCTTTGTACTTGTATTTGTTCCAAATGAAGAATGATCTTGCTTTTATATTTCTTCATGAAGCTTGTCTTGATTCTTCGAATTCTGGACCGATTCTGTTTTAGATCTATCATTGCTTATTCTTGATAAAGATATAAGATTGATAAAGCTTCTAGGATGCAATCTTTCACACATAACTGATCATTCTTGATTCTGATGGAAGTGAAGATCGATCTTCGTTTTCCAGACATATGGCAGGATCAATCTTCGATTTGCTGTTTTTGCTTTCTTTGATTCTAATGAGATCTGTTTTGAATTGCTTGGTACCTATCTTGTTTAACACACTCAAATACACAAGTTTAATACCAAAACACTTAGAATCATAATTATAATTCTTAATTAACCTTTTGTTTAATTACCATCAAAACATTTAATTAGAGGTTTTGTCTTAACAGGCTTTTCCTAGTAATTTTTTGGTGAACGATAGTTATGATTTTTTCGATTGATCTATCTATTCATCAAATCAACAATAGTTCGATGTATCAATATGTCAAATGTGACTCTGGTTATCTGGGATTTTAATAATCATATATAATCATAGTGGTTTTAGCTATCATTTTTTAATAAATGGGTTGGATTTAGGAATTCTTTTCCATTGGCATGATTTCAGAGTTAGGCATAGCATATATCATAATTGCGTAGCCATGAGTTGCTTATTTTTGAATTAGTTATTTTGCTGGAATTTCTGTCTGCAGCAGTAGAAATGTGAAATTATATTGTACACCGGGTTTATGCTTATTAGCTTATGCTTACCCAGCTGTTGGGTTTACTGGGGAGAGTAGTAGGCCATATACCAAATAAACTGTTGAAAACCAAACCAACAGATCCGGAATTGGCACTTGATTATCAGATTTACTTCTTTTGGCAAAATTAATTTCGTGATTTGTTTCAGATATTCAATAACTTAATTTATAAGAATGAGGTTAATATTTTTTTTGTTACTTTGTGTGTCCTCTTGTTAATATTGTAGAACCAATGAACATAACAATATACACACAAACCAAATTATATATAAAATTTGCTTTAAATGTAATGTATATAAATATCAAGTATGCTAAGTGCTAATCACTCAAATACTATGAGTAACCTCTATAAATCTTTGAACTTTGAGTAATAACTTGTTTGAGGTTTGTATAGATATCCTATTTGATATGTAAAATTACATTATGTTAATCAGTTCCATCGCTCCTCAATTCTTTGTTTGTCCTTCAAAATATGGATGGCTACCACCCAGATCGTAGTTGGGTATATGATAGACTTTATGTTCAATGGGGGGGATTGAAACCAGCCTTCGCAAAAGGTGTTGAAGAGTTTATAACGAAGACAATAAGTCGAAATCAGTTTGTAAAAGATGGTGGCATCAGATGTCCTTGTCACAATTACATGTGTAGTAGTGTAATGTCTGCAAGTGAAGTCAAAGTTCACTTGTATAGGTTTGGGTTCCAACCAAATTATTGGTATTGGACTGAGCATGGTGAAGAAGCCCCACATATTGACCTAGAAAATGTTCCAAGTAGTAATAGATATATTGATAACGATTGTCCATTTACGTTAATGCAACATATGGTCGATGATGCATTTGGTCCTACGTATGACTTCCAAAATATGGGTAATGAGGGCAACGAGGAAGAGATCAATGAAGAGCCCCCAAATGATGATGCTCAAGACTTTTATGATTTGTTAACTACTGCAAACAAACCCTTGTATGAAGGGCTTCTGATTTAAAACTTTCAATATGCGTGAAACTTTTAGCTTGCAAATCAAATTGGAATGTTCCACATAAATGTCTTGATTTCTTTGCAAGCGTGCTTGTAGATGTGTGTCCTTTTAAGGACTCACTTCCAAAAAAAATTTACCAAGCGAAAAAATTGGTGACAATGCTAGGATTGAAGTCTGAGAAAATTGATTGTTGTGTTAAAGGGTGCATGTTGTACTACAAAGGTGATAGTGCAGATGTACAATGTAGGTTTTGTCATGAACCCCGATATGTTCCTCGTAAACCTAGGATAGGTAACCACAAAGACATTCCAATTAAGAGGATGCTCTATATGCCAATCACTCCTAGGTTAAAAAGATTGTATGCATCAATGGAAACTGCTGCCTGAATGAGATGGCATCAACATAATAGATCGAGTTCAGGCATTTTACTCCATTTTGTCTAATGGGGAAGCTTGGAAGAATTTTGATGCAAGGTATCCAAACTTTGAAAATGAACCAAGAAATGTAAGGCTTGGTTTATGTTATGATGGCTTCACGCCATACATTCAGGCATCTTCATCCCCATATTCTTGTTGGCCCGTTATTATGACCCTTTATAATCTCTCGCTCGAAATGTTCATGACTAAACCATTCATCTTTTTGACTTGTCTCATACCTGGGCCATCGAACCCAAAAGCAAACATTGATGTGTATTTACAACCGTTAATAGATGAGCTTCAACAGTTGTGGAGTGAAGGGGCTTTGACTTATGATATTTCCATGAAACAAAACTTTGTAATGAAGGCAACCTTAATGTGGACAATTAACGATTTTCCTGCTTATGGCATGTTATCTGGATTGAGTACTCAAGGTAAGTTGGCATGTCTGGTGTGTATGGATGGAAATAAGGCTTTTACCTTAAAAAACGGTGGCCAAAATTCATCGTTCGATTGTCACCGTCGTTTCTTACCTCATAATCATGCCTTTAAAAGAAGTAAAAAAGGGTTCACTAAAAATAGGGTTGTGAAGGATGAACCTCCTCCAATATTGACCGGTGAAGAAGTATGGGGTTTGGTTCACAATATTCCACGAGTGATAGATAATGCACTTTCTAAATTGTTTGGATATGGAGTTAGCCATAATTGGACTAAACGAAGCATATTTTGGGATCTCCCGTACTGGAAAGATAATTTATTAAGGCATAATTTAGATGTCATGCACATAGAAAAAAATTTCTTTGATAATGTGTTTAACATTGTTATGAATGTTAAGAACAAGACTAAGGACAATGAAAAAGCAAGAATGGACTTGGCCATCATTTGCCAACGTAGCGACTTGGAGTTGGTTCCCCATAACAATGGAAAAATGACAAAACCTAAGGCAAATTATTGCCTTACGTCTAATGAGGCAAAGAACGTTTGTAAATGGACAAAGGAGCTTAAGATGCCAGATGGGTATGCATCAAACATGGCAAGATGTGCAGATGTTAATAGAGGACAAATGAATGGGATGAAAAGCCACGATTGTCACGTATTTATAGAGTGTTTGCTTCCATTTGCATTTAGTTCATTGCCTGACCATGTGTGGAAAACGCTAACAAAATGAAGTCAATTCTTTAAGGGCTTGTGCAACAATACATTAAGACATGATGAATTGGTCAAATTGGATGAAAATATTCCATTCATCATATGCAAACTTGAAAGAATCTTCCCACTAGGATTCTTTGATTCAATGGAGCATCTTCCAATTCACCTCCCGTATGAGGCAAAACTTGGTGGTCCAGTTCAATATCGATGGATGTATCAATTTGAGAGGTATTTTATATTCACCATTAAGGATTTCATTTTTTTTTTCTAGATATTTCCACATTTATTAAGTTATTGCTCTCATTTTTCCAGAATGATGGGTGATTTTAAGCGCAAAGTGAAAAACAAGGCTAGAGTGGAATGCTCAATATGTGTGTCATACTTACATCGAGAGACAACATATTTTTATTCCCATTATTTCAAAACAATCTCTTTGTTTGATAAAAGCCAACGTAATGATGGTGCGAAATTAAATGATGCCATCACAACAACACTGTCAATTAGCAATCAATTAGGACGTCCTAGTGGGAAGGCCCAAACACATTAGTTGAGTGATGCTGAAAGAAGATCTACTCATGTACATATCCTCATCAATTGCAAAGAGGTCAAGCCATATATTGAGGACATGCCACCAATTGCAACGAGGTCAAGCCATCAATTGCAATGAGGACATGCCATATCAAGATGAAACACATAGCGATGAAGAAGTCAATGTAACATTTGTTCCAAATATTCCAGTTGATAATGATAGTGATATGGATGATGAAGATGGGAATGATTCTTTAGTTGACGTTGAATTTTTAGTAAGTATAAATAGCAGTTGATTGTTAAATCTTCATAATCTACCTTTTTTTATATACTAGTTTTAAATTCAAGTTCTTTAATATTGTAGAGTTGGTAATCTTGAATACATCTTGAATTGTGTTACTATTGTGTGTGCTAATTGTTTTTATTCATCTTAATTTTTATAGATGACTCCAAAAGAAAAAATTAGACTCAAGCTTCATGTGAAGAAAAATCGCATGATTTTACCGCATAAGGTAACTCAAGCAGCTCAGCAGGTACAAACAACAATTGATCAATTGCCACTACATGCCAATGCCACTACACCAACCTCACAATATATGCGACATCCCACCCAACAATATGTTAAGCCTCATACCCAACAAGTTGCAGTGCTTCCACCCCCACCTAATAAGGTGCATCAATCTGAACCATTTATAGTGATGATGCCCACACTGGGTTTTGTCCCAAAGACAACATTTCCCCGACTGCTGATCATTCCCCGTCACAACCATTAACATCTGTTGCCTCACGACATACTTCAATTTCCGCTAATCCACCACCTTCAATACTTTTTGACACTGGTAATAAGACTCAAGGCTCACGATGCTCCAATTCTAGTCATGGGGTTGCGCCTAATGGGAGAACAATGATATGGTCGGATGGTCGAGGGTATGTAACTAGTTCCGATTAACTTTTCATTACTACATGAGGTTCAAGGTTCGTTTCAAATTATTTTTTAAAATTTTATGTTGTTTTAAAATTGTTTGTAGGTGGTTATCGTGTAGGTTGGCATCGAGGGCCCTCACCTCAGTCATTACATCACAATATGTTTATCTGTATCCTAGTTGGGGAGCAATCCCATAATTAACTTTGGAACGCTAGTTCGACAAATTCGGTGTAGGATTATGTTATATATCTTGTTAATGAGTTCAACTATTGTGTGGATACTAATTAATACATTATAACTTATTTGTAATGTAATGTTGCAGGAAAAAGTTGTTTGGTTGCCTGAGCACAATTTTCAGATGGTACGCATTCTATGTCCATATTGGTGGATCTATATCCATTGTTGAACATACCATTCGGATGGTACGCATTCTATGTCAAAGTCTTAACTGTATAACCATTTAATGTTTGGCTCAAGGACATGCTTTCTATTTGCTATTTTTATTATTTTGTTGTGTTGCTGTTTCAAAATGCATAGAGCTATTTTGCTGTTTTCCTTTGCTGGTGAAATGTGGCTCTCATCTTATTCACGGTTCTGCTGTTTTTTATTTTTTGTAAGGCTGAAGAGTTAGGTAGAGACCCCACATTGGATGAGGTCTTTTTAAAAAGTCACACTAAGAAGAAGGACAACTCTTGGGTTGATGAAAGAGCAAAAAAAAATATGTTAGAAATATTAAATCATTCATTCTTTCATTTGTATTTCTTGTAAAAGTAATTTGATTATGTTACATTATTTTCTATTTGAGTAGGAAACATTTCAAGGTAAGGTGCAGCAGGCCACCAAAGGTGGGGAAACATCTAGTAGTTGTAGCCAAGTGGGTCCAAGCTGTTGGGGGAAAAAATAAAAGGCGTATTTATGGTGCTAGTGATAGATCCTCGCTTTATAGACCAGGTGTCGCAAGTCTAGTCCCAAATTCTCTTCCATCTAGAGATTGCACCAATGTCTTGTCTCAACACTCTAACGAGATAGTTGCACAAATAGCAGCATTTGAGGAGCGAGCAAAAGCGGTAGAACATGAGGCACGAAAGGCGCGAGAGGAGCTAAGGAAAGTAGAGCAATGTCGACAAGAGGAAATTTAACAACAGAGTAGCACACTACAGAGCTCCAGATGCAGCTAGCAACATTGACAAAAAGTGTTGCTTCCATACAGGCTGAGTCCTCCCGTCGTCGTCGTCATCCAGATTACGACGAGGATGAGTCTAATGATGATGATGGCGAGGAGTAATATTGATTTCAGTGTAAGTTTTATTTAGTAGTTATGACTGCATATTTTGCTTAGACTTGTAGGCATTATCTATATATATTCTTACGATAGTGTCGTTATGTGTATTTTGAAACTTATGGAAGTGACAGTGTGCTTATTTTGAGAATTATAGTAGTGTAATTTGGAGAAAGATTTGAATCATCAACCATAGGGGGGATTCTTGACTTTTTTTATTTTCCACAATCCTTGTTTTGTGATGCAACAGACTATGTGCTTTGTTGGATATTCTTATCCAATTGTTTGGATTTCGCAAAGTTATTTTTATCCGTCTTTTTAAATTTTGTTAGGATCTAAATAGTTATGATACTATACATGTTAGTCATTAAATAGTAAAATTACAATCAATATAATATATTAAAACAAACCCCAAAAATATTATATTGACACATCACATTCTTATATGTCATGTAACATTAATTTTGTCACATCATTCAATAGTATGATTTAACACCTCTAGAATTCATTCATTTTTTATTTCTCATTCTACTAATTTTTTGTCTATATCTCTATAATCATCACATATTAAAAATCAATAATTAAACTTATGCACAAACAATCCAATGAAGTTTAAATTAATATAAATAAAAAAATTTGAAACACAGCCATTTAAATTAGCAAGCCTTTGCAACATAAAAAAACAACGAATTATATTTTTTTTTAAATAAAAATGTTAAATTATACATTAAATATTTTCAAAGTAATATACAATTTGTGTTTATTTTTCTCTTATTAGTGCTCGGATACATATTGTATTCCTCTAATACAAAAGAAAGTATTTAATCAAAACCAGAGCATAGTTTCAATTAATAGAAAAATAATCAAAATCAAGTAGTGATGCCTTATCATTTCCAATATTATTTCGTATTTTTGACGTAAAAATATTAAATTATACATTAAATATCTGCAAAGTAATATACAATTTGTGTTTATTTTTCTCTTATTAGTGCTCGGATACATATTTTATTCCTCTAATACAAAAGAAAGTATTTAATCAAAATCAAAACATAGTTTCAATTAACGATAAAAAATAATCAAAATCAAGTTGTAATGTTTTATCATTCTCAATATTGTTTCGTTTTTTTTGTCGTAAAAAATAGTATTTTGAATTTGTTCATTACACTCTACAAGATGGATAGTTAAAACAAAATATTTTTTAAAGAAACAAGTGGCATAACATCTCTAATTAAGAATTAGTTATCGGAAGTTTAAGTGGAAATGAGACATCAAACATAAAATATAAAAAATAGTAGTTCATTCAATTAGCCAAAAAAGAATAAGGAAATAATAGTACTCAAGACAAAAAGTAAAACAAAAATAAAAATAATGATCATATAAAAATCATTGCTTACAAATATATCTCAAATCAATGCTTGCAAAATATATATTTTATATTTTATAGAAAGAAAGTATTCTATAATGATTGAATAATTAAAACAAAACAAAATGTATACAAACAATCACACGTCTTTTTTTAATAATATTTTTAGAGTGAAAATCATTCATATTTTATTTTAATCTTTTTAATTGTGTAAATAAACAATCACTCATATTTTTTTAATCTTATATTTTAGAGTGAAAATCACTCATTTTATTACAATATTTTCAATTATTTCCATTCCATTTATTCTTTTGTTAATCAATCATTATTCTTATAAACTAAGAAACTAACAAATTTTGAAACTTTTTTGATCAAATTGATACATTTATGCACCATAAATATCATCTTCAAACTTTTTAAAAAATTTAAATTGAAAGAAAATTTTACAAATTACACCCGTGGAGCGCGCGGGTTATGTTCTAGTCAATAATAATCAGGAATCTAAGAACTTTACCTTTTGGATTTCAGCAAGAATTTCAACTAGGTTTTATAGCAATGCCTCTACTATACCTATTGCCTCTCTAACCAACAAAATCCCCACTTATCCCGATGGCAATTTTCTATGGTGCAAAATATCTCCTGGAGTGTTATTTACGTTATCACAACCAACGATACAATTATTTGGAGATGATAAATACAACACCCTAAACCATTACTGAATGAATATAAACATTAATATATTTATTAATCAAAACAAATAATTAAAATTTTGTAGTTAATAAAGAAAGCAATAACCATGGGAATGGTGGTGTAAACTTCATGTTTTTGATGATACAAAAGACCAATGGTGATGATGATCAAAGCCACAAGCTCAAAAAGAAGAAGTCTCCAAACATCTTATTGATAAATTAATAAATCTTCTCATAATAAATGTTTTATGTAAAGGTAAATGATACAACCCATAGTTCAAATACAATGAGAACCTCACATCCTTGCATATGCATAAAAAGTATTTTCGAAAGTAAAAAATTACATTTTCAAAGTATTAGAATTAATATTTTTGACAAAATACAAAAGTGTATTCGAATACAACATAGGTGTATTCGAATACAGATGAGAATTGCTAAGTCAGTAGCAAAAACCCTTCATCTGTATTCGACTACATCCTGATGTATTCGAATACAAACAACAAGTCAGTGGCAAAATTGACCAATCTGTATTCGACTACATCCATGTGTATTCGGCTACACAGTGTTAAATTTGAATAAATTTAAACGTTACAAAGAGGTGTATTCGAATACAACTATCCTGTATTCGAATACAACTGGAAGCAATGCAATTTTTCAGTTCTGAATCGAATCTAAAACATTGCAATTGTTCCTTAAACCTCTTGGATCAATGGCCACGAATCTGAAGAGATGTTTATGGACTATAAATACATCATAATTTCATATTCAACTACAACAATCCTACTACACAACTTTAAAGACTTTGACCAACTTTTCTGAATTTTTCTCAAAGTCATTTTTCATTAATTTAAGTACTTGCATATCATTTTCATATCCTTAACTAAGGTTCTCAAAGTACTTGAAGCAATCTTGGATTGTTATCATTCTACCTCTTTCTTATTCCTATACTCTTATCAAAATCACAGTGTTTGTAAAAAGAAAGTAGTACTTTCTTTAAGTGTTTTTATCTAAGATAGTAGTGTGCTATCCTAGAAGGTTTGCTAGAAGATTGTAGCAAAGGTCCTAGGGTGAGGACTTGTACATATTCTGACAATAGTGAAGAAAATCTCTTGTGGTGTGCAAGAGGACTGGATGTACCCTTGGTTATAAGGGGAACCACGATAATTCCGCTGTGTTCATTTCTTTACTGCTATTTACTCTTTCACTTACTATCCTTAAACACAAAAATCGATCACTTAAATTCTGAAAACAAGAAAAACTTCTAAACACCTAATTCACCCCCCCCCC